>JADLZL010008156.1:0-330861 GCA_015844335.1 Chrysopogon serrulatus | reverse complement strand
ATATCTTGTCTCTCGGTCTAACAAAATTTCTGGCCAGATAAGCTATGACTCGCCTCCCTTCTTCATACTTGCATGAGGGCTTCCATCCTATCGTTAGGTATCGGCCGCCACGCACAACTTGAAAGGCTTGTTAAGTTGTGGAGGTACCAAAACTGGTGGTGCCTTCATGTATTCTTTTTAATTTCATCAAAGCCTTTTGTTGCATCGTCACCCCATAACAAATTTTTGATTCCTCTTGAGCTTAATAATGGAGAAAAGGGCAATGATAAATTGAAATGAACCTTCTTACTTAAATTGATCTTACCGAAAGTGTGGATCAGAATTTCGTGAGATTAGTTGGGGGAACAACTTTATCTATTGCCTCCATGTTTTTCAACTTCAATTCCTCCTTTATGAATAAGGAATCCCAAGAACTCACCTCACCGACACTGAAAAGCACATTTGTTTTTGGATTCATCTTTCAAACCATTTTTTCTAGTGCATCCAAAGTAGACTACTGAAGTGTTCCTCATAGTCTCTAGATTTGACTACTACGTCATCAATGTAGATACAATTTTTGCCGATCAACTCATGAAATATGTAATTCATGGCTCTTTGATAAGTTGCACCGTATTCTTCAATCCAAACGGCCATTACAATCCATTCAAATAAACCAATGTGGCCGTGGCATCTAAAAGTCGTTTTTGAAATATCTTCTATCGCCATGAAGATCCGATTATAGCCGCATTACCATCCATAAAACTAATGACTTCATACCCTACTGCCGCTCTTACTAACAAATCGGCAATTGGCATCGGATACCCATTCATTGAGTGGCCTTGTTAAGATCTCCTCAAGTCTATACAAACTCTCATCTTCCCATTCTTTTGTAAACAGAACTATATTCGAAAATCCAATCAAGGCATTGCACGTCCGCCGAATGAAGTTTTTGCTTCCAATAGCCTTTCAATCTCCCTTTCTTCACATCGGCCAAGACTCCTTTCTTTATAGATCTTCCTCTGAGGTTGTTTATAGGGTCGATACCTCGAATTTAATAGGTAATCGATGTTCAACAATAGAACATCTAGTCCAGGTATCTCTCAGATAATCCCAAGCAAAGCAATCTTTAAAACTCCTAAGAAGATTTACCAATCGTTTCATATTCTCGATTCAGATTTGCACTTAATGTACACGCCTTGATTTGGAATCATCGCCAACATTTATCTCTTTCTAATTTGTCGGCCGACATAAAAACCGTGTCCCAACTTTCCTTTGTTGCCATCGATTAAGTTACTTCCCATCAAAATTGCTGCTTGAGCCGATCGCTTGATCGGGCCGTTGATCCTTGTTGAATACATTAACAGGACCTTCTTTCCATACTTTGCCGAGAAACAATCAACACCATCATATTCCCCAAGCATAAGTCGTCTGAAGCAGTCACACACTTACCGAATCATCGGCATGCCATCTCCACGCCATCCCCATCCATTGAATAACAAGGGATTTCCATATGGTTGAAGGAATACAAAGAATTAAAGCATGAATCCACTTCCTCCCTAGCAAACCGTATGCCCCCTTTGCCGCCACGACTTAAGAAGGTGTGATCAGGTTTGTGACCCAATCATCATCAATCAAATATGCACGCCTCTAGTGTCGAAGCATTGCCAAAGAAAGTTCCCTTTAAGGATCATGTCGGTTTTAAGCAAATTCATCCGTCATCTCGAGCTTAAACGTGAATATGGCATTATATTGATAGCCGCTTCCTCCATCATCAACAACAAACATCTTGGTCGAGGCTTCTCCCATTGACGTACTTTCACGTAAAAGCGGTTTCTGGGTGACGCATGTTTGGCCGCTTGTCAAAAGTTGTTTGTCGCGGTTAGTATAAGCCGAGCCATTAGATCTGAAACTGCTTTCATCGAAATCGCACAAACCTCCTCCCTTGCATTTTGATTGTCGTGAGGAATTCCCGATGGGGAGGAAGAAAGCCATGGCATGCATCACCCGAAGGACCTTCTCATCGGATTTCTTGACGCGCCATTCCTTCTTCTCTCTCTTCGCAGCCAGCCTGCTCCAAATTTTGTTTCTCAATCGCTGCACTCTCCCTCTTTCCTCGACTTTTCTCAACCCCGGTGGGCACCATTGCCCTTTCGCCATCTATATCCACGAGTATTTCCCTTTCCTCATCGCATTCTTCTCGATGAACTCAATGCTGATCCGGCCGTGACCTCTTTCCTCTCGATGATCAAAGTCATTTAATTTTATACCGATCGCCCTCGTAGCCTGAACTCCAAAGCCCATGGACCTGCCTGGCTGGTTGACTGAGACCCGCCTCAGAAGATAATATCGACACTTATTCCGGCAATTGTTTTAGCAAACAAGCCTTCATTCCAACAATGCTTAAAAGAATGAACAACCTAGAGATCAAGTGTTCTAGTTCCTCATGTGTTCTTTCTTGTCCTCTGCGGATACATCTCTTCATATCTCCACCATTCTTCTAAGAACCTTTTGTTCTTTCATATTATTCTGTTCTTGCCGCTCGGCCATTTATTCTAAAGAAGATTCGCGGATGTCACCTTAAGTCTGACGTCCTTCACCTTTCTCGGTTCGGCTATTTTTGAACCGAACTTTCTCTCTTTTAACTCTTCAAAGAAGCACCACGATTGGGGTCTACAAAGGCCACTTTTCTTAGCTCTTCTGATGTCAACATCTCTATCTTTCCCTTGCTCTTAGGGTCATCTCGCAGCATTCATTCCGACAGAGAAAAGAAATCATGTTCTCGAGGGAAAGGTTTGCCATCAATCTTCATCTTGCCATCAAATTTCGATGCCCCTCCCGACTGTCAATTCAAACTCTAAACACTGGCAATCATTGATGGAGGGGAGAATTAGTGTTATGCTTATTAACCACAAAATATTCCTTATCTTTCACTCCTTCCGTGGCGCAGCATGGGATGTCCCTCCGGTAGCTTGATGCGCCCTTCCTCACCAAAAGATCAAAAAGCTTATTTGATTTGGAGACATCAAAATCGTAAGTCCCCTTTTGTTGTCCCAAATCAATTTAATTTACTTGGCAGGCTCTTTATCCCAAGTCAACTCTACGCTGCAAATTTATTTATCTTTCATCTCGTGACAAGCAGCTTTTTCCAGAAACTCCAGATACATCTCACTAGCAATATTACCCTTCCTGAGCAGTGTTATCCCTTCAAACCTTCGAAGCCTCGATTACTATGACAAATAATCTTCCGAGCGAAGTTGATCGAGATCATCAAATACCCATGCCGAACAGCTTCCTCGACATTCGGCAAAGATCCCTCGTTTATTGCTATTCCAGTAACTGACGTCTGCAAATTCAGCGGCAGCAAAGACTCTTAGTTTCTCTCGAATCTCGCTACATATTCTTGGTTGCTCTGTCAGCCTGAACTCCAGCCTTCTTTCGCAGGTTCCCAAGTGGAAATAGTAAGCATGAAACTCGGCTCAAGTTCGCCTAAGTACCAATAGAATCACTGGTAGGAGAAGTAAACCGTGTGAAAGCCGGGCCCGTGAGAGACAATGGAAAATACCCCGAACCTCCAAGCTGTCTGTGGATGCCTCCCCAAGCCGTATCAAGTATCGACGCTCATGCTCTGTGGTCCTTGATCCTGACCAGAAATTTTGGTCAAGTCCATTGGTGGCTTCACCTTGCCGGGTAGTGCAACCCCTCAAGTATACCATTCTCGGGGTACGTTGCATTCTGTATGAATAGGATTGATTCTTTGGCTTTAGGCCGACTGTTGCATCATATCGCCCATCCCTTCCGCATGATTAAGTCAATGTTCTGCTCTCTGAGTTCGCATGCCTGCCCTCCGTGATGGTATCCCCTCGTTGCACTTCTATATCCCGGATTCGGTAGAGCATCTAGAGCAAGATAGTCGCTGAAGGCGATATCCATCCCCATACATGTTCCCTTTGTAACCTCGCTTTTGATGGCCGGAGATATCTTGTATGCGCATTGCGCATTCTCTTTTCGCAAAGCAAACGTCACTTGGCCATAAGTAGAGGTGGTTGCTTTTCATGAGTCTCATTTCATCTTTGTTAATCCCGTGATGTTCTTCATCTTCTGCTTGCTTCTCTCGATACTTTGAATGTTGAAAAAGCACCGGTCCACTTATCTGTCCCACACCCTCTTCAAAACACTTATCGCCAGCCTTGGCCGGCTGTATTAGCCATGATTACTCTGAAAAGTACTTAGAAAGGCTGCGGTTGTGGTTCCTGATGGTATTCGCCACGCTTTATGGACCAAATTTGATACCTTTTGAGCTTCCCTTGAAAGGCTTGATGTGCAAGAAGAACCCCTTGCAATGATCGCCTCGAAAACCTTGTTGCTCTTGCTCTTGAGAAAGACATTAAGCATTTATGCTTGTATTGCTCGCATGCTTGCTCCACTTCATGTCTGCATTCATCCAAAGGTCACGCCCAACATGATCGTTATTGACGTCCATCTTGAATCGAGATCCCACCTAAAAAGGCCAAAAAGTGTGTTGCACAAAAATCGCACTTCAAGGCCAAGCACACACGCAGTTTAAAAAGCGTGACTTCAATCGGACACCAAGGCACGGCTTGGAGATCCTATGCCGGCCGGGCTTGACCTGAAAACCCGACAAGGACAAAGAAATCATAATACAAAATCTGAACGTGTCTGATGAGGCATATATACGGTTCCCTCTCTGGGGTTATCTTACTTATACATACGCCTATGGAAGTCGCTCGGCTAATCATGCATACGATCCATTCGGCTAATATGAGTGGTGAAACACCTTAATGCATTGATTGCCGAACGTGCATGTATGAGAAGACATGTTTGAACAAGTGAAAGTTAACTACGAATTGAAGTATAACCAATCTCCGGCAATACAAATTTACTCGGGTCCATGAAGAAGGAACGCATAAATTATCACCTAATTAAACTAATTCAATAAAGACCTGCATCTGCCGCAGACGATACCCGATCCTATCAAAGTCTAGGCGTTTCTAACATGCAAGAACCCCGCAACATGTAACAATCTAGATTGATCCAATTGCCACGCAAGCATTGTACGATCTATTTATGATGATAGTAGTAAGAACATTAGAGAACAAATAGATCTTATAAAAATAAGAAGCCGAAACCGATCAAATCTAGATTGGGCAAAAGAGAGTGTTACAAATAAATAAAATATTAAAGTCATGCAACACGTGATAACTCCTAATGAATCTACTAGATCTTGCCAAATCTAATTAGAGCCGATAACTAATCCTTGAGCGATCCTAGCCTCCGCCGCACGACTACACGATCTAACCAAGAATCGATAACTATCTTGCCTCGATTTTAATCAAGCCGGACGCCGCACGCGCCATTCCAGTCGAGATAGACGCAGTCGCTTACGTTCAAGGTAGAACCGCCGCACGGCCATCCCATCGAGATCTAACAAGACTACTTGCATCAAGATCTAAATCCAATCAAGATGATACTAGACATGATAGCAAGGTTGCCGAACTTACCTGAGGTCGTGACCTGATCGATTGGCTCCTCTCGAAGAACTCCCGACGACACGACAAAGGAAAAAAAAAAAAAAAAAAAAAAAAAAAAAAAAAAAAAAAAAAAAAAAAAAAAAAAAAAAAAAAAAAAAAAAAAAAAAAAAAAAAAAAAAAAAAAAAAAAAAAAAAAAAAAAAAAAAAAAAAAAAAAAAAAAAAAAAAAAAAAAAAAAAAAAAAAAAAAAAAAAAAAAAAAAAAAAAAAAAAAAAAAAAAAAAAAAAAAAAAAAAAAAAAAAAAATGGTGAAATATATCCGCATTTCCTTACATGTTCACGGAAAAAATGACAACAAAGGAATATAAAGCCTCGAACATGTGGCTCGCAGAGTCCAGGCAAATCCAATGAGCCAATCCCTCAATCATATGGTGATGGGAGCTGGCTGTGCTGCAGGAACTTTTTAATTCCTCTGGGCAAATATCTTCTCGAGATGTCTATCACATGATGCATCGATCATTGTTCAGATGCGTCAACATGGGGAAATTGGGTTGTGTAAATGGTCCCCCGTGGTTTGTGCATGTGGCTACAATTGCAGACATGCACCCGATAGTCTCCGTGGGACCTTAACACTTTGGGTTTTCCTTCTGTCAATGATGATGAGGACAGCAAGTGAAAGAGAAGGCTCACAAACTTATGGAGAAGCAAAGAAATGCCATCACCATTGATATAGATCTTGGCCATCTATTCAAGCTATTCTTCAAGGGCTTCAATCATGTGATATGGCTCCCCTTTATAGAGAAAGTGACACTTTGACTCTGCCTTGCAAATTCAGCTATGAATCTAGCTACTCGCAGGGTTGCTACAAAGATCTTCAATTCTTTCATTAAGCCCCCTCGTGTCTTGCCAAATGAGTTTCACCATGGGAGATTGCTGAATCCATCTTATGAATTTTATAACCCAAATATGTCGGCCGGGGCAATTGGGTTGTGGGCAATCTGCCCCAAGATCTTTTTTCTCAACCATCATAAGGCCCAGAGAGAGAATAGGAGATGAAATGGAGGCCAAAAGGGTTTTGAGCTTGGATGGGATCTCGCCCGAAATTCATGCCCTTACCTTTGGGATTAATAGAAGTTGCTCATCCTTTGTTTTCCTCTTGGTGGCAAGAGTGGCGTGCCCATATTTTTAACATATCGGTCACCCTTTGTGTCAAGATTTGTATGCTCAATTTGATTCTCGACAGTGAGGTAACTTTCTTCATACTCACAATTACCTTTTTTCCTGGACTTTTGTTTTAAATTTTGTATTGTTTTTTGCGGGATCCCGAGCCTACCCCTCCTTCACAAGTAGTCCAATATTACTGCCGGACCCATCCCCCTCCTTTAGGTTTTAATGCTCTATTCCTGGCAACCCTCATGAAAACACCAGTAGCTCTGGGTGCAGCTTCTTCGAAAGGAGAAGGCAAGAGGAAAGCTATTACTGGATCAAGCAGAGATGTTAGTGTGCCCAGAAGAACAAGATCCAAGAAGGCTAAGCTCTCTCCCAAGGTATACTCTTGGTCAGTTTTGTTCTGAACCATGATGGGGCTTATTATATATTTTCTTTCAGCCACAGGTCAGGTCTTCAAAATCAGCCAATACGTTGAGAATTACCGAAACATCTTCCCAGGCTCCTGAAGATGTTGAAACCCAAGAGGAAGATGCAGAAATTCAAGAGTCCATCGCCATACAGTGATTACCTTCTTAATCGATTGTTCCCTTTTTGCACCAAATGAACTGATTTTGCTACTTGATACTCAGAAGCAGATCATTCCCTGGATAAAATGGCAGAAGAATCTCCTCCTCATGCTTCTATTGATAGTGCAGAAATTCATGAGGCTATTGGTCATATTGGTAATAATGTTTTCTACATATTTTCTCTCCTTTCTTCTGCCAAGGTTTATTTACTGCACTTTGCATCTCATTACTTATTTTCAGATGATATCTTGGATGACATAGCAGAAGGATCTTCCCCTCATCAGGCTTCAAGTTCATCTTCTTTGGGCATCCAAATAAGCCCTCAATCAAGCGGGACAGGGAATCGGCCAAGAAGCTTCGCACAAAAGGTAATACTTTATTTTATTGATCTCTCAGATAATTCTGATCAATCGGCTAATGGTTCTCCTTCTTAAAGGATGATGCTAAGCCGACTGTCAGCCTACTCTTTCACCATTGAAGAGTACATTAATGAGGGTGGTGAAGAGGCTACTTCTCGGAAAGGTTATCGGCCAGAGAACCAAGCTCGGCTAAAAGGAGATATCCTCTTATTTGGCCAAAGATATAAATGCTCTTGTTCAAGATGCACTGACGGATAAGAGAACTGGTTGAGCTTATTGACCAAGATATCCCTCCAACTCTCAAGGTCTCTCTAGAATCTGCAACTCATCTTGATGATCACCTTGGCAAGGTCAGGAGGGCAAACAGGAACATAGCCTCTAGAGTCGCTCTGCAAAATGATAATCCGACGAAAAAGCATCAAGTTAAAGAACTCACTCTCGTATCCAAAGCCGCTAAGCGCCTTTGGTAACTCGAACCTGAATCGGTAGCCATGGAGGAGGAAAAAGGCCAGGTTGGAAGCTCAATTGGCTCAATTGAATGTGAGAATCCAATCCCACAAAGATAAAATTGCCACCTTGCCGAACTCTATAGATGCAGCCAAAACAAAGATATCATCCTCATCAAGGAGCATCGGCGGATCAAAACCAAAGCTTACCGTAATCCGTAGTTCGAGGAGGACGATGACAAGAAGGTGCCGAAGAAGTCACCGAATTAGAGATGATGTCATAGACGCAATCAAACTGTTCTTAAATAAGTAAAACATTCGGGCTTGTAACACACCGTGATTTTTAAACAATTGTATTCCTTGTTGTGCTTTTGGTCTTTTCCATTCTTGTCCGACCGATGACATAGCCGAATGTTTTTAAGCTTCCCGAATAGACAGACGGCCATCATTCCTGATTTCCGATCGTAAGATTAGTCGATTCCTTTGAACCGTCGTTTTTCGATTTAGCCGAGCTTGGCCCAGTCCGTAACGCCCCAAAAGAGAAGTAAACCCTACTTTGTCGCTTTGGTATACTCCGAGTCGTGCGCCACGAACTCCATTTTGGCCTATAAATAAAGCCCTCTTCCGGCTTCCACCACCATCGCTGGTTAGCATTCATCATCATCTTCTCATCTTCTCGCCGAAACCTTTAGGAAGAAAACCCCACCTCCAAATCACCAATGTCGAGCGCCGGTGACCATGGGAAGCGCCCCGCGGAGGGAGAAGCGTAGGGAGCAGGCGGCGACGCCCGCAACGCCATGGGTAAAATCAATCTGCCATCTTCGTGTTCTTGCTCACTGTTCATCTTCTAACCCTTCGGTTCTTCCTCTTCCTCAGGCCGCGAGTCATCACGGGGGCAATACCATCCGCTTCCCCAATGGTGGTGACTCAACCGGCACCTCCACCAACCTTGTCTGTCTCCCGGCCCTCGAGTTCGTCGAGCTCTTCCGAGTCCGACAACTCATACAACGCCAACCCTTGGGGTCCGGCGGAATCGAGGGCGAGGACCCTTTGTACACTCATGAGGAGGCGCCCGGTTCCGCAAGGAAAGGGATGAAGCCCGGACCGAAGCCGGGCGACGCCTCTCCAAGCAGCTTCGGCATTGCGCAGCCGAATGGGAGGATCAGCGCAAGCGCGATTCAAGCGACGCCATCACTGGTTTGGTATCCTCACATAGATTTCTTTTTTTTTCAATCCTCTTCGCTGTCATGATTAACTTTTCATCTTTCAAAGACTCTCTCGAGGAGAATGATCGGTTGAAGGCGTGAGCGACCAAGCGGGCCGACAAGGTGAATGCCCGTGGAGAAACTCCCGAGGCACGCCCCTCGGATGCCATGGATGGCCGTGTTGATCGGCCGTCATCCAAGGTGTCCACCTTGGCGTGTCCCTCGGCTTTGGCAAATATGTGTCCTCTCGCACCAATGAGGACTATTCCGCTCAGCCGTTGGCTTTGCAGAGGTCATCCTTACGAGGTGGAGGACATCGAGGAGCACTGAGCTCTACGGGGACCATGCTATGCCCTTGCCGAATCCACCAATCCCCAATCTGTTCTTAATAAGTTGTTCCAGGAGTAGTTTGTAAATAGGGATTGATCTCGTGAATAATGAAATCATCTTCCGAGAATGTGTCTTGTTTATGATCTTGTGTTGATTGCCAAATGAATGTCTTCGTCCTCTCCGATTCGGCAGTTCTTGAGTGATTTTCCCGAATGCAAAGGACATCACTTTAGTCGATTAGATCTTAGCCTTACGCCACAAACGATTTGACGAGTCACCGAGCAAGATCATTCAGATCTCATCTTTCTCTTGTCCCGATAAACCAACCAAATCGAATGTTGAGGTCAACATAAGATCATTCGGTTATATTTTGAACTCAAGGCGACACGAATCGTGACGGCTATTTACCAACTTCATATTTTTTTCACTAAAGGCGATGTTATCTCATCGGGCTGTTTGATTCAAATTCTTTTTACGAACCAACTTCGATATCGGGTAATATTTTTTAAGATATCGTCCGTTGATGGCTCGTAAAATTCTTCCCCAAACAAAGTCTTCAAAATATATGCATTGCCAGCACGCATTTTTCTACCCGAAAGGGCCCTTCCCAATTTGGAGACCACTTGCCGAATGCCCCCGTCTTTTCGATCCAATCGGCAAGATAGTTTTCCAAACCAGGTCACCTTCCAAGAATTGCTTTTCTCTAACTTTCTTGTTATAATACCGGGCAACACGTATTTTATTCTTCTCTATATTTTCCAATGCCTTGAGACGAATAAAAATGTAAATCTTCCAATTCATCTATCATCAAATTTGTATAATCTTCTTTTTTTCCAAATCTTTTTTGCAACATAACTCTTCTTGAACCCGATTGCAATTCCCATGGTAAGACAAAGATGATGCCCGTAAAACCAATTCATAAGGAGACGTTCGAGTTGACCCATGACAAGCCATCCGATAAGCCCATTAATGCTTCATTGAGAACCGAATGCCATTTCTTCTGGTTTCTCATCAATCTTCTTTGAATGATCTTGATCATAATCTTATTGGATGCTTCGCTTGCCCATTGGCTTGTGCATAATAAGGAGAAGAATTATACAAAATTTGATCCCCATGTCTTCGGCAAAGTCGCAAAATTCCGAAGATGTAAACTGGGTTCCTTGATCGCTTGTTATAGTTTGGGGGATCCCAAACCTATAAATTATATGCTCTTTAACGAAACTGATCATATTTTCTCGACGTGACTTTCTTCAACGGAATAGTTTCGACCCACTTGGTAAAATAATCCGTGGCCAAAAGTACAAACTTATGTCCTTTGCTAGAAGGAGGATGTATCTCGACCAATTAAATCTATGCCCCATCCTCTAAATGGCCAAGGTTTGATTATTGGGTTCATAACAGATGCTTTGGAGCCTTTTGAATATTGCCAAATTTTTTGACAATCATGACATCCTTTATAATAGTCAAAGCAATCTTCCAAAGATAGTTGGCCAAAAAATAACCAGGTTCTCCGAATTATCCATTTCATTCGGTAAGCCGATTGATGTGCACCACATAATCCTTCATGCACTTTATACATCACCTTTCTGGCCTCTTCTTGGCTTAGACACTTGAGCAATACTCCATCTATAGATTTGTAATACAAGTGATCATTGAGAAGGACGAACTTAAGGGCTTTGTACCTGAGCTTCCGGGTAACTTTCTGCGATGGATCCTTCAGATATTTGATGATTTCATGCCTCCAATCGCCAACCACCTGCTCAAAGATCTCGTAATATTCTCTCCTATAGTGAAGACTTCTTGATTTTCACGATATCCAGAAGCAATTTGGGCCAACCTATTTGCTTCTTCATTATGCCCCCTAGGGATATGATGCAAGGTTGCTACCCGAAAGCTTTTTAAAAGTTCCCGGCATTCCTCATAGTATTCTCTTAGCGCGTCATTCTTACACTCATATTGGCCAATCAACTGATTGATCACTAGCTCAGAGTCTCCAAAGATTTCAACAGCAACGGCTTTTATTTCTATGAGAAGCCGAAGCCCTCTAAGCAATGCTTCATACTCTGCTTGATTGTTAGTCACATGAAATTCAATGGGAATAGCATACTCAAAAGTTATTCCCCTGTGGAGAAACTAACAGAATGCCGCCCCCCACCTTTACCGCAGATGAACCATCGAAAAATAGAGTCCAAGGTACAATGCCTACTATACCGGGTGCTAAGGTCATGATGTTGCGTAATAAAATCAGCAATAATTTGACCCTTCACTGCTTTTGCCGATTCGTATTTTAAATCAAATTCCGACAAAGCTAAAATCCATTTGCCAATTCTTCCATTTAAAATTGGCATTGACAACATATGCTTGATCACATCATGACTTGAAATAATCACGCACTCGGCTTTTAATAAATAATGCCGAAGCTTAGTACATGAGTAATACACACATAAGCACAATTTTTCCATAGCCGAATATCTTGTCTCTGGGTCTAACATCTTTCGGCTAAGATAAGCTATGACTCGCTCCTTCCCTTCATACTCTTGCATGAGGGCCGATCCTATCGTTAGGGTATCGGCCGCCACGCATTCTAACTTGAAAGGCTTGTTAAGTTGTGGAGGTACCAAAACCGGTGGTGCCTTCATGTATTCTTTTTTAATTTCATCAAAAGCCTTTTGTTGCACGTCACCCCATACAAATTCTTGATTCCTCTTGAGCTTTAATAATGGAGAAAAGGGCAAGATTCTCTCTCGATAAATTGAAATGAACCTTCTTACGAAATTGATCTTACCGAGCAGGGACTGTAATTCGTGAGATTAGTTGGGGAACAACTTTATCTATTGCCTCCATGCTCTTTTTTTAACTTCAATTCCTCCTTTATGAATAAGGAATCCCAAGAACTCACCAGCTGACACTCCGAAAGCACATTTGTTTGGATTCATCTTCAAACCATTTTTTCTAGTGCATTCCAAAGTTCTTCTTAGATCAGCTAAGTGTCTCTCATAGTCTCTAGATTTGACTACTACGTCATCAATGTAGATCTCTACAATTTTGCCGATCAACTCATGAAATATGTAATTCATGGCTCTTTGATAAGTTGCACCGGCATTCTTCAATCCAAACGTCATTACAATCCATTCAAATAAACCAATGTGGCCAGGGCATCTAAAAGCTGTTTTTGAAATATCTTCTATTGCCATGAAGATCTGATTATAGCCAAAGATTACCATCCATAAAACTAATGACTTCATACCCTACCGCTGGCTCTACTAACAAATCGGCAATTGGCATCGGATACCCATCCATTGGAGTGGCCTTGTTAAGATCTCTGAAGTCTATACAAACTCTCATCTTCCCATTCTTCTTGTAAACAGGAACTATATTCGAAATCCAATCTGCGTACTGCACGGCCGAATGAAGTTTGCTTCCAATAGCCTTTCAATCTCCTTCTTCACATCGGCCAAGTACCTCTTCTTTATAGATCTTCCTCGAGGTTGTTTATAGGGTCGATACCCCGACTTAATAGGTAATCGATGTTCAACAATAGAACGATCTAGTCCGTGCATCTCTCAGATAATCCCAAGCAAAGCAATCTTTAAACTCCTTAAGAAGATTTACTAATTGTTCTCTATATTCTGGATTCAGATTTGCACTAATGTACATCGGCCTTGATTTGGAATCATCGCCAACATTTATCTCTTCTAATTTGTCGGCCGACATAAAACCGTGTCCCAACTTTCCTTTGTTGCCATCGATTGGGTTACCCATCAAAATTGCTGTTTGAGCCGACCGCTTGGATCGGCTATTGATCCTTGTTGAATACATTAACAGGACCTTCTTTCCATACTTTGCCGAGAAACAATCAACACCATCATATTCCCAAAGTAAGCTGGCTCGGCAGCCCACACTTACCGAATCATCGGCATGTATGATCTCCACGTCATCCCCTATCTATTGAATAAGGATTTGGTGCATGGTTGAAGGAATACAGCAATTAGCATGAATCCAGTCTCTCCTAAGAAGCAAACTGTATGCCCCCTTGCCGTCAATGATGAAGAAGGTAGTGATCAGGGTTTTAGACCCAATCATCAACTCAACATGCACAGCTCCTCGAGTGTCGAAAGCATTGCCAAAGAAAGTCTCTAAGGATCATGTCGGTTTTAAGCAAATCTTCATCCGTCATCCCGAGCTTTCTAAACGTGGAATATGGCATTATATTGATAGCCGCTCCTCCATCAACAAACATCTTGGTCAGAGGCTTCCCATTGACGTACCCTTTCACGTAAAGCGGTTTCAAGTGACGATGTTTGGCCGGCTTGTCAAAAGTTGCTTGTCGTGTTAGTATAAGCCGAGCCATTAGATCTTGAAACTCGCTTTCATCGAAATCGAGAATAAACCTCCTCCCTGTACTTCTTGATTGTCGAGCTATGAATTCGATGGGAGGAAGAAAGCCATGCATGCATCACCCGAAGGACCCTTCTCATCGGATTTCTTCTTTGGACGCCATTCCTTCTTCTCTTCTCTGCAGCAGCTGTTCCAACTCTTTGTTTCTCAATCGCCGCACTCTCCTCTTCTGACTTTTTCAACCCCGTGGGCACCATTGCCCTTTCTGCCATCTATATCCACGAGTATTTCCTTCCTCATCGTACTCTTCGGGATGAACCCAATGCTGATCCGCGAATCTCTTCCTCTGATGATCAAAGTCATTTAATTTTATACGCCGATCGTCCTCAGGAAATTGAACTCCAAGTCTTTCATGGATTGGTCGGCGGTTGACTCTTCGAGACTGCTCAGTAGCTATAATACGATCACGCATTCGGGCAATTGTTTCTAGCAGGCAGCTTCTTCAAGCCTTCATTCCAACAATGCTTAAAGAATGAACAACCCCAATGAGACTGTTCTAGTTCCCTCATGTGTTCTTCTTGTCCTCGGTGATACATCTCTTCTTCATATCTCCACCATTCTTCTAAGAACCTTTGTTCTTCATAATATTCTTGTTCTTGCTGTCTCTGCCATTTATTCAGCAAGATTCGTGATGTCACCCTTGGCCTGGACGTTTCACCTTTCTCGGTTCGGCTATTTTTGAACCGAACTTTCTCTTTTAACTCTTCAGCAGTAATCTGTCGATTGGGGTCTACAGTGCCACTTTTCTTAGCTCTTTCTGATGTCAACACTTTCATCTTTCCCTTGCTCTTAGGGTCATCTGCGCAGAGACCATTCCGACAGAGAAAGAAATCATGTTCTCGAGGGAAAGGTTTGCCATCAATCTTCATCTTGCCATCAAATTTCAGATGCCCCTCCCCGAATTGCTTTTCTCGATTCGAACTCTAAACACTCGGCAATCATTGATGGAGTGAGAATTAGTGTTATGATAACCACAATATCTCTTATCTTTCACTCCTTCAAGGCGTAGCATGGGATGTCCCTCTGGTAGCTTGATGCGTCCTTCCCTCACCAAAAGATCAAAAAGCTTATCTGATTTGGAGACATCAAAATCGTAAGTCCCCTTTTGTTGTTTCAGCCACCGCTGACTTACTTGGGTAGGCTCTTTATCCCAAGTCAACTCGGCTGCAGCTATTTCATCTTCATCCTCGTACTTTCAGCTTCCTTCTTCCAGAAACTCGATACATCTCACTAGCAACATTACCCTTCCCGATAGCGGTTATCCCTTCAAACCCCGAGCCTGATTACTCATGACAGCTAATCTCCGAGCGAGTTGACCGAGATCATCAAATTCCATGCCGAACAGCTTCTCCCGACATTCGGCAAAGATCCCCACGCTATTGCTATTCCAGGCAACGATCGTCCGTAAATTCAGCGAAAAGCAAAGACTCTTAGTTTCTCTGAATCTGCGAAGATATTCTTGTTGTGTTTCATTAGCTTTCTGCCTTGAACTGGTAAGGTCTACCAGCTTCTTTTCAGTAGTTCCGGTGAAGAAATAAGCATGAAACTTCTGCTCAAGTTACGCCCAAGTACCAATAGAATCACCGGTAGAGAAGTAAACCCGGTGAAAGCCGGGCCTGTGAGAGACAATGGAAAATACCGAATCCTCCAAGCTTCGTCAGGACGCCTCCCCAAGCTGTATTAGGTATCGGCTAATATGCTCTGTGGTACTTGTATCATCCTGACCAGAAAATTTGGTTAAGTCCATTGGTGGCTTCACCCTTGCTGGTAGTGCAACCCTGTTATACCATTCTGGGTACGCAGACTTGTATGAATAGGATTGATTCTTTGGCTTTAGGCCGAATTGATGTTGCATCATATCAGCCATCCTCTGCATGATTAAGTCAATGTCTGTCTTCGGAGTTCCGCGTGCCTGCCCTCCAGATGGTATCCCTGTTGCACTTCTATATCCTGGATTCGGTAGAGCATCTAGAGCAAAGATAGTCGGTGAACTCATGATATCCATCCCCATACATGTTCCTTTGTAACCTTTGTTTGATGCTGGAGATATCTTGTATGTAGATTGCGGTACTCTTTCAGTAGTGCCAAACGTCACTTGGCCATAAGTAGGAGGTGGTTGCTTTTCATGAGTCTCTACTTCATCTTTGTTAATCCCAGATGTTCCTTCATCTTCGGTTTGCTTCTCTCGATACTTTGGAATGTTGAAAAGCACCGGTCCACGAATTGGTCCCACACCCTCTTCAAAACACTTATCAGCAGCTTGGCCGAAGGTATTAGCCATGATTACTCGGAAAGTATTTAGAAAGGCCGTGTTGTGGTTCCTGATGGTATCTGCCAAGGCTTTATGGACCAAATCTGATACCTTTTGAGCTTCTTCCTCTTGAGCAATCGCTTTGATGTGCAAGAAGAACCCTTGGCAATGACCTTTCGAAAAACCTTGTTGCTCTTGTTCTTGGAGAAAGACATTAAGCATTTATGCTTGTATTGCTCGCATGCTTGCTCCACTATTGCTCTCAATTGGTCCGGCAATTCATCCAAATGCGTCACGCCCGTAACATGATTGTTATTGACGTCCGACATCTTGAATCGAGAGATGGTCCCACCGGGCGTGCCCAAAAAGTGTGTTGGCACAAAATCTGCACCCTGCGCCAAGCACACGCAAAGCCGAAAAGCGTGACTTCAATCGGACAACCGCACGGTTTGGAGATCCGGAGCGTGCCCGGTCGGTTGACCTGAAAACCGACAAGGGACAAAGAAATCTGGTAAATACAAAATCGAACGTGTCGGATGAGACCGCATAGTTCCGTATATACGGCCCTGAAGCCACTTACGACGACATACAGCTATGGAAGCTGTCTGCCAATCATGCATACGATCCATTCGGCTAATATGAGGGTGAAACACATAATGCATTGATTGCCGAACGTGCATGTATGAGAAGACATGTTTGAACAAGTGAAAGTTAACTACGAATTGAAGCATAACCAAGCCCGGCAATACAGCCGACTCGGGGTCCATGAAGAAGGAACGTACAAATTATCACGACTAAACTAATCAAAGACCCGCATCTGCCGCACGATACCCGATCCTATCAAAGTCTAGGCGTTTCTAACATGCAAGAACCCGCAGCATGTAACAATCTAGATTGATCCAATTCGGCTACGTAAGCATACGATCTATTTATCATGATAATATAAGAGTAAAGAACATTAGAGAACAAATAGATCTATAAAATAGAAGCCGAAACCGATCAAATCTAGATTGGGCAAAAGAGTGTTACAAATAAATAAAATGTTAAAGTCATGCAACACGTGATAACTTAATGAATCTACTAGATCTTGCCAAATCTAATAGAGCCGATAACTAATCCTTGAGCCAGATCCTAGCCTGCCGCACGACTCACGATCTAACCAAGAATCGATAACTATCTTGCCTCGCTAAGCTATCAAGCGGGCGCTGCCGCCGCGGCTATCTAGTCGAGATAGACAAAACATAAGCGAAGACTTCTTGATCATCAAGTAGACGCCTGCCGCACGGCCATCCCATCGAGACGAACAAGACTACTTGCATCAAGATCTAAATCCACCGCATGATACTAGACATGATAGCAAGGTTGCCGGAACTTACGGAGGTCGACGGATCGATTGGCTCCTCTCGAAGAACTCGACGACACGACAAAAGGGACTCGAAACGTGGCACGGGGCCGGTTGTATTGATTTGATTGTGAATCCTCTTTACAATGGTCGAGGGTCTATATTTATACCCTGGACATAACATGAATCCTAAGAGATTACGATGTACACAATATGTTAAAGGTAATTCAAAAGTATGGCGAGACTCTTGCTATAATTCTCCTCGGAGTCCTTGATCATCGCTTTTCTCCTTCTATTCGGCTTCTTGCTTGCCACCTTTCGCTTCCCGAATGGAGCCACTGTCTTCAAAGATAGCCGACCGCACCAATGCTTGCCGAATCACCCAGAGTCAATTGCACATACGCTTGCCGAATAGCTCAAAGTTAGCCGACCGCACGCTCATTTGCCGAACGCGTTAGATTTCTGCTTTCTCATAGATTTTACCGAATCGGCCCACCTGTCATTGGTCTTTACCAAAATCCAGTGTTAACACAAACACTATCCGTACTTTGATAAATAGTATATTCCTTCGGGTATGTGTTGTCTACTAACCCCTTACAGAGAAGACATAATGAGAGAAGCGGGGAGGTCCAAGCAAGAGAAAAGAGTACAACATACGAGACAAGATGCTAATGAATAACCCATGATACAAGAAAGAAAAAAAGAAGACCATTGAACTTCATTTACCCTTCATCATGCTCTAATAATGGAGGTAACATCTTAAGTTAAGTGGTCATTAATTTCCTCTTGATCATGGAATACAATAAATGAAAATACAACCATGTTAGAGTTACAACTTAAATTGATCAACCTGATTAAACTCAACATGATTTATTCTCTAAGTTTATTCATAGTGCTATTCTTGTAATCTTAGACTTAACCAAGTAAGCTAGAAATACCTCGTCTATTATTCTTGATACATTATAAAGATGAACAGTCTTTCTAGTGGTTAAGTATCTTTACTCTTTATCTCACAAGTTTAAATGCCATATTTATACCTCTAGTCCTCTCACCCGTGATAGGAATGAACAATATGAATAATACTAATCTTATTGTGCCCAAGCTTAGAGGATGAATAAATATTCGGTTTTGTTGGTGTCTTCCCACCAGCAGAGCCCATGCACTTGATCTCTACCTTGTCTTTATGGGCAGAACACACTTCAATTAAAGTGTGGGGAGACAATCCCCCAAATTCCACAAGTGAAAGTTCTCAACTAGTAATAATGATGCACATAAGATTGGCTTTGAGACGCCTACAACAGAAAGAAAGAAGGTGGCACCGCTATTAGGCCACTAGTGGAGGCACCACCTCAGTCCTTACCCCCATGAGCAATTCGAAGTACTCAATGAATCACTGCAAGGAGAAGTCCAGTTCAAGGAACTAAAAACAACAAACCCTCACTGTGACGTAACATCGGTAGTTATCTATATCTACTTTCTTACATTGCATGAATTAATTTCTCTTAAGTATGTTTACTTTCCTGTATTAGCAATGCATAGAAAATAAAAAAAGAAAAATAAATAGTCTTGCATTAGACTACATTCATGCACCTTAAAAACTTTAAGCCCCATGAGAAACCCTTGTAGTGTAAAAGCTGTAGGAGTTCTCACTGTAGTGGCCTACAAAATAAAAATATATATCATACATTTGCACTTTATGCTTATAAACCCATAAAATCCAAAAATATTAACTAAGTATCCTGCTGCAATACTGCTATCTTAAAAATACTTTGAAACCACCACAACACCCAATCCTCTAAAAACGGCTAATCATTAACGTTTATCCTAATACCGTTCCACGAGTTTTGGTGTTTTGTGAGAGAGTCATAGGATGACTTCAAGAGCCAGACTTACCTAGGAATCTTCATCTTCATCACTTAAAGTACACTTTTTTCTCGACATATGATTGACCCCTGTGTAAAGGAAGTAACTTCTTGGGTGATGAGATTAAAGTATTCCCGGCAACACTTGCTCTTATAAGCGTGAGCTCCTTCGTGAGGACCACTTAGCTTCAACAATCAACCATATCAAACATCCAAATTGGGAGGAGAGCATCCTCTAGTTATCGATGACTATACCTATGCGATTATCGAGTCTATCTTATAGTCATAAAATACCAAAAATATATGGGCACATGAAGGTCCACGTCTGTTGAGTCTTTTACGAGCCTAAAGTTAAATAAAGTCTAAAAACCAATAAAAAGAAGTCTTAGTCAGTATTAATTATATAGAGTGTGTCTAGAGTCAACTATGAACTAGAATTTTATTTTTGGAGATGATGAATAGTTGCTCTGCTGGAATTCTTCTTAAGTGCCTAGTTGTCAACCTTAAATTCTCCTGAGTTTTGGATATTGCTGTTTTAATTTGAGAATCTACTCTGAGCCTGAAACTTGTGGAGGCTTATGCTTAAGCTTAGTCTAGGTGACTGATTAATATGATTCATGAAGGTTGAGCTGCTATTTATCTTATTCCTAACGATACTAAGTTTGGAGATTTATTTTGAAAACCCAAAATCTTACATGATGAGCTCTTGTATGACAAAGTATGAATTCCTACCAAAGCCATATATGGTATACATTTAGATTAAGGAAACCTTTGCTCATTCATGCTGCTTGCTTTGCATTGAGTTCAGTCAACCTTTGTCGTATACCTTATGAGAGTCTTGTCACGCTTTTAAAATCAAGATCACATACACACTCCACTCACATATACATTACTCCTACTCTGGGAGTAAGCGCAACTATTCTCCACTTCCATCTAGATCCACCTTAAAATTGTTTTTCTCCTACTAGGAGTCAAACACCCAAAAATATATATAAAAAAACCCATAGGCAGCCTTTGTTTAATTGCTCTAAGTACTTATTGCTATCTCTCTAATTATGATATTGTATTCAAAGGATGCATGTGGCTATGCAAAAGGAAAGTAAAAGAAGGACAAGTGTCCTAGCAATTAAAACAATCGGTACTTAGATGCCCGCCTCCCTGAAAGAAAAAAAAGAGAGAAAAAAATGAATAAAGATAGCCCATATTTTTCCCACGAAAAGTTCTAAGATCAAAAGAAAGATTTATCCTCAAGGAGCAAAAGTAGAATTAGAATTAGCCACTGTTGGTATCTGCTAATGTCTACTGAATAATTCCGCAAACGCACGGATACGTTGTAGCACTTCACCGGATAAGTATACCCAGTTTTAATATCGAACCCAAAGGAAGATGTGTGAGGGTCTTCTAAACTACACTTAACCAACTGAGTAGCAAACAAGGCTGTAGAAGGTAGGGATATAGAGGGGACAACTAGGGCTTCTAGTTCAGGCTCAAGCAAATTATGATTAAAATGTTTCACTAGGGAGTTGGATAGGATAAGCACAGACAGAACTATACTTAACTACCAACTATTCTCCTGCTAGGCCTACTGACGGGATAGTGGAATAAATAAGATTCAACGGAGCTACAAGTCACCTCCACGAGCTACCACCAAATCTAGACAATAGGGTACATCTACGAGTAACGGAGTCTAAGCACCACGCTTACACTATAAATACTACTCTAACCCAAGAGCTACAAGGATTAAAGTACTCAAAAGAGTCGTAAACTAGCAAAACAGAATAAACAATGTTACTTACTTGAACACAGAAGTTGACTCTAAAGTAGTCTCAGATACAAGCCGTAGAGGTAGCACCGATAGGCCGATACTCCTCCAAAACTTTCTCTTTAAACTCTATTTCTCTCCCTCTGAAGAACTAGCTTCTAGAGGTATAGAACTAGCTCTCTCTTGGAATGCTAACTCGAGAGGTCATCCATTCAAGGGACACCTCTGAGAATCCTAATTAGATTTTCTAGCTAAAGCTCTTCTCTTCTTCTCTTGGATTCTCTCATGGGGGGTGTGCCTCTCCTTTTCTAGCCCTGGCGAATCAACATGAGCCCTTGGATCAAACCGACCTTGACGGATGGTGGAGATCGTTCCTCAAAGGCGGTGGAATAACCGAGCGAACCGGGGCGCAACCGGGGTTGCCCCAGACCGGTCAGTCCAGGGCCAGACCGGCCGGTCTGGCCTGGCCGCCCCCAGGCCCCTGGCTCGGTGTGGTACCTTCTCGTCTCTTCTAGAATGTTCCTGTGTTGCCATGGCGTCCATTCTGGCATTCTATGTTGCAGTGTAGCTCAAAAGTGTGTCTTTTCCGGTGTTTACCTGCAAAACTATTGATTCACCAAAACTCATGGAATTCGTTAGTTAAAGCCCTACTCTAGGTAGATGGATTGCTTTTATATCATTTTGGAAGATTAGTTGACGGTTGGATTTGATCATTAAGGACCGTCAACAACACCCCCACACTTAGGCTTTTGCTCGTCCTCGAGAAAAGGTTGGATCAGACATAGCTTTAGGATGAAGAGATCAACATATGCTCAATCCTGGTGATTCCTGCACTGTGAGATTCAAAGTGTCCACCAAACAACTTTGAGAAGTTGAAAAGTAGAACAGTCGAATAGATTACCTTTATCTCGCTGCTAGGAACATTGGAGATTTTTGTAAGATTTTTGAAATAAACATGTAGCTTATCTGCTCCTCAATGTGGTACTCTCAAATCACTCATTATATGTGGTATTTGTGGATCTCTCTTTAGGCATGAATGAATGACTGCCTTTCCTTGCATCCTACCTCTAATAGGCTTATGTGGAGTTGAAGGTTTGGCAAGGAATAGTACACTTACCTTTCACGTCACTGAGCCAGCGTAAGAGTCCCAAAGAGAGAAGTGTCATACTCTTAGATCAAGATGTGCATGTGTGTGAAATATATGGTGGCTATCTTGTTCTACTTATGCTCATACTCTTTGAAGGATATATCTCTCTTGCTTGAATGGGAGTGCTTGGAGACAATGGGCTGTCTTGAAATTTTTTTTCTTTCTTTTTTAGAGAGCTAGGCATCTTGTGCCTTTTGTTCTTTTTAACAATTGGACCATTGTCCATTTTTTCATTTTTTAACTCTCTTTTTCTTTTGCATAGCCCATGTCATCCTGCACGAAAACTTTATGCAAGACAGAGATTCTGATAATGTTAGAGCATAGACGAACATAATTCTACCAAAGATCTTTTTGGGTGCGTACTCTCAGTGTAAGAGCAGCACATTTTCTATGTGGATGGAAAAAAAGACTGCGCCTACCCCCAGTGTAAGGATAGTGCATATATGGAGTGTAAGTGGATCTTGATCTTGAGAGCATGATAAGTCTCTACAACATGGGTCTCAAAAGCTAATAGAGCTTAGTGCAAAATAAGTAACTTATGTAGCAAGTTATGATCATGTATGGCTCTATAGACATTTTGAAAACCACAGAGGAGTAGCTTAGCTATTGTTTTTGTGTTTTTAAAATAAAAGCTCCAATAACCAGGCAGAGAAATTCAGGTTTTCATGTTTTACTATCTCATACTTGTCAACAACTTAAGAAGCATTGGGGTCCCTATAAAGAGTTTCCAACAGCTGCAGGTGTACAGGAGATGAATTTATGTGATTCTTGCCTTAAGTTATGACTAAGCCACTCATCCTTGAGGTGTAATCATGTTTCATTTAAGAATATTCAATTAAGCTCAGTTGTCAATAAATGAGAGTGCTTTGGAGTGCGTACCTGGCTCCTGTAGATGTTCTTCTGTGTTCTTTATTGGTTGTCTCCCCCACACTTGTTTCCTGTTTCCTTTTATGCACAACAAGGTGGAGACAAAGACAAAACATATATCTAGAGAGAGATGATGACTCTAAAACTTGACTCTTTATTATAACTGAGGCACATTTATTACACAATGAATGAATGAAGGAATTAACTAATCGAACTAATCAAACTAACTAATAAACTAATTAAGCAAACTGATGAACTGACTCTCACGTGTGCCTATACATCTCTATCTCTATTCCTTCTTTTCTAGCTCCTCAACCCTAGCCTTTAGCGCCTTATTCTTGAGACGCATCTCCTTCTGCTTCAGCTCTAGATTAGCTATGCGTTGCACAGCCGTGGTCAGGGTGTTGAGCACCTCCGACAGCGTACGGCCCTGCAGGTCTATCCTAGTCTCCAGTGTGGGTAGGTTGAGTCGTGGCTGACGAGGGACTGGTGCAGTCCTTGCTTTCTTCTTCGGCGGCTCCGGGTTGGCTCTTGGTGGTGGAATGAACTTGACCCTGCTTGGATCCACCCGTACACCATCCAGAGTCACTCGCTCCTTCTCTATGGTGTACTTCGCTCCAGTCACCACCCCAAACTTGGTGGTGACACCCAACAGCCTCTCCCCCTCTCTTGTAGATAATAACTTGGTGCCCTGGGGGAGAGATGCTAGGCTGACCGAGCGGGCGAGGCTTATCTCCGAGAAGTGGCCGATGGGCTGGAGGCGCAATGGTTGGCCTCCTGATGGCTTGAGCGAAGCGCGCGTCCTCCAGTGAAGCTCCTTGAGGTCGAGCTCGGACGACCTCCTTCGATGGCACCGGGACGATCGCCTTCGGTGGCACCACCACCAGCTGCTTTGGCAGGATGATCGCCAGTGGGAGGACCTCCTTCGGCTCTTCGACGGTGTAGGGAAGGCTTGGGTTGGCCATTTGGTGGGAGATGGAGAGATTAAAGAGCTTCCTTGCTGGGGCTAAGAGAGAAGAGCTCTTGGGATGAGGGAAGAATGACCACAGGGGCTTGTTTATATAGTCCTGGTTCCTTGGGGTAGGGGTCATTCCATCGTAATCTATCCCGAGCATCTATCACGATAAGGCGGCGGCGGATACGGATCACGGCCGAATATTCAGAACCCTAACGGAACAAACTTCGCGACGAGAGGCGGCGGACCGCGAGGTGGGACCTGGGGAGACCGACCCGTGCAGGGGGGGGACCGTCCGGTCCCACCCCAGCCCGGTTCCCGGTGCCCTTTCGCGGGGTGCATTCTCGGCCCATTTTCTCTCCAAATTTTCTCCCGTCGCGACCCGATTCGTGACGGGGTTTTATTTTTAATAAATTAGGGAAAAGTTAAGAAATAAATTTCATCCAATTCCTCAGGTGGTCTAGAAGGTTCTAGAAAAATTTTAAGACGTTGACCATTTACCTTGAATAACGTACCTTCGTGGTTTTGAAGTGTCACTGCCCCATGTGATGATGAATTTACCACCGTGAATGGTCCTTCCCATTTGCTTCGTAGCTCTCCATGTCCGAATAATCTCACCCTGGAGTTGAATAATAGCACCTTATCTCCAGGATTGAAGCTCTTCTTCTTGATTCACTTATCATGCCACCTTTTGGTTCTCTCTTTATAGATCTTCGAGTTATGATATGCTTTTTCTCGCCATTCATCTAGTTCTGAGAGTTGCATCTTTCTTTTTGTCCCAGCGGCTTCAAGATCCATATTCCATCTCTTAATTGCCCAATGAGCTTTGAACTCGAGCTCTATTGGCAAATGACAGGTCTTGCCATAGACCAGCTGATAAGGTGACATGCCAAGAGGTGAACTGTAGGCAGTTCGGTATGCCCATAGTGTGTCTGGTAGCCTCTCCTTCCAAGCGGTTCCCATTTCATTAACTGTCTTCGGTAGAATATTCTTGATTTGCTTATTGGAAGTTTCAGCTTGGCCACTTGTTTGAGGATGGTAAGGAGTAGCCACGTGATGTTGGATCCCTTGCTTCATTAAGTAGTTACGAAAGTCTTTGTCAATGAAGTGAGTTCCTCCATCACTAATCACCATTCTTAGAACACCGAATCTTGGAAATATTGTCTCCTGAAATATCTTCTTGGAATTTATAGAATTGGCAGCTTTGCATGGCTGTGCTTCTACCCACTTTGAGACGTAATCAACTGCCACTAGAATGTACTCATAGTTGCCTGATTTTGGGAATGGTCCCATGTAGTCGATTCCCCAGACATCAAAGAACTCGATCTGAAGATTATTGGTAAGAGGCATAGCATCTCTTGAGTTGATATTGCCATGCCTCTGACATGCTCCACATCTTCAGACAAAGTTCTTGGTGTCTTCATACATGGTTGGCCAAAAGAATCCACTTTGCCAGATCTTTGCATGGGTTCGGAATGCGCCATAATGACCTCCATATGGTGATGAGTGACATTTTTCAATGATCTGTAGTCCTTCCTCAGTGGGTACACATCTTCGGAGTAGTCCATCAGCACATACTCGGAAGAGATAAGGATCATCCCATATATGTAGACGACTTTCATAAAGAAGTTTTCTCCTGTTCGCTCCTGGTGGTACATATCCTGCAACCATAAAATTGACAATATTCGCATACCAGGGATCCGACCTGGTGATGGCGTAGAGCGTGTCGTCTCGAAGAGAGTCATTGATTGGTAGTTCCTATATATTCTTAAACTGCATTCTAGACAAGTGATCGGCAACAGGGTTTTCTACTCCTCTTTTATCTTTTATTTCTAAGTCAAATTCTTGGAGTAGCAAAATCCATCTTATGAGTCGGGGTTTAGCATCTTTCTTAGTGAGCAGGTATTTAAGAGCAGCATGATCAGTATAAACAATTACCTTTGCTCTTACTAAGTAAGATCTAAACTTGTCTATAGCAAAAACAACAGCCAGAAGCTCCTTTTCGGTGGTTGCATAATTAAGTTGAGGTCCTGTCAAAGTTTTGCTAGCATATGCGATTGCGTGATGTTTCTTTTCCTTAGTTTGTCCCAAAACTGCCCTCACAGCATAATCACTTGCATCACACATCAATTCAAAAGGTAGCGACCAATCAGGGGGTTGAATGATTGGTGCAGAGATGAGCGCTTTCTTAAGGGTTTCAAAAGCTTTTAAACAAGTGTCATCAAATTCAAAGGGAGCATCCTTAGCTAGCAGGTTTGTTAGAGGTCTAGCAATGTATAAAAAAGTTATGTATGTACCGTCTATAAAAACCCGCATGACCTAGAAGCTTCGAATTCCTTTCACATTAATGAAAGGAGGTAGTTGTTCAATTACTTCAATTTTAGCCTTGTCTACCTCTATCCCTCTCTCAGACACCAGATGTCCAAGCACTATTCCTTCTCTAACCATGAAATGACATTTTTCCCAATTAAGAACTAGGTGCTTTTCTTCACATCTTTGCAAAACTTTATCTAAGTTTTCAAGGCACTTATCAAAAGTTTTTCCATATATAGAAAAGTCATCCATGAAAACTTCCATTATCGCTTCAATCATATCAGAAAATATAGACATCATGCATCTTTAAAATGAAGCTGGAGCATTACATAGTTCAAAAGACATTCTACGGTAGGCATAGGTTCCGTATAGACATGTAAATGTGGTTTTGCTTTGGTCATCGGGGTGGATTGGTATTTGATGATATCCTGAATACCCATCAAGAAAACAAAAGAAAGAATGATTTGCCAATCTTTCCAACATCTCATCAATGAAAGGGCGAGGAAAATGATCTTTTCTTATTGCCTTGTTTAGCTTTCAGTAATCAATACACATCCGCCATCCCATGACAGTTCTTTGTGGAATTAATTCGTTCTGTCATTTCTAACAACCGTCATGCCTGCTCTTTTTTAGGCACAACTTGCACAGGGGCTTACCCACTCACCGTGTGGCACAGGGATATATGATCCCGGCATGTAACAGGTTTCAAAACCTCTTTCTTAACAACCTCTCTCATCGCATTGTTCAATCTACGTTGTGGTTCTCTAGAGGGTGTTATCTCGGGATCTGTAGGAATGCGATGGGTGCAAAGAACAGGGGCTGATTCCTTTAAGATCTTGGAGTGAATAGCCAAAAAAGCGGATCTATGCTTTTTCGAGACCGTGATCAATCGAAAGGTTTCCTCCTCGGAGAGTTTATCATTAATTATTATAGGAGATTCTCGATCATTATTTAGGAAAGCATACTTAAGTCCAGAAGGCAGGGGTTTGAGTTCTATGGGACGCTTAGGTGGTTCCTCAGACTCATCTAGAGGGTCAGGTTGTAGCGTACTATCTCCTTCCTCTTCTAGTGGTTCATGATCATCCTCAAAGTCAGGTTCGAAAGATGATTCAAGGGTTGTCTCTAAGATTTCTTCCATAGGATCAGGCTCAGGAAGTGACTCAGTCTCACTATTGAGAACACGAATTATGGATATAGGCAGTTTAAAATTCTTTCCAAGGCTAATGTTCAAATTCCCTTCTTGTCCTTCTTGCAAAAGTCTCTCTATAGGTTGTCCAATCAATATGTCAAACTCTATAACATCGAAGACATAGAAGCTCAGATGAACTCTTATCTCTTTGACATAAATAGGTAAGACATAGAGAATTCTAAAACTTGGAATAAGATGGCCTAAAGGACTTTTCATAAACTTTATTGTTGGGGTTAAGGGCATGTCTTTTAAAAGATCTTGAGCAAATGTTGTAGACATGATGTTAACTCCCACAACAGGGTTGTATAATGCTTCAAAAGACCCCTTGTGGATTCGGCAAGGTATGGTAGTTGATGTAAAATCAACTCGGATGATATCAGAGGAAAGCTCTGATTCATTCAACTAATCATTGCTTATAATCGACACAAGCTCTTTAGCATTTTGCTTAAGGAAAGCCACCTCAGAAGAATTTAAGGCTCTGTTACTAGGTGACGACTTTGTTGTCTTCTGTGGTCTCCTAATAGCATAATAATTCAAGGTGTTTCCATAATCAGCAAATATATCATCCTCGATCTCGAGCTTGAATTTTGGAAGTGGAATTTCTTCCTCCTCCTGTGGTTCAAGCTCGTTGATAGTTGCAGGTTGAGATGTGGTAGGTGTGGATTCCTGATCAACTATCAGATCTTCTTCCTCTAATAGCTTCTTTAAAGATGCTTCATTTTCATAAATTTTTGTAAGGACGTTTCTTGCAACATCAGGAGTGATATGCAAGAATGATCCTCCAGAAGCAAGGTTGAGGAACTTCATGGTTTTTCTATTCAGACCCTTATAGAAATATTGAAGTAGAACAGGGTCTGGTATGGATAGACTAGGTCCAGAATGAGTTAAGTAGTTAAAGCGTTCCCAGGCTTCAATTAAAGTCTCCTTCTTCTCTTGTCTAAAGGATAGAACTTCTAAGCGGAGATCCACTACCCTAGAAATAGGATAGAATTGAAGGCAGAATTCAGCACATAATGCTTCCCAGTCACCTTTAACACTCTCAACGTGGAGATCATACCAATGTCTAGCTTCTCTCGTCAAAGAAAAAGGAAAAAGCTTCCATCAGATAGTCTCATCGGACATATCCTTAATGCGCAAACATGTACAGGTTTGTTCGAATTCATTGAGGTGAGAATAAGGGCTAGCATTGTCTTCTCCTGAGAAAGATTGGTTTCTGACCATGTCTATTAAACATGGGCGTAGCTTATAGTCAGAGGCTAAGATTGGCTTTGCGGATGGCTCTGGCCCTAAGCGTAGGCTCATGAAGTTATATTTATAGATAGGCGTGGAATTAAGTTGATCCATTGAAGGATAGAAAAGGTAAAGAGAAATGGAAAAGGTAAAGAGTGATAGTCTACAAAGAAAAGATAAGATTATAATACAGGTTAAGATAAGTTTAGAGTGATCTCAGCGACGTCTTCCCCGGCAACGGCGCCAGAAATGCTTGTTGGTATCTGCTAATGCCTACTGAATAATTACGCAAGCGCACGGATACGTTGTAGCACTTCACCGGATAAGTATACCCGCTTTAATATCGAACCCAAAGGAAGATGTGTGAGGGTCTTCTAAACTACACTTAACCAACTGAGTAGCAAACAAGGCTGTAGAAGGTAGGGATATAGAGGGGACAACTAGGGCTTCTAGTTCAGGCTCAAGCAAATTATGATTAAAATGTTTCACTAGGGAGTTGGATAGGAAAAGCATAGACAGAACTATACTTAACTACCAACTATTCTCCCCGCTAGGCCTACTAACGGGATAGTGGAATAAATAAGATTCAATGGAGCTATAAGTCACCTCCGCGAGCTACCACCAAATCCAGACAATAGGGTACATCTACAAGTAACGGAGTCTAAGCACCACGCTTACACTACGAATACTACTCTAACCCAAGAGCTACAAGGATTAAAGTACTCAAAAGAGTCGTTAACTAGCAAAATAGAATAAACAATGTTACTTACTTGAACACAGAAGTTGACTCCAAAGTAGTCTCAGATACAAGCCGTAGAGGTAGCACCGATAGGCCGATACTCCTCCAAAACTTTCTCTTTAAACTCTATTTCTCTCCCTCTGAAGAACTAGCTTCTAGAGGTATAGAACTAGCTCTCTCTTGGAATGCTAACTCGAGAGGTCATCCATTCAAGGGACACCTCCGAGAATCCTAATTAGATTTTCTAGCTAAAGCTCTTCTCTTCTTCTCTTGGATTCTCTCATGGGGGTGTGCCTCTCCTTTATAGCCCCGGCGAATCAACGTGAGCCCTTGGATCAAACCGACCTTGACGGATGGTGGAGATCGTTCCTCAAAGGCGGTGGAATAAACCGGCGAACCGGGCGCAACCGGGGTTGCCCCTGCATCGGCGGGTCCAGGGCCGACCGGCCGGTCTGGCCCGGCCGCCCCCCGGCCCCCGGCTCGGTGTGGTACCTTCTCGTCTCTTCCGAAATGTTCCCGTGTTGCCGTGGCATCCATTCTCATCATTCTATGTTGCGTTGTAGCTCAAAAGTGTGTCTTTTCCGGTGTTTACCTGCAAAACTATTGATTCACCAAAACTCGTAGAATTCGTTAGTTAAAGCCCTACTCTAGGTAGATGGATTGCTTTTATATCATTTTGGAAGATTAGTTGACGGTTGGATTTGATCATTAAGGACCGTCAACAGCCACTAAATACCTTATATACACCTATCCACCATATTTCATACACATGCACATCTTGATTTGATTGTATGCCTTGACTCTCTGTGGATCCATTGTTTGGTTCTACAATAGATGAATTGCAAGTATGCTCATCCTTGTTATTGCCACTCCTATAAGCTCCACTATGATCATTAGTTATAGGAGGGCATGCATGACAACACACCTCAGTGAGAACCACAAATACCACATATAATAAGAGACTTGAGGGTGTCATACAATTAGCTCTGAGTTTTATTGCGAAAATTTATCGAAACTCTAGAATATTGGTACAGGGAGGAATTTGAGACATAGTATTTAACTTGATTGTTCTGTCTTTCGATTGCACAAAGACTTATGCAAAAGCTGTAAAGCCCTATAGTTAAGGGTAAAATGGGTAAGTTGAAAGGTTAGAGCAGTTACTGTTTAATTCGGAGGAGAATTTCTGTTTGAAAGCTTGTGTACCTTTGAGGAATGAAAGCATTGTAGCAACTCTTGATCCAAATATATTTGTAATTAGGCTTAGTTTGTTTGCCAAGGGACTGGCAAAAGATAAGCTTGGGGGAGTTCTTGACGGTGGATAACGTCAACTTTTATTAGAACTTTAGACACAAAAGGATACACGAATACACACTTGTCTAGGGTTTTAACTGACAATTTCCACGAGTTTTGCATATTCAGTATTTTCAGGGATTATTCTAGAAAAACTTAAAAAAGGGATTAGAATGCATAATTATCACGAAACGTAACCGCGAAGTCAAAACACCGTCATTGGGCTCAGGAAGCATCTAGAAGACACCCGAAGCAACGGAGCCCGCAGAGGAGACAAAGTGGGGCCGGCCGGCCCCAGCTTGGGGCCGGCCGGCGCCCCCCTGCTAGGGTTTGGGGCCACCTTCTGGAGTCTTCCTCCACCGCCTCTCCTGATGCATCTTGGCCATTGGTTAAGTCGGTTTGATCCTGCGGCGCACGTCGATCCCACCGGGCTATAAATAAAGGGGCAGACCCCCCTCCCTGGAGGCATCAAGTCATTTGGAGATCAAGCCATCAAGAGCCTTCTCTAGTTCATCAGAGCCTCTCTAGTTCATAGCATAGCCTAGTTAGATTAGAAGTAGAAGAGTTCTAGTTCTTCAGCGGGATTCGGAGCCCCTGGCATATGTCTGGAGCGCGGAGTTTGGTATAGTTCTAGTACCTTTCTCTTATTGTATTCAATATTATGATTCAGGCAACATTGTTCTTAATCTTTTATATATTCTTAATTGCAATAGTCATTGTCTACTTTGATTATATGTCTAGGATAGTTGGTTTGATCTTATTGAATTCATGTAATTGCTCGTATAGCATTTACCTAATTGATCGTTGGGTAGATGGTAGACAATATGTAGACGCGGTGTCTAGATATCTTGTTTATCTGCGAGTGCACCCTGATGTGCCGGGACGTGTGGTAGTCCGCGCAGGTGACAGCTGCGTTGGTTCCTCTGTAGTCCACCCTCCGTACGTAGGACTAGCATGGGCACGGTCGCGAAGTTGAATAATGACTCTGTTTCACATCCTTCCTAGTTGATGCCTCTTTACATGTGATCATGATGTAGGATTAACTTAACAATGATTGCTAGATGTAATTGCACTAATTAGAGTTATTCATTGATGTAGTTATTGAATTATCTTAGTATTTATTCCTGAGTTTATCCATTGGCTAGCTATTACTATGACTAGAAGAGCTCGATGTTTATCTATTTATGATGACTGATCATTATTATCATATATCTTTAATCACGTGACTTATCCCTGTTATGAGTAGGATTCTAGTTATGGTTTACCTTTCACATCAATAGTATAAGTTATAGTTATAAGTCCTACTAAGACCTTTCCAGTGGTATAAATATAAATCGACAACCAGGTAGAACTCCCTAGGTAAAATGCTACAATGGTATAATTATCTGTCCGCTTACAGAACCGTTCTTAGTTTATATCGATATTTCTACCTAGTCATAATGATTGATATATATATAAACCTATATTTTATCCTTAGCATATACAATTAGGGATGACAACCTAGTTAATGCTTAGGGATATTGGTGAGAGATAAAGTGGCTAGTTGTTAATGACAAGTTAATTTCATACCATGTGTTTCTAATCTTGTTAATTAGTAATGACGGTAGAAATACCAACACCTCGCCTCGAGACACACCTTGCAGGCTCTAATAGAATGCGCCTCCGAGCCCAGCCAACCCCTAACAAACGGGGCACAGGCATTCCACTTGGACTTACCCGTCAACAGCTCACCGGATCTAGCTATGTTCGACACCCATCGACGATAGCATGGCGAAATCCACCCTCCTCCTTGCGGAAGGGATGCCGAGGTGCGAACGAAACTAACGGCCAAGTACCGCTCGGCCGCTCCACACCAGAACGGGGCTCGGGGGCACCCCCAGCACAGAGGCTGAGGTTGGGAAACGTCATCTAACTCGCCGAACTCCTGGATGAGCCGACGGGCCCGGGGGCTTGGCAAACGGTTGAAACACGCGCCAAAACATGCGCAAGCCCTCGGAAGAGTGCCCACACTCCTCCAAGGCCTCGGGGGCTACACCCGGCAGGTGTGCTTGCGCGCCACCAGAGAACGTGGTCTCCGAGATGAAAAACACCCTGACAAACGAACTCGCACTCTCACCAAGCGCGTATAAGCCCTCGAAGGAGTGCTCAAACTCCTCCGAGGCCTCGGGGGCTACACCCACTGGGTGCGCTTGCACGCACCAGGCAGAGAGAGGCCCGAAAACACTTAACAACGCGCCCGCAGAAGCCTGGTTCAAAGCCACAACCTCCGAACGAGTGCACCACTCCTTTGAAGGTTCGGGGGCTACTATCGGGCACCAAAAGTATGGCCCCCGAACTAGTCACATAAAATGGCCCAACAAATGCAAAACCTGACCGCACAACAAAGCACGGCCTAGTAAGGCCCAGCACACTGCTCACCGTCCCGTCCGAGCCCTCCCCGCTGAGGCCTCGGACGGGCGCGCTAACGCCTCCGCCTCACCCGAGCCCTCCCCGCCCGAGGCCTCGGGCCGGGTACTAACGTTCCGCCTCATCTGAGCCCTCCCCGCTGAGGCCCCGGACAGGGCTAACGTTCCGCCTCGCCCGAGCCCTCCCCGCTGAGGCCTCGGACGGACGCCAATGCTCCGTCTCGCCCGAGCCCTCTACGCAGCGGCCTCGAACGAGCTTCCACTTTCCGTCCCGCCTGAGCCCCTGCGCTTGGGCCTCGGACGGGACGCACCGCGCTTCCTGGTCAAGCCAGGACTCTGACTTGACACATATCCGCTACCCACCTCTCTACAGTTGTCAGAGTGACGCTATCCCATGGTAGGGGATGGGAGCCATCCTGTCACTGCTCTCACCCGCACTCAGGATCACGTTATCCTCCACAGTGGTAGCCATGCCCTCCACTGTGGAGCACTGTGTCGTCTAAATCTCTCTGCCAGGTCAAGTCACCGAAGCTCCGAGGCACCGGCCGCCATGCCAGGGGCCGTCACCCAGCATCATCCTCCGTACGGGAGTCAGGTCACGCGGGGCGCCGGTCAAACAATAGTCCCTCCTGGGTTTCTGAGCCCGGGATGGGCGGCGACCGCCCCGATGACAGCCCTCTCCTGTGCCAACCGCCCCGCATACGGTGGCGGGCTCTGAGGCCCTCCGAGCCTCGGAACAAAGGCGAGTCAAAGGTACAGCGCGGTACGGGGTGCGGATACGTCCCCCCTGGCTTCTCCATCAACTTCCACAGGGACAGCCGTCCTCTCCGTCGTCAGGATTGGGGGACACGACTCCTCACAGCTGCGCCCATGTTCTACAGTGCTTCCACCCCTTCTGAGGCCTCGGCAGAAGGAAGGCGGCGGGCTCCGAGGCCTCGGGCCAAAAGGGAAAGATGGCTTCTCACACACGGCAACTCTATGTAACCCCCGTGCTCGCCTTACGGCTATAAAAGGGGAGGACCGGGGCCCCTCAAAGACAGGCAACCCAGAGCACTTCCACACGCACGACATTGGCACTTGCCTCAAACAATCACGAGACTTGGGACCAGCTCCCTCTCTCCACCAGCTTGTACACCCCTACCTACAAGCACTTCGGTGCAAGATAATACAAGAGCTCCTCCCCCACTGGACGTAGGGCCTTCTTCTGTCCGAACCAGTATAAATCTTGTGTCCTTCTTGCACACCCTCCGGAGTTGGGAGCACGCACTACAAATTTACTCGTTGGTGCTAGGACCGCCAGTTCTAGCACCGACAGCATGGAAAAAGAGGTGGAAAAGTGGAATCAAACTAAATGAAATAACGCAATACATCATCCATGACCATGAGTCTCAATCGATAAACATAGATAATGATAGTACGTAAAGAAGTCTCATCCGCAGCTCATCTATTACTCGGCATTAGTGAATCGTAAAAAAGTTATCGAAACATATCTATGTGGGGTCTTGTTTTGAAGAGTTTATTGTGAGGAACACCATGGTGCAATTGGATTTTAATTATAATACTTGGTTTAGGTGCTATGACTTTTTTTAAGTGGGAAATAATTAAGACTAAGTGAGGGTAACTCCTTTGATGACATCATCATATATCACTTTTTGGAAATCCTATTTTTTGATTGGAGGAGACCCCTTAGTGGGTCTTAGGATTATAGGAGTATAGGATGAGCAGTTCAACCTATACTGACCTAGATCACTCTTCTCAATGTCATAATGCCTCTCATGTCTAACAACATGTGAAGCTAAAGCAATTTTAAAAGCAGCCATGTTTGAGTACATAGTTCCTACTTCCATAGGAGGGTTTTTCTTGTCATAGAATTCATCAGGCATAGGTTCAGGAGCTCTATCTTGAACCATTTCATCTATGTCCTCTACATGAACTTCATCATCAACATCAGCACACAAAGATTCATCATCATCAGAACTCTCATCATCCCTTTGTTTACTAAAATATTTAGGAATCGGGGGGCTGGGGGCTGTTGGGGAAGCTCAATATACAATCCTTCGTCGTCAATGCCAACATGCTCATACTATGGGTAAGGATTAGCAAGGGATTCATCTTCACCAGGTTCATTGTGTGTGTTGTGGCTTGGTTCTATAGGGTTGAATAGAGGTTCTAAAGATTGGACACTGCTACCATAGTCCCAATCTGAAATCTCAGGAGGATCGGTACTTGGGTGGTGATATGAGATAGTTAACAAGCAGCATTTCGACAACTTATGTTTTGCAAACATATCAGTCAAATCTTTATCATTGAAGACTTGGATGTTGACCTTTCTATCCATACAGAAGTAAAATAGTCGCACTAGTTCACCATAGCCATTAGGAAACTTATCAACAATTTCACCAACCAGGATGTACAGTTAGCATCCACAACTTTGTCGAACTCATACCACTGAGAATGACAATTGTGACCCACAATCTGGCATTCTAATTTGTATCTATTTTCTTCGTCCATCCTACGGATGAACAAGAGGGCACAATCAACACTACGAGCGCAGGGCATGCGACATCAAACACTCAAGGAAACCGAACAACAATAAAACAAAGAAGTTGCACTCACCCAAACAGCCTGTTGCCGTCGACCTTGTTCCCCGCCGTGCGTGGCCCTAGGGTTTCACGGCAGCCACACGTAGGGGGGAGGGAGGGAGACCGGGGAGACGGTGGGGGCCGGAGTGGGAGCAAAGTGGGGGGAGTCGCGCCGGTGGTCACCGGTGGGTGGTCGCCGGTGACCCGTCGTGCTTCGACCGGTCTGCGGTGGCCGGTCCCTCCGCTCCGTCGTGCGTGAGAAGACAGAGTGTGGAGGCCGTGACACGAGACGAGCGAGCGGGAAGGCCGGCGTTCTTTTGTTTCAAAGAGTGAAGGCTTCGCCGGCAATTTTTATACCCCTACCCGGAATTGTCGGGTGATGAATAGTAATGGGAGACAAGCTTGCATGTGTGTTAGAGAGAGAGAGCGTGTCCATAATCACAGCACACAGCAGGGCATTTATGTCTTTTCTCACCATCGTTTAACACTGTTACCAGCTCAAATTGATGGAATGGTATGGAGGTAAAAACAAAGATGGGTGATAGCACACAGGTGCGCTTGAACTTTCGAGTAGCATGGGGGTCTAGTGCAAATTTCTTAATAGCACATAGGTAAAAGGCTCCCCGCTTTTCCCCATCCCTGGTTCCTCGCGACGTGACGGACGGACGGTGACGAGGACGGACGGTGGAAGCCCCAAGACGGCGATGACGAGGTGAGTCCCTTGCTCGGCCCCGCCCCCGCTGCGCGCCCCTCTCCCCCCCCCCCCCCCCCCCCCTTACAGTGCCGAACCGAGGCCAAGCTAGGGTTAGGGTTCCACAATGATTTTCACTACAATCTGTTTTTGGCCTCCTCAATACACATTTGTGTTGTTGTTTCATAGGAGGTTGATGTAGTGGGCGCTCAATTCTCGTTTGTGACCATGGAACCTGACGGCTGCCCCCTAGGTGAGTCTCCAAATTTTCACTGTAGTAGACAGCTGTGCTAGGTATATGAGATACTTGGCTAAAATTGCAAGTTCTCTATATTTACATTCATGCCAGGATTGAATCTGGCAATGCATTTAGGCTAATTATTAAGGTTGCTAAGTACACTCTGGCTGATTATGATGGGCTTGTTGAAATACCTGACCAAGGACATGAATTGTGGCTAGATAGGACTGTTGGGTACAGTCTAGGTCAGTTTCATGAGGCTATGGCTACAAAGATTACATGGGGTCCTAGCCAGGCATTGGCTATTTGCATTTTGAACAGTGAAACTGTTGGTTCTGAATGGAGAACTAGAAGGGATGAGCACTGGCAGCAAGTGATAAAGGACAGATGGGAGGTTAGGATGGCATACATTGCTGTTGAGGTTACTACAAAGGATGGATATGGGACAAACGACAATTCAATTGCATCTAGAATTAACAACAGTGGCATTCCTCCTAGGTCTGGTGTCACCAATGTTGACGCTTTTAATGCTGGAGCTAATTTAGAAGGCATTGCTGATACTTGTACCTCTCCAGCACAGGATGGTGATGAGGCAGTTCCAGTAGACTAGGCTACACTGACTATTGCTGGACCTCACCGATGAGATCAACAAGCTTGGGGACAAGGTGGAGAACTTGGGAGGCCCACGTGGCAGACGCTGAGAGGAGGCGCATCAATGATGCCATAGTACAGAGATGGGTGAGCAAGCTCAAGGGTGCCTTCTACGAGGCCACAGATATCCTAAACTCTATCAGCTAGACGCTGAAGAGCGACGCTGCAAGCAAGCACACGGGGGATGCATGGTAACCATGGAAAGCAAGGCACCTGGTTGCCTACTACCATTGCTCTTCTTCCTGCGAAAGCCAAGTTTTGCCCATGCCATGGGTGGCCACATCAAGGAACTCAATACAAGGCTCGATGACATCTGCCAGGAGATGGCTGGCCTCCAGCTCCAAGCCCTCACCTCCTCCCAAGTCCAGATGCCACCAAGTGAAGCCACTCCACCAAGTCGCATGACAACGTCATTGATTGACGAGGCGGCTATTGTCAGTGAAGTGATTGAGATGAGCACAAAGGCCCTAGTGCAGGAGCTGCTATTGACCAATGATGTGCAGGCGATGAAGGTGGTGTCCATTATGGGCGTGGGGGGCATGGGCAAGACCAACTCGCCAAGAAGATCTTCAATGATAGTGACATCCAAGCGGAGTTCAGGTGCAGAATTTGGTTGAGCGTCACCGAGAGCTATAGCCATGAGAAGCTCCTGAGCTCTACCATCACCTAGGCCAGGGGAGGAGGCAACCCCCATGAAGACCAGCAAGTTCTCACACAAACCCTTGGCGATGCTCTATCGGAGGCAGGCAAGTTTCTGCTTGTTGCTAGACGATGTCTAGAGTAACAAGCCGTGGAATGACATCCTCCAAAGCTCAGTCATTGAGGTTGGACGTAGATAGCCAGGGAGCCGAATCATCACCACTAGGAAGGAAGACCTCGTCAAAGATATGGGAGCCATCTTTTACCTGCACCATGTCAAGCCCCTGAGAGATGAAGATGCTTGGACCTTGCTCAAGGAACAGTTGCTGCCAATGCAGGTGCACATCGTCTGATCCTCTCATTTCTTCTATCTAATAAAGCGAGACCAAAAATAAATTAAAATGGTAGGCCTTGTTAAATTAAATACAAAGAGAGATGTGTACAAGTTACATAGAAATGGCAAGTATCAAGGCAAACATAAGTGTGCCTAGAATGAAGTCACTGACATAATATTTGTTTATCCGGGATTTACCAAGACCCTTGTTTCTGTCAAAAATATTCTTATTTCAAGTTATATAGGGTGTAAGGGTAGTTCCAACTAAACTATTGTATAGTTTCTCCACCTGCGAAGTAATAATGTGCAGTGTTTCTTTAAATTGAATTTCCATCCAATCATGTATATCATCTCTCCGTAATCTACCAATCACGCATCTTATCATTTTGCTTACTTAGCACCATAGTTAATGTCTTGAAAACTATCCTGGTCACCCCATGTGGATTACCATAAGGATGAGCACTAGATGCCTTTAATTAACTTGTGATTTACCCCTTTGGATCTAGAAAACATTTATGACCAATTGGGGCTTAAATACATCTAACTAGGTGCCCCAATTAATATAGAGTTTCAATTATGTTTGTTACACTAATTAATGTTAAGGGATAGCCTTTTTCTAGTACTGCATTGGCCAAACTAGTGGCGAGAATGAGTCAAGCGGTCCTGCACTAAAATGACAAGTATTGTGTGACCAATTTTTAATTTTATAGCGACACATTTCTAAAATGAAGAGGATACAAAATCATTATACAACACAACAAATAAAAATAAGGTCCCTATGGTGTAACTAATTCACATTTAGCATCTCTTATCCCAAAACAGCTCATTTGTTCATATTCTCTCTTTAGTATACTTGTTACTTGTCTGTCCAGGTATTAGTAAGTTAGGTGTGAATGTCAGAAATTTGTCAATAAAATTAGTTCCATAGCTCATTAAATCATCTTATATCCCAACCACTCTTATTCGTTCATGTTGCACATGGTACTCATGTAGATTGTAATCTTGAATACTATATTGGGTTGTGATAGAATAATGTAGCTACCACATGCTATGTATGATTTTCCATCCCATTCATTGTTTTTTCCCATTACATGGCACATCCATATGTTTTCACATTTGTTGTCAAATCAATAACGTGAGCTATCTATTTAGCAAGGGAACTGATATGTTGATCACTTCCTGTACACATGCCATGCATATACATATTGATATAATTCTCATATTAAGAATCACATAAGTGAGGTTGTGATGAGGACATGACACATTCAGATACAACCATTGATTATAAGGTGAGCTTGTTTAGTGATTTTTGGTGTAACTCACTTGGTTCCACATGTACATGTTCCTATTTGTTTGTAGGTACAAATATTTCTCAAAGTGCAGCGCAATCAAGATTCATCAGTGACCCGATAGTACCTCGTTGGGAAGGCCGTAACTCAACCATCCGGGGTGTGATTGAGGTCAATGAGTACTTGATGGAAAGCTTATTTGATAAGCTTTCAAATAAATCAGGTCCCATCTCAATATCATGTTGGCAAGGCCTCCAAATTATCAAGACATTCTGTCACTGTTGCTGTCAGGAGCTACATCATTGTCATGGGCTGGATATTCACACTTGGGACCCTGGCCCAAGTTGGAGCACGTTCCGAGAAGATGGAAAACACACCAAGGAAGCCCTTGGACGTCCTCCTCCTTGGCCACCACCTTAGAGGGCCAGCAAGGGCGTCCAAGCCAAGCCGAGGGCCCAGTCCCCACTCGAGTTCGCGTCGGTCTTGGCCTTCGGACCAAAGTGAGCGATAAATTAGACGCCAGACACATCCGAACTCCGTTTTTGATGATCCATATATGGATGGAAAGATAATTTCATAAGATAACCAATGGCCTTGTTTTGAGGTCCAAATTCCATCGGAGTCAACAGGAATCATCAAAACAATTGAGCGTCCAGAATCTGTTTAGGCGTTGCATTGCTATCTTTTGGGCCGTCGGGCCATGTAACGTATAGGCCCATGAGGAGGACGTGAATGAGGGTGCTTGCACATCCCTTAGACCATATAATCAGTAGCCGCCACCTAAGATTGGGTTTGGGTTTTGCTTTAGATCAATCTGTCATCGAACAGTCGCCGTTATCGGTTTGTGAAACCCCAAGTTGAGATCTTAATCATATATCTACAATTGTCACTTCACTTGAGTTGCGTATTATCTTGTTCTTGCTTGTGTTCTTCGATTCGCAGTAGGGATTAGCCTTCTTGGCGAGGTCAACCGGATTGTGACACGGTTGATAACCAGAGGAGACGTGGTGCTAAGGTTGCGGGGTTCGGTCTTTGTGATCCGGGGCCGGATCGGTGTGCCGCTCTCCGACCAAATCGATAGTTATCTTGAAGTCGACGGAAGATCGGGAATCACGTCCCCATCAAGTGGTATTCAGAGCTTAAGGTATACCATCAGGTTTGAAGTTATCCCTTAGTTTGTGTTTTGTCTTCATCCCATAATCCACGGCCATAATTGTTTCCCATCCTAGAGCCAGTCACGCCATAGCCTTTGCATAATTTAGTTTCAGAGTTCGCTGTATTGAGTTTGTGTCCTAGGTCAATGTCTTATTGCTGGTTTAGATCGTGTTCTTCTCTAATTTATGTTGATCCCTCCATCCGCAACCATTATATATCATCATCGATTTGCATCTTGTGTCCACATAAAACTCTGATTTGGACAGCCTACCTTAAAAACAGTCATAAATTTTTTCGTCCAAACTCGAAACGGGCGAATTTTATATCTACGGAGAACGCCAAAAAATTTTAGATTTGTTTCATCCCAGCAAAGCTGGGTTCGCAAAAATTAGATTTGCGAAATTCAATCAACAAAATCGAGTTTTTGGGCCCACAAATTTTGGTGTTATTTTGAGAGCACAATACTTATTTTCTATACACCACATCTTTTATCCAATTGAGCTCAAATTTTTTATGGTTTGTTCTTGTGTGCTCCTTACTGAGAAAAAAATATCAAAAGATCAAAAGAAAAAGTTTGTATAAAAATAAAAAAAATAGTAAAAGAAAAGAGAAGAGAATAGGAGCACATAAGGAACAACTAATTGCTCTATTTTGTGTGGTGCCTTTATCTTGTTCATGTCCATTGGTTTCATTCATAATTGTTCCTTTTATCCTTGTTTCACTCCCTTGATTATCATAATTGGTGCTAGGAACACGCATAGACCAAAGAACTAGAACAAGTGCTTTGGACGTTTATTCAATATTGCTATCTCGTTACTAAATTGTGTGCCACATATATAAATTTGTTTCTTTATGTGCCTTCCAAGCTCCACATACATACTTCAGATCAGTACAGAAAAAAGACCCTTGCAATTTTGGTGCCACATCCTCACAGGTATCACGAACCCACCCGGGTTGTACCATTCAATCGCCTTGCTTTGGTAAGAACACTTGTAAGAATTTGGTAAGACATGTGAGAGTGTGCTTCCACCGACACATATTGTAGTTGATAGGACTTTTGATTTCTAACAATACCAAACAACAAGTTTCTTTTTAAGTGTGAATTGCAGGTCATCATGGATCAGCCGTCTTCCTCCATAGCTGCAGCGACATCATCACAACCACTTTCCACATGCACCACGAGTTTGCACATCAAGTGCTCGGTTCCCAAATGGAGAAGGCAGAGCAAAATCAGTTCAACAACGTGTTCCAAACATATTTTGTTGTGAAAGAGGCACATTGTCGTGTCATGATCGATGGTGAGAGTTGCAACAACCTTGCAAGCTTAGAGTTGGTTGAGAAGCTAGGTCTCACCACAAAGCCACATCCACATCCATACTACATGCACTGGGTAAATTATTGGGATAAAATAAAGGTAACTGAAACTGCACACATTAATCCCTTGGTGTTTATAAGGATAGTGCAGATTTTGATATAGTACCTATGCAATCTTGTCATTTATTATTTGGTAAACCATGGATATCTGAAAATAAGGTTATGCACAATATGATTGCTAATAAATATTCATTCAAATACAATGGTAGAAATATTACTCTCATACCTATGACCGCTGCTGAAATTTTAAGAGAAGATCTTATGAGAATGGAGAGAAGAAAGAATGAGCCTTTTAGAAAAGAATGGGTTATTTCAGATGTTAAGATATCTTCATCTAAATCTGAATTTTTACAAAATAAAGATATTGCTTTGTCTTTTATTGAAACTAATAATTTGCAGCATGTATCCAAGAAAGAGGACAAGGTAATAGAGAAAGAACAGGTAACTGTCTCGGGTAAGAGCTCTCTTGAGATGCTGAATTTGCCCACCAATGATGCTATTAATGCAATACTAGAACCTTCTCTTGATTTATCTTTACCACATGATGATTCTACTGATATTTGTGATGAAGAGAAGTTGCATGATAGCACTTTTTGTTATTGCTATGCCACCACTTGTGAAAGAAATTGATTCTTATATTTTGGAACAAAGTACTGTTGTTTGCAAGTAAATATTGTCTTCCCATTACCACTTTGAAAAGGATGAGCTAAAATTATTATCTTCTTTAAATACTTTGGGTTATATTGAGTTTGATACTCTATGTGCTCTTAATATTTTGGAAGAAAAATTTAAATATGCTGAATTGCCATGGTTATCTAGATGTATATATCACTTTGTTGGCAAATATAATTACAAAGGAGAGTATATGGTGCATCGTGTCTATATTTGTTCAAATCTGAAATCTCCTTTTACTATACAAAAATATGATCAACTAGAGGGCTACAATAGCTATAATTTTATCATATCAAGTGCTTCTAGTTTTGTTACAAAGAAACAAGTTAAATTTCAAGAAGGGAAGCTATGTTGGCTACTACCTACAATCTGTCCTGCACCTAACCTCAAACCGAGGACGGTTTGTTGTCAAGAAGGGAAGGATGATGAGGACATGACACATTCAGATACAACCATTGATTATAAAGTGAGCTTGTTTAGTGATTTTTGGTGTAACTCACTTGGTTCCACATGTACATGTTCCTATTTGCTTGTAGGTACAAATATTTCTCAAAGTGCAGGGCAATCAAGATTCATCAGTGACCCGATAGTACCTCGTTGGAAAGGCCGTAACTCAACCATCCGGGGTGTGATTGAGGTCAATGAGTACTTGATGGAAAGCTTATTTGATAAGCCTTCAAATAAATCAGGTCCCATCTCAATATCGCGTTGGCAAGGCCTCCAAATTATCAAGACATTCTGTCACCGTTTGTCGTCGAGCTACATCATTGTCATGGGTCGGATATTCACACTTGGGACCCCGGGTCCAAGTTGAAGCACGTTCCGAGAAGATGAAAAACACACCAAGGAAGCCCTTGGACGTCCTCCTCCTTGGCCACCACCTTAGAGGGCCAGCAAGGGCGTCCAAGCCAAGCCAGAGGCCCAGTCCCACTCGAGTTCGCGTTAGTCTCGGCCTTCAGGACCCGCGAGCGATAAATCAGACGCCCAGGACACATCGAACTCCATTTTTAATGATCCATATATGGATGGAAAGATAATTTCATAATCTAACTAATGGCTTTGGTTTGAGGTCCAAATTCCATTGGAGTCAACGGGAATCATCAAAATAAGTGAGCGTCCAGAATCTATTTAGGCGTTGCATTGCTATCTTTTGGGCCGTCGGGCCATGTAACGTATAGGCCCATGAGGAGGACGTGAATAAGGGTGCTTGCACGTCCCTTAGACCATATAATCAGTAGCCGCCACCTACGTTAGGGTTTGGGTTTTGCTTTAGATCAATCTGTCATCGAACAATCGCCGTTATCGGTTTGTGAAACCCCACGTTGAGATCTTAATCATATATCTGCAATTGTCACTTCACTTGAGTTGCGTATTATCTTGTTCTTGCTTGTGTTCTTCGATTCGCAGCAGGGATTAGCCTTCTTGGTGAGGTCAACCAGATTGTGACACGGTTGATAACCAGAGGAGACGTGGTGCTAAGGTTGCAGGGTTCGGGTCTTTGTGATCTGAAGCCGGATCGGTGTGTCGCTCTCCGACCAAATCGATAGTTATCTTGAACCTGACGGAAGATCGGGAATCACGTCCCCATCAGGTTGTTTAGGAAAAAACCCAACTTGCCATGCCAGGTTGCCATCGTCTAGATATAACCCTAATCTACCATTTGGTTTGTTTACCCTCAGCTATTTCAGCTGTCCAATATTTATCCCTTAGGCCCCATTTGGATCCTTGGAATTGAATTTATTTTAATAATTATAATTTAGACACATCTTAATTAAGCTAATATGGTTGTATATGGATTATATTTGTATATTATTGTTGGCTGTACGAGAAAGATAATGATGTGTTGCATTCCTACCACAGGAGAGCTATTTGAAGAGCGTGTTGTAACTTGCAAAGTAGAAACATAGCATGGTGATCTGTAGAATGAATTTCTATCGCCTATGAATTTGTGATAGGTTTATATGTGAATTTTAAAAAGTGGTGGAATATCAAATTCTAAGCCAAATAGTCTAATTTATTAAGTAGATTTTAAATCCTTCAAATGAATGGATCCAAACGGCCCCTTAACAAAATTGTTGTAATGTATTGATTTTTAATTGAATAAATTATTTGATGATAGCTGGCACCATATTTTATAGTAAACAATGGATCATATTTTTTAGTATTTAATAGGATGGGATAACTAATAATAAATTAACCTAGAAATACAAATTTATGTGAAACATAATGATGAAAACTCATAATGTTTTTTAAATAGGTTTTGATGTCCATTATCATCTCACAAAATTTTAACTGAAAACTCAACTTCTATAAAAACATTTTATGGGGCACATTGAGCTGACTGAAATAGTTTTTTTTCTTGAACAAACAAACTGAAATAGTTGTGGGACTAAATCGAGCCAAATGTTAGTTTAGATGGGCTCAAGATCATTATTTATGATGACAATTAGGTAATTTAAATGTAACTTTTTATTATTTCATAATCATATTGGTGTGCCCTAGATGAAGATTAGGTGGTTACTTTAATTTATATTCATACTTTAATTTATATTCATAATGACAGGTCTGGGTAATTTGAATATGTATTTAAAGGATTACTTTAAGTTATTTTCATAATGATAGATACAAGTAATGTTCTCTTATTGAAGCTAACCCAATATCTGTGATTGTAAATGTTGATTAAGAGTCTAATGGACTGATGGCAGGATATTTATGTTAATGTTAATTGTGAGAATTTATATGATTTATTTGTTTTTAGCATGTACAACTGTACAAGGACAATCATTATTAATACTTCAGCCCCAAAACTGATCTCTAATTTCAAATAGTTGGAGTGCAGTGCATAACCAGAATACACAAGCTATAAAATGCTGACATAGAGTATGACTCAATAGCAATAGTTGTCTAAATCATGGAAGCATAAAAATTAATCTGCGTATGTGCAACTATAGACATTACCCAGCCACATCAAGTACTAACACGCCTTGTATTGTTGGCAGTGGCAAGACGTCTAGATCATCTAAAACATATTGGTATGGAAATTGTTAGAAATTGTGATGGTTTACCACTTGCCATTAAAGCCATAGGAGGGCTGCTAAGAACCAAGGGAGCAACTGAGCATGAGTGGAGGGGAGTTTTGCATGATCTAGCATGGAAAATGGATAAAACACATGATGATCTAAACATTGCACTACGCTTAAGCTATGAAGACTTGCCTCTGAAACTGAAGCAATGCTTTTTATATTTGTCGCTTTTTCCAAAAGAATTTAATATTCCAAAAGAGATTACTATCGGGATGTGGATGAGCCAAGGGTTTCTTAAAGTAGTAGGTACCAGGGGGTCAGAACAGAAAGAAGTGGAAGACATAGGGATGGATTATTATAGGGATCTAATCAGAAGGAATCTTATAGAACCTACTGAAGATTTTAGAGATGGATCAGTCTGCTGTTTGCATGATGTTGTTCGCTCTTTTGGTCAATACATGGCCAAAGAAGAAGCATTATCAGTAGTTGGGGTGGGTAAATTTTCCTAGCCTACGTGCATTGTGGGTGCGTGGTGCAGAGTCGGATAGGTTCTTAGAGTCCCTAGGCAAGCTGAAGCACCTCAGATTCCTTCATTTGGCTTTCACCAATATATCTAGGCTGCCAGACGACATAGGCAAGCTGAAGTTTCTTGACCATATTATTGTTTTTAGTTGCCCCAGCTTTGATGGGAAGATATCTAACAGCATCCTGAAGCTAGAGCGTCTGAGGTGTTTCAATCTCTACTATAATGGAATACTTAAATTATACTTCGTCCACCCAAAAATATGTCCCCCGCTGAGGGCCTCTAACCATTGCGCACCCCACAAGATGTACCCAGGAATTAGTCTCTCTTAAAATCAAAGGCTAATAAACATCCCACTTAGATTTGAACGCGATCCGATGGCTAGGATACCTCTCAGGCTTCAGCGCCCCTACCAGGCTTCGACGCACGAGGAGAAGCCCCGGCGCCTCCAGCCCCTGCACCCGCCCTCGCCCTCCCCCGGATCACGCCGCCCTCCGGCGCACACTGGGGCGCCGCCCAAGCGTCGCCGCCTCCGCTGCTCTGTCCATCACGCCCGCGAGCCCGTTCTACCAATCTCCATCGTCCTCGCCGTGAGCCCGCGCCATTGTCGCCCGCACGCCGCCGCCTCCATGAATTGCTCCGTCGTCCCCACCTCATGCATGCGCTGTCATCCTCACCGTGCCGCCGCCTCCACGACCTGTTCCGTCATCCCCGCCGTGCGCTCGCGTCGTCATCCTCGCCGTGCCACCGCCTCCACGACCTGCTCCGCTGTCCCCGCCGTGCGCTCGCGCTGTCGTCCTTGCCTGCTTCGTGAAGGTTTTGCCGTCTGTACTGCTCTCCAACCAGCACCGAATCTCCGTGCTGTCCTCACATCCAGACCTCGCCTCCAACCCCGCGCTTCATCTGCTTCGCGTCCCTCCCTCACATCCAATCCGGGCTCTCAGCCATGGAGTCAGTTGCCAGCACCATCCGTGGCCATGGTGGCAGCACAGAAGTTTGGTCCTGTATACCATTTTTTTTCTTCTAGGCTAATAAACAGTCAGGTATGTCGTCACTCTTGTTGATTTCATGGTATCGAACATAGAGATGCTGCTGGAAGAGAAGCCTATCAAATCAGAATCGGAAAAGGGAAGAAACTCTGCCCTCACCTATTTGAAATAATTTTAGGAATTTCAGGATTAGCAGTTAATCACAGTGCCATGACCTGTCCATAGTTGATTGCTTATATCTGGATTTTGGTTTGCGCAAGAACAGAATCGCAAAAACATTTTGTTCGCATCAGCTTCTAGCATTTGCAATTTGTTATCTATGTTTTAACTCGATTATTTATATCTCTTGTTAATCAAAGTTCGATCTATTGGTATTGCTGAATGTTCACGATGCATGCCTCCTCAATGAAGCAGCTGACCAAGGCCATTGATTTAATAAGCTAATTAATTTAGCAGCTTCCAGGGGGACAATTTCTATAATCCTTGTATATTCCTCAAGTGTTGGAGGGACTGGATAACAAAGGGGGGAGAGAGGGTGCATTCAGTTGTTCTCTATTGAAACAAATAGAGTGTATTTATATAGTTAATGCATCTACTTTTCTTATGTAATGGATTACGTGGATTTTATAACTTTTATCCATAGCTTTATGGAGGTATCTGCTCAATGTTGAGAAGGCAGAAGGGATCATATATGTGACACATGTTTTTCAGTGTAAGTGCAAAGTGGCACCAAGATGTTTTCCATTTAATGTGCTTTTACTGAATCTTCTGTTGTCTTCCTACAGACTGCAAGGATGGCAGGTCATCTCCCAGATCCAAGTGAAAAGATGTTTTCGAAAACAAGCCTTGTTAGATTTGGTCTTGTTCTTGGTTCAAATGGCAAGTGGTTCTGAACCCACAATACTAAGGTTGTTTGATTGGTAGAGCTACTTGATGAGGCTAAAGTATTTCAGTTTATGCAGTAAAATTATGGCCATATAGTTTTTTTCCCTGTACTTCTCACTGCTTTTTCTTTGGATTGAACTGGGCATGTCGATATAATGTGCAAGTGATGCAAGAGCCTATGTCATCCAGGAGTTGGCCTTGTTCCTGCCATCCAAGAGCATCCTTAAGGGATTTAATTTCAAGGTATGCGAGCTCCTCCAGTTTTTTTGATCTTGTGATTAATTTTGTCGATTTATGATATTCTATTTTCTTGCTTTATGGACATGTCAGGTACACTTCTATTTTGGGATGCCGTTTTACTAAGATCATCCTTTGCACCTGCTCTTGAGATCCACTAATTGACAACCATGTCGGCGGCGTGTTGTTGTCCTGTAGCACAGGCAGATGATGTCTACATCATTCCAGTACATCAATTTTTCTTAAACGAGTTTACTTCATTCAGTTCCAACATGGTTTCTGACTTGTTTTTGTTCACAACAATTTAGCCAGGTTTAAAGCACTTTGTTCTGTTACTTGCAGTCAAGCAAAAAGGCACATGATGCTGCAGTTTCTAGATGCAGGTATCAGAAAAAAGTTTTTTATTCCAATGAACTACAGGTGCTATGACTAGCTAATCCTGGATAAGTTCTATGACCAGCTAATCCTGGATGAAGTTCCTCTCCATTTATAGAAAAGATTCTTAATAAAACCAGTGGTTTCTTAACTAGCATAAATGTCTATTCATGAATGTAACTCAGGGACATCAAGCACACTATTCTGGCATGATGTGGCCTCCCGACATGCCTGAACTGTAACCATGGTATTTGTAGATTTGTGACAATGAAGCTTCTTCCTCAATCAGTGCTAGATCGATCCACATAGCAGGTATGACAGATTATATTGCAGTGATATATTGTCCTCATGTTTCTTGTTTATTGAGAATCAGATGTAGAGACCTTAGATCCTGCCTTCTCTAGAAGCTGGCAGTTCATGAAATCAAGTTTTTTTTTTCTGAAAAAGAGCTTTTAGCAGGTTAAACTTGACTGAAATTGTTCTTTTACTACTGCAGCTTCAAGTATTTGGTTTGAGCTCCTTTCAGAACCAACAGATCAAGATGTTGACCTGCTTGGCAGTGTAAAATTATACAATTTTAGCATTATTTTTAACACATGGGTACATGGGCTCATGTTGCTTCTGTCTTATTTCAGGTTCTAGAGGGCTCATGGGCTTGCAAATGCTACTCTGCATAATAGATGATGATCGAGGCATGTCCAAATGCGATTGGTTAAATAATAGTATCTAAATTGTATGCATCTTTCTCAATTAATCTTTTTTTTTTGTGTTTTAATAATTCAAATAATCGTCTTTCCTGATCTCTCATCATATATACTAGAGGTTGTAGGTAGGCTGTTTTTTTTTAGCTGCACTTGCATGTTTATCGAGCCTGATCATCCAGATATCAAGAATTAAATTAGGATTATATGATATGATTGTTTTCTGGAATACTTCAGTACTCAAATTAGAGTCTGAATTTCTCAAACCATAATTTCATTTTTGTTAGGCCATACACTTATTCTTGCTTCTACTGTATATAGGGCTTCTGATATAGTGTTTGGGCTGGCTGTTCGAAATATTGCATGTAGAAACAATTTGGACTCATCTTGCATTGGTTGGCTGTTAAAAGGGGTTTTTTTAAAAAAAAAGGAGATTGCCCTGCATAGTCAATCATCTTGCAAAATTAACTTTGAGCATTGTTTGTTTGATGATCTCAGTGGCGGTAGTTATAGGGCATACCATTCCTTTTATCTGTATTTTTTTATCTGTGTTTTTTATCCCTTTTGGCTGTTCGAAATATACTAGAGGTTGCATGTAGATAACACTCTTTATCTGTGTTTTTTTAGGGAAGGCTTGCATTTTGCAAGTTCACGGTGACTCCATCTACTTTACTCATCTTGATTTTTTTCCCTGACAATGCTATACTGATTCTGAATGAAATGGAGCAAACTGCTAGCTGTAGCTAGGGATGTTTTTGAACCATTAGCTAAAATGTGAATTTATGATAGAAAAAATTGTCATCTTCAATATGTTTACCTATGCTACTCTTTGGGCAGCTAGGAGTTATACTTCGGGCCAATCATCTCATTGGGAATCTGCTGATGAACACAACAAACTTCTGTACGATTGTATCATGGTGATGTGTTTGCCAATTGAAGCCTAATGGTGTGCATTGTCATGGAAGTATACTAATAAGTGTTACTAATTTTAATATTTTGTTCCTACTATGTTGAGTATGATGCAATCTTGGAATAAATATCTTTTTACTGGTCTGGTTATTTGCTCTTTAATCTTGGGGAAAAATATTGTTGTTTGTTGTTTTCATATGCATCCCCTAAAATAAAACCGTAGCGTTAGCATGGGCACTATACTAGTATTGAAAGGGACACAAAATTTAATGTACCTATGGGGTTTGGTGGGTTGACAAATCTAAGGACACTGTCCGTTTTCCCAGCACAGATGGATGGGGTGGTGCAGTCTGCAAGAGCTAGGGCCTTTGTGTCGACCTTAGGAGACTTCGGATTGGATGCCTGGAAGCAGTGCCCTCCGGCTTGTTGGCTGCCAAGGCCAAGATCTATGACAAATTGCAGCTACGCGACTTGGTTTTGTTGTGCTACAAGCTTGCAGGAGAGTTGCCCAGCATTGATGACATAAAAGAGATAACACCTGACATGTGCCAACAGATGGAGGAGGTGGTCGATCAGCTTTGCCCACCGCCAGCTCTGGAAAGCCTGATTATTAGGAACTACATCGGCCACCGGCCCCCAGGTTGGATGTGTGTGACGGCGACTGCGAACTTCAACAGCTTGGTTGGCCTGGATATGGTGGGCCTTCCTTTCTGCACTCAACTTCCTGATGGTCTATGCCGGCTCCCCAGCTTAGAGTTCCTAGTGATTGAATACGCTCTGGCCATCAGTCGTGTGGGGCCTGAATTCCAGCGACAGACAGCAGCAAGCGGCCGCAGCTTGGTAAGGACTTTGGCTTTCCCTCGTCTGCAATTCGTTAGGTTCAAGGTGCTGCCCGAATGGGAGGAATGGGAGTGGGAGGAAGAAGCCGAAGCCGGGGATACCGTCGCCATGCCCTGTCTGCAGACACTGGACATCAGGCAATGCAAGCTGCTCTGCCTGCCCGCCGGTCTCGCAAGCAGCAGGAGGCATGCTCTGAGGGAGCTGTTCTTGCAAGATGCTGCAAGGATAACAGCAGTGGAGAACTTCCCTTCGGTGGTGGTGCTCGAAATGCGCTGCTGCCCGAGTCTCAAGATCATCCGTGGCTTCCCCAGGATGCAGCTCGTCTACATCGAGTCCTCCCCGGCGGTGGAGGTGCTGGAAGCCGGCCCAGCGCTCGACATTGTGGAGTTGATGGACCCAGATATGGAGACGTTGCCCGAATACCTAAGAGGTCTGGAGCCAAGGATCCTTCGGTTGCTCGCCTGCCATCCGAAGCTGCGTGACCTGTTGAATACAAGCTCCGACGACTTTTCCTCAGCTGATGAATACAAGCGTGAGATGGACAAGGTGAAGCTTAAGCAAGGTGGCAAGTTGGTGGTGCTGTAGCAACGGATTAATTTATGGTGCAGGTATGGGCGTCCACAGTCCCGTCCAATAATGCAGTACTTAATTACCTAGCTTGCTTATTTTTTCTTTCCAAAATTCTACATATATATAGCAGCACCTACTCGGCTGACACTGGCATTGGTTTGACAAAACTTTGTCTCGTCGCCTTTGAACAGTAACAAGGAGGAGGAATTATTATTCTCGGCAAGCATGAGAGATGTCTGATTGAGAAAGATTAATACCCCAGCAGAAAGAAGGCCAACGAGTCCCTCCTACAAGCAGAAAGAAGCAGCCAGTTATGTCTGTTATTGTTCCTGCAGCTTGTTCCTTTCTGTTGTTGTCTGGCTGCTGTGTCAAGAGTTTCGAGGTGGCCCACTGGCCCTTGTACCCTCTCTTATCGTGTTACCTTGTTGTTGTGTCAGGGTTTAGGGGTGGCCCTTGTAATGTGTTCACTCCCATGTGGGTAATGTCAACTTTGTCCAGTTTGTTCTATCACCTAGTTCTCCCATGGGATCATGTGTTACAGTAAGTGCTTCACTTCTGTTTACAACTACATCAGCTGTCATTTGGCCACCCGTCTTCCCCAGAATTTCTTCATGCATTGCAAGAACCGAGGCTGGCTTTGCATGACTTGACCATTTATTTGTTTGTGGATGCGCCACGGTAGCCTAGACCCCACACTGGCGGACTTGAACTCATGATTATTACACATGAAGCGCCTACAAATTGCTTTGAACCATATTTTAACTAACTTCTATAGAAACGCACACATGTTGCCAGGACGCATGAATCAAGACTGCAAAGTACGCAAAAGGTCAGGGTAACAAAAATCAATTGCAATGACACAACAGGGTGGCGGATCAGTAAACTGACTGCCAAAAGGCCAGCTTGTTGGGTGCAAAGGCCAAGATCTGTGACAGGGCAGGGTGCAGGCTACGCCGCTTTCAGGGTGCCTAGCAGATTATTATGGGGTTGTCCTCTGCTTTTCCTAATCTCTGCAGCAGCACCATATCCTCTGCCTTCCCGCATGCACAACGATGACCTGCTTTCTGACGGAGCAACACTGTCCATCCGTCATTCTTCTTGCCTCGTCCATAAGTGCTTCACTTTTGTTTACTAGCACGTCAGAGGCCTGAGACAAAAGGAGGGGGCATCAATTATTCTTGGCAAGCAAGCAGCACGAAGTTTATAATTCATTATTAGCTGTCATTTGGCCACCCGTCTTCTCTGGAATTTCTTTGTGCATTGCAGGACCGGGGGCTGGCTTTGCTTGACTTGACCATTTTAGGCCCTGTTTGGTAGGGATTATGGGCAGCTTCACCAAGCTGTTTTACAGCTTCTCATGCCAAACAGAGGTAGGGAAAACATCTTTAGTGTTGAATCCCCAGATATCCCACTCTCACAGGCTGGGTAGAGGTGGTGAAGCTGAAATTTCCAGCTTCATCTAACACGGATGGGTCCATCCGCGGCCTTGGCGCATTTGCCCCCAGGGGATGGCCGCTGGCGCATGCAAACGGTGCTGAGTGGGGCACGTAGCGGCGGTCAGGAGAGTGCAGGCCGCCGGCGTTGGGGCTCCAGATGGCCCAGACCCAGTCTCGTTTGGCACAACTCAGCTTCACCAGTGAAGTTGTTTTTTTTTAGAAAACTGTTTTATGAGTAACTTCTTTTTGGTAAAGCTAAACTGTTTTGAAAAAATGTTTGGCAAAATAGATTCACCAACAACTTTATGTATAGATGAGAGAGAAAAAGAAAAGCTGTGAAAAGCTATTTTTTCAGCTTCATCCCACTTCATCTTTTCGTGAGAGGAAGCAAAAAATAGATTTAACCATGAGCTGTTTTGGAAAGAGGTGTTTGGCAAAAAAAAACAGTTAACAACAGCTTCATAAAGCTATTGTGAGCTGTGCCAAACATTAGTGTTTGAGGCTCCTTGTTATTTTTGGAATGGCACAAAGTTTATACAACAAGAGGCATACTCTTAGAGAACTAGGCCTCTACAAGCTCACCAACCTGACACATGCGGAGAACTTCCCTTGAGTCGTGGAACTTGACATGTTTGACTGCCCTGAGCTGAAGAGGATCAGTAGCCTCCCTAGGTTGCAGAAGATTAGGATCGTTTGCTACACAAAGCTAAAGGTTCTAGAAGATGTCCCAGCACTCAACAACCTTGAACTGTATGACACTACCATGGACACACTTCCGGAATACCTACGAGCTGTAAATCCAGAGTATCTCAAGTTGTCTTGCAACAAAAACCTACATGAATCCTGCTCATCCCCAGGCAGCTCTGAACAAGATCAGTCATACTGGAAAGTGCAACATCAACTGCATCCAAGATTGAGATACAAGTTCGAAAGGATATTCAGACTAAAACTGAGGACTCATCCCCAGTCAGCTCTCAGTGGAACATGATCAGTCATATTGGAAAGCGCAACATCAACTGCATCGAGAAGCTTCAGATACAAGTTCGAAAGGATATTCAGACTACGACTGAGGACTGCACTACTGCATGGATGATCGTTCATGCACTCAGGTAATAATAAATGCATTCTTTCACTATGACGAAAGTTGTTTTCAAGATTATTAATTAGTTGTTGCTTGAATGCTTGTAATCCACTTCATTGTTACATAACCGCAGTAATTTCCATGAATCAATCACTCATACGTCAACACAGAGCTGGGCTGGGCATCAAGTTATACGCGCGAGCCATAACGCAAGGTATGTCAAGTTGAATTGCAACAGGAAGCTACGTGAATCCAATCCTTGTCACCTGGTGGCCCGGAATGCAACAAGATCAGCCACACTGGAAAACACAATATCAACTACACTGATCAGCCTGAACATTCAGACGAAGAAGGCAGAGAACTCCACTAAAGCTGCATTGGAGATCGCTTAGGTAGTCAGGTAATAAATTGCATCCTTTCACTAGGCCGAACGGAAGTTGCTTTTCAGATTATTAGCTGTTGTTACTTATAATCAAATTTGTTACATAACACGTCAATTGTTTATGTGATTAGCAGGAAGGAAAAACTTTCGTTGGACGACACACATCCACAGCGGGGCATCAAGATATATCGTGCTCGTCTCCAGCATGCAGAAGCAGTACACACACTCTGTTCACTTGCAGACTGTCGACATAATGCCAAATCATCATGGTTACCGGCAGCGGCTCCTGCACTATGTACTCTTGACTCTTTGAGTTCTTGACTACCATGTATATTTGTGCACTTCATTTTTGTTTTTTAAGTAATGGACCTGAAGTCGTGGATCTTGTAAATGTGGTGATGAAAGCAGCCATGCACCACGAACATTGTTCCAGACATTCCATTGGTTATTGAAGATGGATCTTACTCCAGCTCCTCGATGTCATGGCGATTATGGAGTTCTGCTCTCCTTCTCCAACCTCTGTGGCAACACCATGTCTGTCCTCTGCTTTGTTGCCTTCATTGTGAGCTGTGACTGAGGAATATAACGGTTCATACTACTGCTACTCTATATGTCAGTCAAGAGGAAGGGCGACAGCAGAAACAAAGCAGAGCAGAGCATGCAAAGCCACCACCAGAAAGAACCTCTCTATCGCTTGGGCTCCCCCAGTGAAGCATGGAGACACTTGCGCAATATGTGACAACAGTAAGCCCAAGATATCTTAAGTTGACTTGCAGCAAGAAATTGTGCGAGTCCTTGTTAACAGACAGCAGCTCCTCTGAGTACGACAAGATCAGCCATTTCAAGTCACGCACTATTTGCACTGAACATGAAGATTAATTGATGCTCTGTCAGTTCAGAAATAAACCACGTATATTTATTTTCAGTTCAGGTAACAAGTAATCCGTAGTACTTTTGGTTCACAAGGCACTAAGGCAGTGCAGCCATAGTACTTACGTAGTAGTACCACTGATCCTGTATATTTGTACAAGTAATGCACCTGACGTCCTGGATTTGTAATAAACAGCGAGCAGACAAGCTGATCCCTGGTAAATTATCATGGCGATTATTGGTGCTGTCATCATCCGCAGCATATTCTCGGCTTTGCTTTGTCGCCAAATATAGAGGTGCTCTGCTTTCTCGTTGTCCAGGTCCAGGTCCAGCACTATATTCCTTGTGAATCGTCAATAACTGACTGATGAGGAACCAAGCATGGTGTCCTTGGTGGTGAAATCGACACTGTTTATCCGTCGTTCTCGTTGCCTTGTCGATCGTTTTAAGTTCTAACGCTGTCAAGCAAGATGACCAAAAAAAAAAAAAAATTGCCCGACAGACCGTTTCACAATTCAAATTGTTTTTCATCATTACAATCTCGTGTGTTGTTTGTGTTGGGGTCTCGGTAATCTTGGGATTACCATGATCGCCAAAGTTTGTATCAAACTCTACTCCCGCTTAATTAAAAATTGTGCTATAGCACAGTCGCGAAAAAAAAAAAACAAGATGTCCATCAAATAGCATGTGTAAGTAATGATCTTTTCTTCCCAGCCGATACTTGTAAAGCAAATAGATACTCAGATATCAACTAAACTGAGTGATTTTTGAATGCTTACTTAATTCATCTTATGGAGGGCTGTCCTCTGCATCTTGAATCTCTGGTGCAACATCATATCCTCTGCTTTGGAGCATACGTTGCACCAATACATGTATGCATGCATGCATACATACATACGTACAGGTAATCCGTTTTCTCGCATGCACAGCCCCAATATATACAGGTCCTCTGCTTTCTGGCGGAGCAACGCTGTCCGTCGGTGATTCTTTTTGCCTTGTCAGTTCGTTCTAACCCTGTGTGTATGCATGGTGGCAAGTTGGTTGGTGACGCCATCCACAAGGATCGGAACACGACCTGCCTATCTATCTATATGCATGCTTAATACGATATTTTTGAAGCACCGAAAAGGCGGTGCATCGTGTATATGTGAACAAGAACAAAGAGGAAGTAGAACAGAGCAGAAGCAAAGCAGAGCAACCCTATCTATTGCTTGGGCCCTAGACTTAGGTGGACATGCGCAGCATCATTGGTATGGACAACCAAGCCCAATCAGTTTTGCCACGCACTCGACCTGTAAACTAGCACTACTATTAATCCATCGTCACCTCGGCCGGTTGTGTTGATATATATGCAAAAGCCCCTATCAGTGAGAGCCGGCGTCAGGCGCAATTAAATTTGTTGGCAACTTTTGTCACTGATCAAATTTTCTCTGATTGCATCACGCAGCCAATGGGTATATGTGCTACGATGGTGCACCACCACCAACTCTTCTTTAGAGTTATTTATTTATCTTCACCAGCTTTGCTTTCGACGACAGCACAATTTTCTCCACCTGCTACACCCACACAATACGGCATGAGCTTCACACCAATAAAATAACAAATTTTCTTCTGTTGGTTTGCCTTATAATTGACGTGCACATACTTTGTCCTAGGTTGAAGGAGATGACCGAACAATAATGCACTTCTAAAAGTCACAAACAAACTAAATGCTGAGTCGGATTGGTGTGACCTCTTTGGAGTTTAGCACTATATTATATATCTACTGTACTGGTGATTATGAAAACCGGTCGAGTTTTTCAGTAGATTAGGTTTGTACAACAATTGTTGTTTTATTTTGTACCGTATATAGGACAATGGAAGGGCTGTAAGTTGGTGGTGACAAATGCTGCTGTGTAGTCGGATTGGTGTGACCACCTTTTCTTCAGATAACATTTAGAATAAGCAAATTAGTTCAAAAAACTAGTCAATCAACCCATGGGTCAGTTCAGTCATCATATGTCATGTGGCCAAAGGAGCTGTTCAGCAGAAATAAAACCAGGCAGCGCAGTCAGTTCACACACACACACACACACACACACACACACAAACACACGAATGCACGGACAAACCAAACACCATTGCCTTGTACACCACAAATCGGCTGCTTCAGCTTCACCACAGAAGTGGCACATCCATCCGATCCCTTTACCTCCTTGTATGTAGGAGCGGATCGGAGACTACTACTACTTTGGTGCTGCAGCTGAGATCTACTGAGAAGCAAGGTGTTCAATCGATCTGCTTCCTCTATCTATCTGTATTTCTTTGCTTAATATTTGGATTGCGATGATGAGCTCTATCTATTTCTATACTTTTACATCTATTAGCTTGCAGTGTTATAACAAAAACATCATCTAGCAGTAGATTGGTCGGGTATATCATGTTTGCACTGTAATAAATCAAGTCCTAGTACAGGATCTACTGAAGATCCGAGAGGGAGGAGTCTAGGGTTCATTACCGACCGAAGTCGTAGGGAGGGGTTGCAGCAACAGTGGCAAGTGGTGCAGCAGGAGTGGACGACTCAGCGTTCACCATGGTCGCTGACGGCTCAGGATCGTCGGCAATGGTGTGGGGAAGGAGCGGGGTCGGAGTCTGGCGATGTGGCGAAGACAATGTTGTCCAGATCGACGGTGAAGTCGGCGGCGGCTTCCCGTCGCTGGCTGCGCACCCTCTCTAGATCATATCAGTGGGGAGTGACAGCTCCTAGTGAACCTCGTACTATGAGCCACTGGCCCCACCCCTATTTATATTACGCAGTGCGATGAGGTTCCACAGCCATAAATGAGCTAGACGCCCCCGATCAGGGCGCGTGGTCAGGGCTCGAAAGCTGTTGGCCAATAGACAAAGAGATCAATCTAACAATATCCCCCTTGATCTCACCAATTAACTTTATCTCTATGCATGCGTAGTGTAGTTCCACCTAGCCTACACAAGTTAGCTGTTTTCTCCTTCTTTAATTTATTTCTTTCCTTCTCCTTCGCTGTTGACACGGCCCGTTTATTATTATTGCCTTGTACCGTTGTACATAGAGCGAGGCTTTTTTTAATAAGGGAACAGAGTTCCATCCATTGTACGTACAGGCTAAATTAGGTTTATTATTACTTGTGTACGTTTTCTTGGCTATTTGTGTGGTACCTCAAAGCAACAACGAGTAGGATTAGCTAATCATTCAGTTATATACGAAGCCTTCTATTCAGTCACTAATCTGTGCTTACACGCTTGTACCTTCAGCAATGGCGGCTGTCCTGGACGCCTTAGCACCGTACGTGAAGAAGCTCATCACGGAGATGGCTGAAGAAGAGGTGTCCATGCTGCTGGGCGTCTCCGACGAGATCGCCAAGCTTGAGGACAAGGTGGAGAACTTGGAGGCCTATGTCACCGACGCTGAGAGGAGGCGCATCGACGATGGCGGGGTGCAGAGATGGGTGACCAAGCTCAAGGGTGCCTTGTATGACGCCACCGACATCCTGGAGCTGTGTCAGTTGGACGCTGAGGAGAGGCGCCACAAGGAACGGTCGGGCTGCTATGAATCCATGCAGGAGAGGGCGCCGGGTTGCCTTCTGCCATTGCTCTTCTGCGTGCGGAACCCTGGCTTTGCGCATCGCATTGGTGGCCGAATCAAGCAGCTCAACGCCAGCCTCGACAACATCCGCAAGGAGATGGCTGACTTTGGGTTCGTAAAGCTCGATGCCTACCCGCTGTGGAGGCAGCCAAGCGAAGGCTGTACTAGCCACAGCCGTGCTACAACGTCGTTGCTTGACGAGACGGCTGTTGTCGGTGATGCCATCGAAGCGGACACAAAGTTGCTAGTGCAGGAGCTCTTGTCCGACCAGCCCTGGGTCAAGGTAGTGTCTATCACGGGCATGGGGGGGATGGGCAAGACCACCCTGGCCAGCAAGATATACAACGATGAGGTTATAAAATCAGAGTTTGGGAGCAGGATGTGGCTGTGCATCCCTGAGCTGAACACCCCGGACAAGCTGTTGAGCGCTGCCATCACCGATGCCCGGGGAGAAAATGGCCCCCATGGGGACAATAAGCAGGTGCTCACACAAAGCCTTTGCGCCACTCTGTCATCAAATGGCAAGTTTCTGATGGTGCTGGACGATGTCTGGAGTAACAGAGAGTGGAGCGATGTCCTCCGTAGCCCAACTATAGAGGCTAGTCGTAGACAACTCGGGAGTCGAGTTATCATCACCATGAGGAACAAGGACCTCGCTAAGGAAATGGGAGTAGCCAACTATGTCCACCATGTCAAACCACTATGCGATGAAGATGCTTGGTCTTTGCTCAAGAAACAGTTACCGGTGCAGGTACTTATTTAAAACTTTCATTCTTGCCCTTCTTATTCAAGTAAAATAAAAAAATCATATAGAATAGAATATGAGATCATATGTAATAAGATTATCTATTTCTTAACTTTCTACAGAAATATACTTTACCATTTTCAGTTACTTCTATACATCATGAAACAGCGTTCCTGCTATCTCCATAAGTCACTAACACAGAACAAAAGAAAAGAAGTCACCAACATGGCTATTCAGCCAGTGCAAGAAGTTGTTTTAGGAGTTAGATATGCATGAGGAGCTAGTGACCCAATAGTGGTGTGTGACTTAGTTCAACTAAATTTTTCTAACTTAGGGCTCAAACTTCGTATAATAAACTAGACAAACAAAAACAATTAACTCACAAAATATGCACCTAATGGAGGTTTATCTAGTGCATGTACTTATTAAACCACAAAGAATTTTTTGAGTCGTGTCGTATCCGTATCCAGTACATATCGCGCATACCAATCTTATCTACTAGCGTCTATGTTGCGCGGATACTTTTGAGTCGTGTTGTATCCGTATCCAATACATATCGCGGATACCAATGCTCCTTCGATACACCTTGGATACTTCTAAGATATTATGCGTCCAAATAACGTGTTTTATGAATGATTTTTATCGTTTTACTTTCTAAATCAAATAGTGTATGTGTAACACACGCGGCGGGGAGGGTGGATTGGGCCAAGGAGATGAGCGGGGAAGAGGAGGGAGCGGCAGCCTAGGGCGGCGGTGCCCTAGGGCGTTGGGGAGGGGCGGCGTAAGAGGTGGCACGGCGTGCAGCTGGAGAGAGAGTCCGAGAGCTGGAGAGCTAGAATAAGAGAGCTTTCTCCCAATTACTTTCTTGATCCAATCTGATTACAATAATCTAATATTTATAGTCCCAAGTGAACTCTAACAGAAAATTCCTTATCGAACATGGACTTAATCTTAATTTCCTAAATGTAATACATGCAGTGGGAGGGTGGATTTGGGGCTAGTGAATCGGGGAGGAGTAGGAGGGGAGGGGCGGCATCGGCCCCGGGGGCGGCGGCTTCGGCTCCTGCCGGTGGTGGCGGCGCGCACGCACGGGGAGGGGGCGGCGGCGGGGGGTGGAGTAGAGAGGAGGGGGCGCGGCGTGGGAGAACAGGGAATAACGGGAGTTACCCCGTTACTTTCTTAATTCTATCTGTTATAATCTCCTATTATTTGTAGTCACGAATGGACTCTAACGGGGAAAGTTCTTATCGAACACGAACTTTCTAGTTTATCTAATCTTAATTCTTTAAATAACAACAATAATAAAAGGTAATCAGCGGCGAATGCGGCGACGATAGCGAGGAGCGGCCACGTGGGCCCCGGCCCCCTTGGCGCGCGGCACGGGGAGGCGGCAGCTAGAGTAGCCGCCGCCCCTCCTCTTGCGGCGCCCCCCCGCGCCGCCCCTCCCTAGGGCGGGCCATGGGGCCCGCTGATGACGTCTGCGTCCATCTTGGGCCTAATAATCTTGTCATTTGTCACCGTCTTTATTTGACGTGTGACAGAACTCCCCCTTCTCCATTCAGCGTGTCCTCGCGCTGAATCTGAGTCCAAGTAACGTGTCCTATCGCAAAGCTTGTTGGGTCCTGTCGGGCCATGTAAAGCTGAGCAAAAAATTGTCCCTGATAGTTATCATCATCCATAACTTCATCTGCAATATAGAAAAAGCAATAGTGGAAGGAACCCGAGTATCCATCAACAAAGTGACTGAATGGACTGTCACACTGCATCAATCCTAGCAGTTTCTCAATGAAGTGCTGCTGAGATATTGATCCTGCAATGTGCAGCTAATCATCTCCTCTGGTGGTGTGTATAAGACATGAATATCTGGAACATCGAATACCCTTGGAATATGGCGACAAATAATAGCTAGTTGCCTAGTAGGTGGATAGCTGTAAAAAAACTCCATACTACCATGCAATAAATTGCTAGCTGGAGAAAGAGTAAATCATCCCAGTCATCTCTGTCAATTACAACACCATCTACCTGAGCAAACTGATGGGCTTTGTCATCAAAAAAATTACAGTTGCCCATGGCATCCATGCGATAGGCCACTTCTCAAGAGATGAAACAAATGATTGGAAAGACAGAGATCGGATCGTGTGGTGTAGAGTAATTGAATCCCACAAAATAACTTCGAGGTTGATCTGCCCAAGTTTTCATCAATTCTAGAAAGAATGCTGATGTGACTAAAATATAATACCTGTCTTTGTAGCAGATCACACCATCCTCCAGAGTCCACTGTTGGTATATTTAACACACAGAATAATTAAAGAGATAAATCCACAAGCGCACGGATACCGCTGTAGCTTTCACCTAAGAGTGTTCTAAGATATCGATTTTCCACGAGGAACGTGAAGTGAACTAGAAATGAATCAAGAACATCCAAGGATAGAAAAGATAAATGTTTTTGTTGGATAGAGAGGGGCTATCTAAGATGATCTAGATAACTAAGAATCAGACTTATGATACTTGTCTACTTTGGAGCAACAGCACCTTTCGAACTCTCAAAAGGATGAGAAAAAAGTAGATGGGGAAGGCTGCCAAAAGCTCTACGAATCACCAACTCCAACATGAGAGAATATGAAGGCCAAGAAAGCTGTCACCTCTAAAGGCTACCACAACTAACCATAAGAATTGGGCACAAACTCAGGTAAACTCTAGCCTAGACACCACGTCTACGCTAACGATTACTAATCTAGTCTCGTACGCTAACTAGAGCACTCAATACAGGCTAAGATCCCGTAAATAAAGTAAAGTAAGAATAAAACTTAATAAAATAGAAAACTTAGAGTTACCAACAGAAGAATTTGAAGATGAACCGTCTCTATAGAGGTACAAAGTTGAGGAAGATCTGATAAACTGGCTCCTCTTCTACTTTCTCCTCTCCTCTCTCCCTATTTTCTAATGTACAAGAGCTCTAGATGAGCTAGGGCTTCTAGCTCTCCAAATGAATTGATAGAATGAATTAGGGTTTCCCTAGGGTGTCTGGCCCTGTATTTATAGGCCGGTGGGATGCACGACAGCCTTTTGATCAAACCGACTTCACGTACGGTAGATATTAACCCTCAAATGTGGTGGAGGAATGTTCTAGAAGGGCGTAGGAGGTTCTTTTAAGGGGGAGGCCACCCGGCATTTTGCTTGGGGCCGGCTGCCCACCACCTTGGCCTTTGGGCCTCCGCTTCGTCGTGGTGTTTTCTTGATCCTTGTAGAGCCAATTGTGTATGATTCCATCGTGGTTAAGTTTCGTTAATCTGTTTGATAGTTAGGCCCTTCTCGATGGTTTTCTGGAATAATTTCTGAAAAATAATAATTCACCAAAACTCATGGAGTTTGTCAGATAAAACCCTAGACTTCTCTATTTGCATGTGTATTGACCATTTATCATGTTTATTGCACTATTAAATGTTGACACTATCCACCGTCAACATCCACCAAGATGCCGCTTGAGTGAGCCAAATTGTATCAGCGATCACCTTCATGGTGTCATCTTCCCATGCTAGCTGACATAATTTTGCAAGCAAATCTGATGTACTGATATTCGAAGTAGGTTGAAGTTTACCTGGACCTTCTAAGGCAAGAACAATGGGACGCAACTCATCTTCAACATCTGAAATTCGGCCCTGTTGCGATTGGGTTGCTCCATGCCCTAGACGCTGATCCAGTGAGAATTACTGATGCAACATCTCAGAAAAATTGGCCTAGTTATCTAGTAAAGCATTTGATGAGATTTGCATAAACCAGATAAAAATATTGTCAGATAGATGTAAAGCAGCATACGGGACTTTCTGCTCTGCTTGCACCACATACAGGCGAAATAGAATCTCCATCCGTGGAAGCCAAGATGTAGGATCTCTAGAACCATCAAAAATTGAGGTGGGAATCTGAGTTGTGTACCTTGGTTGCTAGCCGGAATCAACTGTCACTGGTGGTGCTGACTGTTGAACTATGCCGTGCTGACCGTTGATCTGCTGATGATTCTGACTAAAATTGTTATTAATCTTCACCGGCAGGAACCTCTCTTCATCAAATATGTCGATTATTAGTGGCCGAACTATCATCTTCTTCTTACTGCTCCATCTCTTGACGATGCGTGCGGTATGGTTTAATTGCCAACTGTGCCTGCTCATTGATTTTGCTTATGCTGCTGCTGCCAATATCCACGATCTCATTGGCTTTTGTCGGGAGCGGATCCAGTATAGTGTTGAAAGCTGTCGGCCCTCCTGGCTGCCGATCTCGCTTAAAAATCTACAAGCGAGCCTCCAGATTGGCGAGATATAGATCCATCTCATGGAGGCGATCTTCATCTTTGCCACGGTGTGCGATCTCGAAGGCGCTGAAGCGGTTGTCGATGATGTCTAGGCGCAGCTTCAATTCATCCACGTGGCCAACGAAGGCGATGGTGAACCTCTTGAAGATCTCCTTCATTGCGTTAATGGTGGTGGAAGCCATGGATTACTCCTGGCCTTTGATACCAGTTGTAATACATGCAGCGGGAGGGTAGATTTGGGGCTAGGGATTGGGGGAGGAGGAGGAGGGGGAGGGGCAGCGCCCGGCCCGGGGACGGCGTCGCGGCTCCTGCTGGCGGCGGCGGCGCAGGGGAGAGGGGGGGCGGCGGGGGGTCGAGGAGAGAGGTGGGGGTGCGGCGCGGGGAATAGGAATAACGGGAGTTACTCCAATTACTTTCTTAATTCCATCTGTCACAATCTCCTATTATTTATAGTCTCGGATGGACTCTAATGGGAAAGTTCTTATCGAACACGAACTTTCCAGGTTTATCTAATCTTATTTCTTTAAATAACAATATAATAAAAGGTAATCAGCGGTGAATGCAGCGGCAGACGGTGGGGGGGCGGCCGCGTGGGCTCCCTAGCCCCTGGCGCGGCATGGGGAGGCGGCGCCTAGGGTAGCCGCCGCCCCCTCCTCTTGCGGCGCCCCCACCTCCCCTCCCTTGGGTGGGCCGTGGGGCCCGCCCGATGACGTCTGTGTCCACCTTGGGCCTAATAATCTTGCCATTTGTCACCGTCTTCATTTGATGTGTGACACTAAATAATTAGTAATAATAAAAACTAACTTGCGGCGGCGACGACGGTGGCCACAGAGGCGGCTGTGGCGGTCACAGCCCTAGGCGTGGTGGGCCCGTGTGACAGTATGGTATATGCTTCAAAACTGATAAGTTTTAAGTTCAAATTTGCTAGATTAACTAATGTCTATATATAATGAAATATTAAGGTTGAATACATAAATTTGTTATTATTTTGTTATATTTCCAGAATGATGTTTATATATTAGTAAAACAAAAACCAAAGTTGTTTATTTCTGGATTTTGTGAATATTGAAAATGACAAATAATTGTAATATTTCCATGCTCAATTGGGATACATCTTACAATGGCATGTAGAGAATCAAAAGTAGTTATCGATCTGTAGCAGTTTGCCTACGATGCATCCAAATCCTGCACACATGCAACCATATATAGTACCACCATTATATAACAACATATATCATGCAGTAATAATAATAAGTGGTAGTATTTTATTGTTGCCAGGATGTCTGCAGTGACAATTCTCTTGATCTGCTAAAACATGTTGGGATTGGGATTATTAAAAAGTGTGATGGTTTACCGCTTGCTATCAAAGCCATAGGAGGGGTCCTAAGATCAAAGAGAGCAACTGAGCTTGAGTGGAAAGGTGTTTTGCATGACCCCGCTTGGAAAACAGATAAAACACTTGATGATCTAAACTCCGCAATACGCTTAAGTTATGAGGATCTGTCTCCCTCGCTGAAGCAGTGCTTCCTATACTATTCGCTTATTCCTAAAGGACTGGGGATGCATCGGGATGATGTTATTGGGATGTGGATGAGCCAAGGATTCCTTACACATAGCAATGAGGGGAGATGGAATGAAGTAGAAGACATTGGAATTTGCTACTATAGGGAGCTAGTCGCAAGAAATCTTATAGAAGACGAAGGATGTCGACGAAGGATGCATGATGTTATCCGCTCTTTTGCTTGGTACATGGCCAAGGAAGAAGCATCAGTTATTAGGCCTGATCAAATAAGCTCCCCATTTTTGTCACCAAAGATTCGCCGCCTATCCATAGGGCAAGCGCCAACTAAGTCGGAGCCAGAGCCTGTGGCATTGCCAGATTGGAGTAGGATTTCTGAAAAACACGAGTTCCTAAGAAGTCTGATGATCCACGGTAGAATGAAGCTTGATCCCAGTACTAGTGATTTTGTTTTGAGTAGGTTTGTTTCCCTACGAGCATTATTTCTGTTTGAGGCAGAGTCGGATAGGTTTGCAAGATCCCTAGGAATCCTAAAGCACCTCAGATTTCTTCTTTTATGGAAAACGGATATATCTCAGCTCCCAGAAGACATAAGCAAGATGAGGTTCCTAGAACATATTCATATGCAGGAATGTGGAAGCTTTGCTGGACATATACCAAGCAGCATTCTAAAGCTAGAGTGCCTAAGGTACCTCAGTATTATAAAAGGCACAAAATTTACTGTACCTAAGGGTCTTGGTCAGCTCACAAATCTTAGGACACTCCAGCAACTCCCACTGCAGAGTGACGGAGAGTGGTGTAGCCTACAAGAGCTAGGACCTCTCTCTAGGCTTCGAAAACTACGGATAGAGAACCTGGAAGCAGTGCCTTCTAGCTCGTTGGCTGCAATGGCCATGATACGTGACAAGGTGCAGCTTCGAGATCTCTTTTATGCGTGCTACAAGTTTGGGGAAGTGCCTAGCATTGCCATTGATGAGGTAGCGGCGGAGGACTGCCAACGGGTGGAGGAGGTATTCCATCAGCTCTGTCCACCCCCTCAACTGGAGACACTGTTTATTCATAACTACATCGGGCGTCAGCCGCCAAGCTGGATGTGTATCAAGAACAGCGGTGTTGAGGTAGACTTCAACAGCTTGACAAGGCTGGAAATGTTGAGGCTTCCTTTCTGCACCCAACTTCCCGACAGCCTATGTCGACTCCCCAGCTTGGTGTTCCTGAAGATCCGTACTGCTCCGGCCATCAGGAGTGTTGGCCCAGAGTTCCAGCGGCAGGCCCTTGGCTCCGAAACAAGCAGTATCCTGGGAAGATCTAGAACATCATCTTTCCCGAAGCTGCAGTCCCTAAGTTTCCATGGGCTGCCTCATTGGGAGGAGTGGGAATGGGAGGATGATAAAGAAGCTACCAAAGCCGAGGACAGCGTCGCGATGCCCTCTTTGCAGACACTTTATATTGAGGAATGCAAGTTGGGTCGCTTGCCAGCAGGGCTCGCCAGCAGCAGCAGGATTGCTCTCAAGAAGCTGGTCCTTTCTGATGTCTCGAGGATAACTGCCCTTGACAACTTCCCTTCCGTGGTGGAGCTCCACGTGCACCGCTGCGTGAATCTCAAGATCATCCGTGGCGTCCTGAGCATGCGTCGCGTTTGCATTGAGTCGTGCCCAGCCCTGGAGGTGGTCGAAATCAGCCAGGCGCTGGACACAGTTTGGTTGGCCGACTCATCCATGGAGATATTGCCAGAGTACCTGAGAAGTCTGAGGCCAAGGATCCTACGGTTGCAAGACTGCCAGCAGAAGCTGCGCGACCTATTATCTTTGTCTAGCAGCTCTGAGAAGGACAAGGTGAAGCATTGCGGGAAGCTGGTGGTGGTGTAGATGGACCGGCTGCCATGAAATGGTTGTGTTGAAGGTTTTGGCATCCATAGCCCATTTAATCCAGTTTGTAATTATTATTTGCAGATATAATCTTCGAATAAGTTTTTGTTTGCTTTATTCGTACACCGCTTGCACTTGGTTGTTTCATTTGAATTGTGCAAAGTCTTTCAATCAAATATTATGTATGCTCAACCACTGTCATCTCGTGTATTATCGCTGCTCTACTTTTGTGATACATTGTGTTATTTCATACGTGTTATACAAATTTGATGCACAATGGATGGATGGATGGATGCGGTCCCTAAGATTGTTGGGAAGTAGTGAGTTCAATGCGCTGGTTTTTACTTCATGATTTTCTACCAGGACACCATCAAAATTAATATGATAGATATTGTTCCTCCTTAGCGCTGAGTTGCTGGCTTATAAGACCAGCTGAACACAGTGAGTCCGTGATGCTGATATGCAGTGTTATTGCCCTTTGCTTGCTACGCCGCTTCCAAAAGGTAACATGAGAGCAGGAGCAGCCACGTACGGAATTTTTTAATTCAGACGAGAAAAAACATGAGAGTATCTCAAGGAAGGGTAAAGCAGGGGAAGGGAGGACGAACCCTGGAAAGCAAAACAACTCAATTAATTTGGAACTTTGCAAAATTATCAACCATCAAGCAAAGCATAAATTGCCGTGTATGATGAGTACCACGCCGAATTCCTTCCTGTAGCTAGGATGATTCAATCCGGAACTCAGTCCACCTGCCGTGCATGGAACAACTCATAATGAACTCCAAAAGCCATGGAGCACGTAGTCGGAAATGGACTGCTCATCCCAGAAGCAAAGAATATCTGCCTCCGTGCCAAGTTTACTTTGTCACTCGATCCTTAGAGTGTATAGCAACCATTTGTATCTTCCTCTCCTTCACTTTTCTCTTTGTTTTTTATTTCCAGGTGCACCTCCCTATAGCGAGCTTTACATAAGGGCCAAACCATACGTACTTCTCGATCACCTTGCCTTTGTCACCGACAATTCACATTATCAAGACTAAAGAGGCTGAGGCTGAGGCACGAGCCCAAGCCCCGCGCGCCTGCAAATTGAGGTGATTCCATCATCCTCTTCCGTTGCTACAGAAATCTACTTCTTTTAATTTCATTTATTTTCCAATCATGTATCTTTCCTCTTTACTGTTTGACTTTGAAGTCTATGTTTGTTTTCGCTATATATAGATAGCCAATCTGCATGCATGTATTCCAGCTTCAACGTTTATACACACTCCATCATCCCATGGCTGTGAGATTGCAGATCCCCTATATAAGTGTATGTATAAGCAAGCATATACCAAAACATTAACATTTTGGACCGATCGAGCCGCATGTTAATCAGTAGTTATATATTTCTCCTTAAATAAGCCTTGTATCCAGTCTGGATATGAGTTTGCTTGTAACATGATCCACGGAGGCAACCGGTCCTCTACCCCTCCGCGTCGTCTCTCAGGGCGACGGGAGGGGCGACCACCGCCGCCAGCTCAAGCTCCCAGGCCGAAGCCCACAACCTCGACCGTTGTTGCTTCCTTCTTGCTCGCAGCGATGGCGGCCTGCTGCGGCGCCAAAATGTCTCCCCGCATCTCTGCCTTTCCCCTCCTCTCCCCCCTGGAAGTGGTCTTCTTGGCAGCGATGTTGGCCGGCGGCACCGCACGGGCACCGGATCCGCGTTCTCCGGCCTAGAGCCGGTGATCCCTGCCCTGGATCCGGCGCGTCCAGCGCGTGGCGGCTGCTTTCGGGGCATGGCGGTCTGCGGCCATGCGGGCCAGGCCAGTTGGGCTTGGCGTCGTGCGCGTGCTCCACCCCGATGGCGGCGGCATCCAAGAAGGCAGGGGCAGTGCGGATCCAAAGCGGCTTGGGTGGCGTCGGCAACCGGCCGGTCCCGTCTGGCTGGCGTGTGGAGCACGGGCGGGGCTCGGCCGTTGTCGGTAGCTGCATCCTCGCGGCGGCCTGGCGGTGAACGCCTGCGGCCTGGCCTCCCCCCCGCGGATTTGCGGTGGCCGGGCCAGCCTCGGCGGCTGCAGGCCGGCGGCCAGGCCCATAGCTGGTGCTCGCGGCTAGACGGTGCTCACTACTGCACTAAAGCTCTGTATAGGCGGTTGGTGATCATTTGTAGTGACGGTTTCTCTAACCGTCCCTACGCAAACGTGGCTAGAAATCAACGATTTGTGGGGGCAGCTATTAAACCGCCCCTAGAAATGTCATTTGTAGAGACGGTTTTAGACTGAACCGCCCCTACTACTGCATTTGTAGAGACGGTTTTAGAAGTTAACCGCCCCTACAAATGTTATTTGTTGAGACTGTTTACAAATATATCTGTCACTACAAATTAATTTGTAGTGATGGTTTATGATAAAACCGCGCCTACAATAATTTTCCTTAAAAAAGCTAAATTCAGTCTGTACCCAAATCGACCAAAACAGTATATATCACATAGTAAATCATTCAAACAACACAGAAACAGTTCATTGACAAGTCCCACAACATCCAAACCATGACATATGTTCTGAAAATATTAACAGTCAATAATTACACAAGTCCGATTGCATTCACAAGTAGTATGATATATTACATTCACAAGTCCGAGAGCATTCACAAGTCCGATAGCATTCAACGACCTAAGCTTAGCCTTTCCCACTCACAAAGATGTTGGTACTGAGGATTACTTCCTAAGTCAGACATTCGGTCATGGTATGATCCCTTCACATGTATAATCTGATCCATTATGAAGTTGCATAGGTCACCCATGAGTTCCAAGAGGTTGTCGTCATCGATCGGTGTCCTCCTCATTTCTTTCTCTTCCGGCCACTATATGAACAATTGGACATTTAGTAATTCATATGAAAGGTGTATCTTTGAACCAATTGGTTGTACTACAATTGAAGCATTGAAAATATACCATGTTAGGGTGTCTCCTGTACCGTTTTCACCAATGAAAGTGCAAACATAATATCCACAGTGTACACTCCCAATCTTCTGCTTGTGACACTGAGTTTTAAATACAAGAATCTTAGGTATTGTTGTCGACCAAAAAGTAATGGAAGGAGTAGAGGTAGTTACACTTACCGGCCACTTTGTTTTGACACGTAGATTATCCTTCCTTGTTGGATGATGCGTCCCATGACGCTTGTTAACATAGTACCTGAATGCCCTGCACAATTGAATATTGCCAATGAATAAGTACACAAAAGTTTCGAAAAGAGAATGCTACAATTGTAAGAACCATATGAACTTATACGTTTTGAGGATTGCTATGAAGTCTTTGTATGTGTTCTCATCCGTGTCTACTGAATCGAAGACCCACGCCATGTTGTGCCCAACATCGACGCCTATACTAATCCAATGATTGCTGCATGATTTCAATCAAAGTAACAGTTAAGCTCATCTAAATCAATTAGAAATGTGTTATATTCTTAAAGTAGAAAGGAAATAGTTGTACTCACTCGAAGTTGTATGGTATCCATATTGTATCTAGATTCTGCATTCTATCAAAAGCACTTGCAATGTATGCCGAAACCTTGAGCCCGGCGTCTCTTATTGCTTCGTGCCGGATCTTCTCTTTCTCCTCGATGGTCTTTCCAGCGGCAAGTTCTTTGCCATCTAATTCCCACTCCTTGGGGTAAGTAAACCTGTCTTGTGCTACTAATTGAGGGTCTAAGTACCCAGTACGCTAAGTTGAAACTTGTTTAGCCATGTGCACTTGCATTCTACAAATCATGACATTGGTTAGTTATACCAAAATGCAAAGAGTATAATGAAATAGGCCAAGGACTTACAAGCACCACGTGCGAATTAGATTGGCTTCTATTTCTCCGAGGTGGAACATTGTCTGGACATCTGCGAAGTCAAATGCAATCTTTCCCTTTGGGCCCCCAAATGTTTTGGGTGGGAAGTTTGCTTCTATGAGATTTATTTTTGTTTCTTGAGCACGCAAGTACCAATCATGGAACCTTTTCATTCCCAGTGGTAGGTTCTGCATGACCCGATTTGGTAGAAATAGCTTGCCTCTTTTGTAATGTTTTGGGCAATCTTTTGATCATGTGATAGCTTCTACATTTGGATACTTGGAAGCCTTTTTCTGAATCTGTGGATTGTTTGGTATGCGTTGCCTTTTGCTAGTGACAGCCGGCTCAGATCATGGGACTTCTTTGACTTGGTTCTCTGGCTTGAACTGGTCATGTGCATGCCACTTGGTCGCCGACGTGATGCCTTTCATCATCTCAAAAGCTAGCCTCTCGTGGATTAGATGCTTCTTTCCTATTTCTCATTCCTTGTCGGCACCTTGTACATGATCAAGTATTGGCTCTTCTTGTAATGAAGTATGTGGCATTTCATTACACGTGTCCTCGATATGAGGAGGGGAACACTGTGGCATAACAGGCATGGGCTTGCTTGGAGGCTGGGAAGGTTGTGGCATTTCAGGTGAGTGCTCGTTAGGAGGCGGGCAAGATTGTGGTATGTCAGCCAAGTTGTCTATAGGAGGCGGGGAATAGTGTGGCATCTCAATCAAGTTGTGGTCACGAGCTGGTGTACGTATCTCCCCCTCCTCACACACTCCCTCCAAATGTTCAACAAGCGGCGGACAAGTAGCCAATACAATGTCCTTTTTGTGCCAGAGGATGAATTGGTTTACTACTTCTCCAAGGTACTCCAATCCCTCAGGAGTTGGGTAGTCTATCTTGCATCGGGTGTATTCAGGTTTGACGGTATGGACCTCGACCCTAGTATAATCTTGTGGTATCCTACTATGATGATGTAAGCCGCCTGGAGGATGTGCCACAACTGTTGCCACCTCTGTCATTATATTCTGCCTACCGACGAGGACCACCAATGTGCATTGAGTTGGTTCCTGCATGAGATCAACTGGTGTTGTGGCCGTAGTTGACCCTTGGCTGCTAGGAACTTCTGGAGGGCTATTGATCAATGCCAACTGTCCCGGTGGCGCCATTATTGTACGTGGCTCCGTAGACAACCCGTGTTCTTCTAGTGCCTTCGCAACTAAAGTCTTCACTTGGAGCTCATGATTATTCTATCGATCTCTGCCATGCTTCTTATATATGTCTCTATCTTCTTCAAAGCCGATTCTTTTCCCTAACCCTCTGACACGACCTGGGTGCTCAGGGTTTCCCAAGGCCACGCTAAGTTCATCTCTCTCTCTCTAGAAGGCTTGAATGTGCCCTTCTCTTTCTCCTCACCAAGTTTCAGTATTTGTGACACTGCTTGTTCTGTCTCTGGCCTATCAAATTTTAGCGCTGTAGATGCTTCCTTGTTCCTTGAAAGGATCCAGTTCTTTGTGCGCCTCTTTAAGCCCTGCAAGTTGTATGCCCCAGATGCGGCGGCATCTTCCTCTATCTTCCTAAACTGCTCTTCCTTGGCAAAGTACCCACCGGGACCTAGATGATGAGGGTGCATGTTCTTCTTTGCTATTTCAGAGTTACGAGCACTGTGGGCTTTTGCTTCTGGTGTACTCTTTCGGGCCACAAAGTCAGCCCATTGACCAGGAGTTATCTTGCCAAACTCGTGGAAGGGAGTTAAGTCATTTTTGACATACTTGATGTTGAGTTCTGACTTCCAACATCTGAATGAGTCTCCAAGTTGCTTGAGAGCGAGACATTTTACCAAGTCATGTGTTCCTTCTGGAAATCTAAAGTTTTTCAACAGCTTTTGCTCCCATAAATATCTCTTTGTCTCCTGCGAGAAAGTTTTCCAGGTTTTCACTGCTGGGTTTAGCTCATCTCTTACTAGAGCCCCGATTGCATTACGCCACTTTGCTCTGAGATGCTTTGGCTCTAAGATCTCCCCTGTTGGCCCAACCTCTGTTACCACAAACAAAGCCTTTTCAGGATACAGGTTGGCTTTTCGATCTCCTCATTTCCTCTTTATCTGGCTTTCAGAGGTCGTAGCTTGTGGTTCTGGAGCAGAGGTCTGAACGTCGAACTCTACGGCTACTGCCTTGGCTCGACCTTCCTCTGATCTTTCTTGTCTGGCATCATGTCGTTGACGACGCCGTCGATGCCTAGTTGAAGAGGGAGGGACCTATATTGGAGATCAAAGTGTGTTTATGAGTACCATAATATTGGAAGTACCAACCTCATTCGGATTAAAATCCAGATCAAGGTCGTCGAACGTTGGCCTCCTTCTGGTCTCAGGTGGGAAAGGATCCTCGGGGCTTTCGTATGCTGTGTCTTCTTCACCCTCATCATCGTAATCTTCAGCATCGTTGCCCCTTTCACCATCATCTCCTACTTCACCCTCCTCTCTTTGCCTCTCAGCGCCTTCATCATCGTCTCCTAATGCGCCTTCTTGTCTTTGCCTCTCAACACCTTCATCATTCTCTGATTGTATCATCGCTACTACATCATTTTCTATCTCCTCATTGAACTGCTCCTCAGTCAGTTCCTCTGCTCGTACCTCTTCAAAGTTAGGCTCGAGCTCAGGCCTTGTGGTAGGGCTATCTGGTGTCAGCGTCATTTTCTATTTGGATGCATGAAAATAGCAACAGCTAGCAGTTAGCAGCTAGCAGCTATATGTCACAGACTTGGAGACTCAAGGCTCGTTCAAAGGCCTTGTGGAGCAACTATAGGACGACACAAAACAGGCAACTAAAGCAGCAGCAAGCCTCAGAATTGTCAACCATCATTTGATCACAGACTTGGAGCATCAAGGCAGCATACCAGACTTGAATACAGAAGAGGGTGTACCGGACTAGTCATCCTGCCAAGTGCCTCAATAAGTCTGCGATCATCCGCTCATTCCATAAATTATATGGAGTAGGACAATCTCATCATAGGCAAAAATCAAAGAGTATAGGGACTGCATAGGAGATTAGGCATTGGATGAGAGGATGAGACAATGAATAGACATGTATAGTAATACTAGTAACAGGCACTAATAACATGCAGGTAGCTTCCTGATGAGTACAGGTACCACTTGTCATCGTTCAGTGCACTAGAAAACATGTAAAACTACAACTTCATACCATAGTCAAGTTTATAGGACCAAAACAGTACTGTAATCACCATTTTCAGTCACAAATATAGCCCTGGAGCATCACTACCAGTCCAAATATAGTTTCAGAATTGAGCTATAGAAGTTTTAGAACTGAAAATTGCACTAACAGTCAATTGAACATCAAGGCAGCATATACCATAATAGAATTGAGCTGCACTAACAGTCAAAACTAAAAAATATAGCAGCAACAGGCCTCAAAAATGTCAACCATCATTTGATCACAGACTTGGAGCATCAAGGCAGCATATACCATAAAAGAATTGAGCTGCACTAACAGTCAAAACAGAAAAATATAGCAGCAGCAGGCCTCAGAAATGTCAACCATCATTTGATCACAGACTTGGAGCATAAAGGCAGCATATACCATAAAAGAATTGAGCTACCCTGACAGTAATAACAGAAAACTATAGCAGCAGCATGCCTCAGAAATGTCAATCATCATTTGATCACAAACTTCGAGCATAAAGGCAGCATACCATAACAGAAAAGAGGAGGGACTGGTAATGATGCCTAGTGCCTCACAAGTATAGAGAAGAGGGACTGGTAATGATGCCTAGTGCCTCACAAGTCTAGGATCATCAGCGAATATTCCAAATAATATATGTAGTGCGACAATCTCATCATAGGCAAAAAAGAGAAGAGGGACTGGTAATGATGCCAAGTGCCTCACAAGTCTGCGATCATCAGCTCATATCGTACTTTAATGAGTTGGACAGTTTCATCACAGGCAAAAAAACAGTAGAGAGGAGGGAGAAAATAGTACAAATAGTTTCATCACAAGCTCAAATAAGGTCGGTCTGCATACAGAGTGAGCACATAGTAAAAAAATAGCATAGAATGATTACAGAGCAGTGGAAAAATAGAAACATCACATTTGAGCAACTCATTGTGTTTCCAAGTAGGCTATTTCAGTAATCTACTAATTTAATTTCTTGGATACAATGTACTTTACAAGTAGGCTATTTCAGTAATCTACTAATTTCCATGTTTAATTGTCATGCACTGATTACTTTAAGTTACAAAAAAGCACTAGTAAACTTTGGAAAGGGCATGATATTTTACTTCTCATGTGCTGGTTCCCTCCCTCTTAACCACAGCTTTGCATGCCAGCAAGTGAAATTCCCAAATTATGCAGAGCAAGTGAAATTCCCCAGAGATGCCAAATGCTAGCACTGCCTCATAACTGCAGTAGTACTAGTACCAGCAAAAACACAGCATACCAGCAATAGCACACTAACGTTGCCTACAAACAAACCCCAGAGATGCTTCTTGCTTTGAAATTGTTCCATCAGATCCGGCAAGTAAATATCCAAGCAATCCCATGTTAATTACCAGAAAAATATCCAGGGGGATGAGGGTGCACTTGGTTACCTGGAAGCACTACCACGGGGAAGGAGGACCGGCAGAGGTGCACAGGCACAGGGCCGAGCAGCAGGGCCACCGGCGGAGGATGGCCGGAGAGCACGCGGCTGGCCACAGGAGAGGGAGCAGGCAACCACCGGGCCACGGGAGGCTATCGCTGAGTCCGGCAGAGGGGCTGTTGCCGAGCACGGCCACCGGCGGCGGAGGGTCGGAGAGCACGCTGGTGCCCACGGGTGGGGGAGCAGCGACCACCGTGACGGCCACCGGTAGGTGAGGGAGGGATCTGGCCTGTCGCGACTCCGCCGACACAGATGACCTCCTCCGGCGAGGACGACGCCACCGGCAGGTGAGGAGGAAGCCGCCTCTGCCGGCAATGAAACCCTAGCCGCCGCTTTCGCACACGGAGGCGGGCCGAGGGCGGTGGCGGAGGAGAACAGGGGAGGAACGGGAGGCCGGTTGCGCACGGAGGCGGGCCGAGGGCGGTGGCGGAAGCGGCAGCCGCGACGGCGATGGGGACCAATTTGGGCAGCCTGACGGCGTCCAAGAGGAAGAACGCGCCCAAGACTTAGCCGAATAGAGAGCCCTCCGGCAGCGCGCTGCATATATACTTAGGCCACTACAACCGTCGCTACAAATGATTTGTAGGGGCGGTTTGTTCCACAACCGCCCCTACAAATATTCATCATTTTTTTACTCTGAATTAATTAATTTTTAGGGTAAATTGTTCATAAAATAATTACACAACTATTTTCCAAATAAATACATATTGTTCATAAATCAATTGCACAAATTTATATATATAAATATCGCATTATTTGTAGGGCATATTGTTCATAAATATTTCCCAAATAAATACACTTAACTAAGAAGGATCTCACACATACATCAAATAAAGTTTGCTCTCGTATATTGTTGATAAATAATTCCGCACAAATGAAGTTAGATCTCAAATTAGAAGTTTGAACAATATTTAAATTAGAATGTCTCACACATACATGAAAGGTCTGCAAGATACATACATTGATGGTCTCACACACACGCATACATAGTATCACACACACATACTACCCCGCAACAACTTTACCCTTGACATCTTTTCATTGCCATGGCAATATGTCTTTGGGTAAATTCTTTTCAACAGCACTAATCTTTTTAGGGAAGTCCATGAATAGCTCCATCTAAGGCCCATTATTGTATTCATCAAAATTCTCCTCGCCATCAAGTCCAACAATACTATGTTTCCCGGAGACAACCACATGCTTTGTCTTTTTTTCTTTGGGGGAGGTTACTTTTTGGGTCAGGTAGATAGAAAACTTGAGCAACACGAGAAGCAAGAACCCAAGGGTCATCTTGGTTGCCTAGATTGTCTAGGTCCACGACTGTCAATCCAATCTCATTGATTTGGTGTTGTTTGATCCAAATGACATCGAAACAGAGCTATCTCTAGACCAGTGCCATAGTGAAGTTCCCATATATCATCAATGATGCCGAAGAATGAGATCTTTTGGTCCATTCCATCAAGAGCTTCGATTCTAACCCCACTATTTTGGTTCACACATTTACTATCCTTTGCATGCGTATAATATGTGTAACCATTAATGTCGTAAGCTTGCCATGATGTCACTTGCCTTGATGACCCCGCAGCCAACCTTCGGATGGTAACTTCATCTTTGGTATCTCCACTTGGAAGATTTTGGTGGTCCTTCAACCATGTTGTGAGGCGTTGCTTGTGTTGTCTCATGACCACTCTTCTATGTGACCATTACTCTCAGCCCTTATTAGATCCATGTGTTCGTTGATATACGGCTGCATCAATTGTGTACTCTGCATGACACTATAATGTGCTCTAGCCACTTCACTGAAATCTGCATCGATGAACTGTTTTCTCCCCTTCGTGCCCTTTCCAGTGAGCCTACCCTTGTGCCGAGAAATGGGTTGATCGATCCCTCTCTGAACTTTTAGGTACTCCTGACAACACTCGATGACTTCTTCGGTATTTTAACTCTCTATCATGGAGCCTTCTGGGCATGCTCGATTATGCACATATCGATTAAGAACGGACATGAACTGCTCATATGACCACATTTCATGGAGGTAAGATGGGCCTAGTGCTTGTATCTGATGCACCATGTGAATCATGAGATGTGGCATTATATCAAAAAAAGCAGGAGGTAAACACATCTCTAGTTGGTTTTGGGTCTCCACCATGAAATCATGTAGGTCATGAAGTTCTTTTTCATCAATTGTCTTTTGTGAGATCTTTGAAAAAAACTAACACATGCGGGTGATGGCCATTTTCAAGAACTCTGGTTTTATTGCCCTGATCGCAATAGGTAAGAACACTGTGAGCATCACATGACAGTCATGAGCTTTGAAGGGTGTTATTGATAGGTCCTTCATTGAGACTAGCCTCTTCACATTAGCGGAAAACCCAGTGGGAACTTTGATGGACCTCAAAAAATTACAGATTGCCCTCTTCTCATCTCGCGTAAGATTGAAGCTAGCTGCAGGAAGGAGGTACTTCCCATTATCCTGAGCTACTAGGTGAAGCTTTGGCTTCACATTGAGCTGCACCATGTCTTTTCATGATTTGAGACCATCCTTTGTCTTCTCAGTGTCCATCAAAGTCACAATGAGACTCTCAAAGACATTCTTCTGTAGGTGCATTGAATCAATAGCATGGGGAATCTCCAAGTCTGGCCAATATGGCAAATATTTAAAGAAGATCGACTGCTTTTTGAAGGGAACACCCGGGACAGGAGGTGTGCTTCTATCTCTCTTCGTCCCATCCGTATTCTTCTTTCCAAAGGTGACATGTATGTTTTTCACCATTTCGAACACATGTTTCCCATTTTTATGCCTCACTGGATTGGGTTGAATTTTAGGTTTGTTGTCATAAAATCTGAAGAACATCTTGCTGCGGTATCTGTGAGTTGGCTTCAAGTAGCGGCGATATCGTAGGTACACTGTCTTCTTAGAAGCAAGCAAATAAACCCAAGTAGTACCATCCAAGCAAACTAAGCATCTTGTCTTCCCTTTGATTTGCCCCGACAAAGCAAACAATGTGGGATAATCATTGGTAGTGACAAATATAATGGCTCTACAAATAAAGTCCTTCTTTCTGAATGCATCATACATAGGCTCCCCATACCTCCATAGCCTCTCCATTTCTTGCATCAAAGGCTCAAGAAAAACATCTATGTCAATGCCCAGTTGTTTAGGACCTTGAATGAGAATAGTAAGAAGAAGATACTTTCTCTTCTGACACAAATACGTTGGGATGTTGTACATGGTTAAGATAACTGGCCAAGTGCTATGATCACTTGTCCTCTCATTAAAAGGATTCATTCCATCGGTGCTCAGGCCAAACCATACATTTCTCGGATCTTTACTAAATTTAGGGTATTTTGCATCAAAGCCCTGCCATTGGGTACCATCAGCTGGGTGTCCAATCTGACCATCAACCACCTTGCGTTCATCATCCCACCATGTCATGAGTGCAGCTTCTTTAGGGTTTAGGAACATACGCCTCAATCGATCGACGACTGGCAGGTACCACATTACCAAGGCTGGAATTCGTCTCTGCTTTGCATCGCTACCTAATGGTGTGTCCTCAGGGGGCTGGGAATCATTTGCCACTTTTCTTCCACTCTTCTTCCTCTTGTTCCCTATGGAGGCTTCTTCTTCATTAAAAAGGTCAATGTTCTTGTACCGACTGGCCCCACACCTAGGACATTTATCTAGTGATTTGAACATATCACCACGGAAAATGATACAATGGTTTAGGCATGCATGGATTTTTTCAACCCCATTGTCAATGGACTTATGACCTTCTTTGCTTGATATGTGTTGGAGGGTACTGAGTTTGGCTGTGGCAACAACCATGATAGGAGACGCAACAAATCATTGAAACTACAGTCTGACCAACCATACTTTGCCTTTAGGATGAGCAACTCAAGCACAAAACGTAGCACTGTCCAGTGTGTCAGACAACCCTTTCGAACATCATACAAAGTCTCCTTCGATGCTTTCTTCACCTTTTCTAAATTTTCTAGACCCTTTGCGCTCTTTAAAATAATCTCAGGTCCAATGGCAAGAAGCATTTCCTCTAAATAATCACCATCACCTTCATCACCAACACGTCCACCTCCATCTTCTTCATCACCGACACGTCCACCACCATCAGTGTGGCCACCAGCTTCGAAATTACCAACCCAACCACCAACACCAGCAACACCACCACCACCACCTTGCTCATGGTCACTGTCATCCATTTCTGCATCTAGCTCTGCTACATATTGGTCAAGGAATTCGATTTCTTGTCCAAATTGGTCTGGGCAATCATGGTTTACCACTCCTTCAGGTGAATCAACGTTAGCCATTGTTTTACCATGATGAATCCACATTATGTACTCCTTAACAAATCCTCTCATAATCAAATGTGATTTGATTATACTCACATCTTTCCATGCAATATGATTCTTACAATCGTGACATGGACAAATAATTTCATTATCCTTCTGTGTCAACATTGCATTCTTCTTCGCAGCATCAAGAAATTTATCCACTTCATCATGGAAACCTGGCTTCCACCGTAATGCACCATACATCCAAGACTCCCGGTACGCTGCCATGTTTCAACTACACAAAATAATAAAAGAACTAATATCATTCACAAGGTGACATTTATAACAAGACCATTCTTATTAGTCTGATTATCAAATATAGCTATACGATGCATATATAACGAGGTGACAATGAATATATTTGTCCATAACAACTTAAATAAATATATATTGCCATTATCTTGATTATAATAACAAACTCTAAATAAAATTGATAACCAACAAATAACAGTGTATCCAATATCCTTCAAACGACACTAATTAAATTCTACTTTCTAAAATGAAATAACAAAATAAATAATAATAAACAACTACAATACAAAATTAACATTAATTAATATTTCAACCACCATCCTTCACATGCACACTAAATTCTACTTTGCTAAAAAAACTAATAAAAAATAAAATAAAAAAACAAACCCTAGTTCTAGATCCAGATCTAGATGTGGATGAAACATTCATAAAAGTTTCTAATCGTTTACTCTAATCTTACAAAACCATGCTACATAAGGGCCCAATGTTATTCCCCTAACAAATTATGCCTAGCACCTTGAAAATTTGCACCATAATGGGTCAAGCACCATAGAAGAGAGAGAAAAACTAATCCCTAATTAAGACTAAATTAACCAATAAAAACTCAAAGTAATGATTGGAATAGCATTTACTTACCTTCTATAATCCCTCCACCAAAGGAAATGAAATCAAAAGCTCCCCCCCTAAAAGAGCAATTTTTGGGATGTAGCCCAAGGCCTCCCTTCCTTCTTTCTCGGGCAACAGTAACTGGCCCGAGGAGGAAGAAGGGAGGCCCCAGGGTTTATATGGTCGTCATTTGTAAGGGCGGTTCTATATAAAACCGTCACTACAAATAAATTTGTAGGGACGGTTTTGTATACAACCGCCCCTACAAATATGGGCATTTGTAGTGACGGTTTTTAACCCAAACCGCCTCTACTATTTGATTTGTAGGGGCGGCTGAACTGGTGCCTGCCGTGCACGCCAACTGTAAAGGTGCCTCATGATTAAACCGCCACTACTAAAAAAAAGGACCATTGCTACAAATTGAATCTGTAGTAGTGGCTACCTCTGACACTCTCCCGCCTACAGCTGAGGCAGACATACTACGACTCCATCTCGGGTCTGAACTGGGCGGCCCTGCAACGTCACGAGGCGCGTGGTTTTGTCCGTGAGCATGCCAGCGGTGGGGCTTTGTGCCGTGTTCTTCGTGTTAGTGTGCAGGGGCAGCAGCGAAACGGTGTGCGTGGTTTGGCCGTGGGCTTGCCGGCGGCGAGGCCGCGTGTCCGTGGGCGCTCTGCCTAGGCAGAGCATTGGCGTCAAACAAGGTCTTGGGTGGCTGCATGTTTGGTGGTGTCAGTGCGCACATCCCACCATTGCGGGCGAGTCCGGGAGCAGCCCCGTGCGGTGTGGCGGCGACAGGCACCCCTTTTGTCCAAGCGAGGTTGCCTGCCGGTGCACGCCTCCCTCCGTCGCGGGCGACTCCGGGAGTGGCTCTACGTAGTGTGGCGGCGGCCGGCATGCGCGAGAATCCTGCCGGCACGCGCCTCCCACCGTTGCGGGCAAATCCGGGTTTGGCTCCGCACGGTGTGGCAGCGACCAACAACCCCGCTCTGTCCTGGCGAGGACGCTTGCTGGTGCGCGCCTCTCTCCATCAAGAGCGAGTCCGGAATGGCTCTATGCGGTGTGGTGGCGGCCAGCACCCCCCTTCTTTGTCTAGCCAACGATGCTTGCCAGTGCATGCCTCCCACCATCGCGGGCGAGTCCAGGAATGGCTCTGTGTGGTGTGGCGGTGGCCGGCGTCCCACCGCAGCTCATGCGCGGTCGCTTGTTGGCGCATGCGTATCTCCACCTCGGGTGGGTCTTCGAGTGCTTTGACAAAGGTTCTGGGCGAAATCTTAGCTCAGATCCATTTGGGCTAGTGGCGAGGTTCTCCTTCTTGAAGGCCTCACTAAAGAACCTTTGTTGCTGCCTCTCTTCGGCACATGGCTCGGGCGAAAGCCTTGCCAAGCTTCTGTTTAACTAACTATGACTTGGGACGTGTTGTTTGTTGTTTTTTTGTCCTTGAGTTGGGAAGTGTTGTTTGTTGTTTTTTTCTTCTTAATATTTGTAAATCTTTAATCAAGCCATTTTGGGGCTCTCAATATATTCAGGTGGGGTTATTCCCCCCCTTGACAGTTTTAAAAAATAGTCACTTTGTCCCTGGATGCTTTTAGTGTGTAGCAAGCATTGTATCTTCCTGTACTTTATTTTCCCCCATTGTTTTTTTTTTTCAGGTGCACCGCCCTATAGCAACTATACATAAGGGCCATCTATACGTACTTGTCACCTTTCCTGTGTGTCACCGACGATCATCAAATTCTGAAGAGGCAGAGGGAGAGGCAGAAGCAGAGACATAAGCCCCGCGCGCCTGCAAATTGAGGTGACTCCATGCATCCTTTCCCGTTGCTACAGAAATCTAATTTTAGTTTCTGATAATTTCATTTATTTGGAAGTCTATATTTGTTTCCGCTATGGATAGCCAATCTGCACGCATGTATATATTCCTTGTCAGCGTTTATATACAGTCCAATGCCATGTCCGAGACCTCAGCGTGTATATAAATTCTAGACCGATCCAATCACATGTTAATCAGTAATTATAAATTCTCCTTTAATAAGCCATACATCCAGTTCGGATGTGAGTTATGGTGCTGCACGCAGCAAGCTAGCCCTTTAATTACCTGGGCCGCTTATTAAAGTAGTAATGTAACATAAATATGATTAAATGAGCCTGCAGCTATTCTGATGAGACTAATGTGTGCCGAATTACTTGTTTATGTAGGACGTTCTCTAGGGTCATGGCTGCCATCCTGGATGCTATGGCACCCTACGTGATGAAACTGATAGCGGACATGGCGACAGAAGAGGTGGACATGCTGTTGGGTGTGTCTGGGGAGATCAAGAAGCTCACGGATAACATGGAAGGCCTCATGATTTCTTGCTGATGCTGAGAGGAGGCGCATCACTGAACAGATTGTGCAGAGGTGGGTGAGGAAGCTCAAGGACGCCATGTATGATGCCACTGACATCCTTGACCTATGTCAGCTTCAAGCTGACAAGCACAAGGAATCCAAATGTGGTAGCATGGAGGAGAAGGCTTCGGGTTGCTTGCAGCCATTGCTCTTCTGCCTGCGGAATCCCCTTTTTGCGCACAAGATAGGAAGCCACATCAAGGAGCTCAACCAGAGGCTGGAAGACATCTACAAAGAGGCGGACAAGTATAAGTTCAATATCGGCATCAGTTCCAATCCGGAGCCATGGAGGCTAACTGCTGCTGAGTCCAACTACAAGACGAGTTCGTAGGTCGATGAGTATGCAATAGTTGGGGAACAAATGGAGTGGGACACAAAGGAGCTGGTCCAGTTGTTGACCACAGATGCTGATAATAATCACAACATCAAAGTCGTGTCAATTATTGGTGCAGGCGGCATGGGTAAGACCACCCTTGCCCAGAAGATCTTCAATGATCCAACCATCCAAGAGCATTTCAAAACAAAGATATGGCTAAGTATCACCCAACAATTTGATGTGGTCAAGCTACTGAGGACAGCAATAGAAAATGCTGGTGGAGACCATGCTGGGAGGCAAGAAAAGAGCACTCTCACGGGCACCCTCGTCAACACCCTATCAACTGGCCAGTTTCTGCTGGTGATGGATGGTGTGTGGAGTCATGAAGCATGGAACAATGTGCTTAATATCCCAATAAAAATTGCTAGCAAGAAACAACCAGGAAGTAGGGTCCTTGTCACCACAAGATCTGCGCACCTACCCCAACAGATGCAAGCCCCACTGCACCAACACCGTGTCAGACCCCTAGATAATGATGATGCTTGGTCCCTGCTCAAGAAACAGCTGCAGCCTGACCAGGTAAGTCATCTATCCATACTCGATTTATACAACTATTATATATGGTATTTGATTTAACAGAGAACCTAGAAGTTCCGAAGAGCCTAAGAATTCTTGCTAGAAACTCCATGTTACGATATTCGCAGAAAGAAACCAACAAATCTATGATCTAGAAGACATATTCAAATGTAATAACAAAGCGCTAGGATAAAATTAGCCATTATTCCCTCGTTTGAAAATTAACTGCAAGCATGTCCAGCCCTATGAAGACTAACGATCTAAAATGTGGTAATATTTGGTATAAACAAAATAATATCAATATTTATGATATCAATTGTCATTAGATTTAAATAATATCAATATTTATGATACCAATTTAATGTCATTAGATTTTACTTACCTATTTCAGTTTATAGATTTTTGTAATCTTCTTTATAATCTAGTCAAATCTGTCTACATAGTAATGCTCATATATAAAATATGTTTGAGAAAATTGGTAAATACTAGTTCTTAAAAATAAATACTAGAACTATCGGGTGGTTAGTACGATAGCCTTTGAACAAGACGGTAGGGCTCCGACGTTCCGACACAACCACCGGTCCACAGTCCAGATGCCCGCGCGTGCCCCCTTGCAGCGCATGCTGCTATTGCTAGGCAAATGAGCCCACACCTGCCTGCTGCTTTTTGCACGCCTGTTGGCTGTTGGCATGCTGCCCACATCTTGCCACAGTACCTGCTGCTGCGCATGAGACCGCTCCATGCACCACTTTGCTTACGTGCTAATAAAAAGATAAAGTATTTGCTGAAAAATATGTTTAAATTTAGCAAACATTTGAAACATAAGCTTGTAAGTTACTGCAACATATGCAACATCCACATAAAATACTTAGCTTGCAATGTACGTTTGAAACAAAAAATTTGGAATAAACAGTTGTGACATACATATACACCAACAGTCCTTGAACCTACAAGTGTGTGTCACATATCGGTCAAAAAAATTTAAAAATGTATTTGTAGATCCTTAAACTTGTTAAGTGGTGCACCGTAGGTTTATGCCAGTCATGATGTATTTTGTATTTAACCCTTCGCGTTTATTTTTTTTTATAAAAATAGACCCTTCCTTCTATCATCTCTCACGGCAGCGGACCATGAGCACACAACTCTCGCCGCCGAACCTCCGGCATCGGCGCACTGGAGCAGTGCCACCAAACCCATCTGTGCATGTGCCGTTGACAGGCGTCGTGCCCCAACCTGCAGGATCTGCTCCCTCCTCGAGCTCTGTCCGATCCTCCCACCCTGTGTACCGCACCGCGTCGGAACGCTGCGCCCTCTCCTCCCCGGCTACAATGCCGTCGTGCTCCCTGTCAGTCACTCACAGCCGTCACCCCTCTCATCGTGCCCGCTCTCTGTCTCCGTCGCATGGGACTGCAGCGTAGGGGATGGCTCTACCATGGGTTCCGTGGAGCTCTCTGCTCACTTGCCACCGGGTTGCGTAGCCACAAGATCAAGGCCTTAGTCGGGATTCTCATTGGGTTCGGCTCCACCATGTGCATCAGCTTCGCCTCGTAGGTCATCACCACCACTAGTCAGGCTTAGGCACGCCACATGTAACCCACATTGAAGGCGCGGCACCGCAGTGTGTGGGCCCATCCGAGCCAACAAGCTCCGCACAGCTCCGAGGGTAGCAACAACCAACCAGATATTGTTCTCACACATGGCAGCGGCCAGACTATATTTTTCTGTTTGGCACTAGCACTATGGGGCGACCCGAGCATGACATGAAAATGCACAGCCCAGGCTTAGCCCGGCCCGCCTTGCATCGTGCACGTGGATGGCACGGCCCGGCCTTAGTGCCATACTTGGGCTACCATTTCAGTCCACAGCGCCGGCCCAAACTACAGCGACAACTCGGGCCAGCACGGTCCCGGCGGGCCGACGTGCCCAATCGCGATGGCACGGCACGCCTAAGCCGCCGTAGAGCCGTGCCTGGCCCGTAGTGCTGTGCGGGCCGGTTGGCCATGTAGATGTATAGGCCAGACCTTCGTCCTCTACGCGTCAGCCCCGATCCCACCTAGCGCTGGTCGCCTCCACTTAGCTATTGATGCCCGCCGGTGCGCCGCCTACCGTACAGGGGGCAACTGGAGCGCATCGAGAGCGCTGCGGGCGAGGTTCTTCTTCTGCGGCGGTGCGGTGCGCGCGGTCGGCGTGGATTCTCTAGCATGCAGAAGAGAGGTCACGGGTGACTTTTTCCCCCTTCCGGTGACCATCCATTTGGAATCTAACGGTTCTGGTTACACTTCAGTGCCAAGCATATACGTATGGCAGCCCAGTGAGGCCCAGTTCACAAACAGAGACAATAAAAGAAAGGTCATTGTTGCTAAAAAACATAAAGGGACGTAACAGAGAGACTAAAGCGTACATACCATTTATTTTAGCGCAGAATTGAACGACAATTTTAAGTAAATATTTTGAATAGTCCCATGCAATAAACAATGTCCTCCAATCAAGTGAAGTGAGGCTGTAGACCAGTTGTCCTCTAGTTGCTTCCGAAGGTAATCAACATTTTAAAGTTTCATACTAGTGAGCCATTGGTTGTGCCGTTGTGCCATTGATTTTTATTTTTTTCTTGATTACGCAAAAAAATATGCATCATTGTAATTAAGAAGAGTTTTATCGTTCAAACAACACACTTAGGCTAGTTGAGTTCTTATCTTTTAATTAAAATCCAATGATAGAACTTAAAGAATGCAATTATGAAAACCGTACAAGTCAAACTGATTCAAGTTTATTGTAAATAATATTAGCATTTATGTTTATAAATAAATTTATTATAAAAATATATTTTATAACTAATCTAATGGTATTCTTTTTACCTTATCAATTTTAGTATTTTTATATAATTTTAGTCATAATTAAAACTCATTGACTCCTTTGAAACATGAGAACTGTAATTTTTGGACGGACGGAGTAGTTCAAAGGAGGACATCACACAGCCAAACCAATAATTAAAACTCATTGACTCCTTGAAACATGAGAACTGTAGTTCAAAGGAGGACATCACACAGCCAGAGCAAAATATGCTCATGATGGATTTCTTTTCTTCTGATTTACATGTTTTTAATTCATTTTTACAAAAAAAAAGAATCCAAACCAAAATTTTGTGTTTAGCTACAAATACACTCACATTATTTTTGTTTGAATCCATCTTGATATATTATTTAGATCAATAAGTATAGATCTGAACATTTTATCATTTTTTAGGATGACCTCAAATAAAAAAATCATAAATTGTAAAGCTAGATTTTTTTTTTAAGATGAGTTGTGAGATAAAAGGAAATGCCCCGCCTACTCAACCGGCAGTAAGTGCTTTCGGTTGGTTCAATCGGCAGCGATATTATAGTTTTGCTTTTTCGTTTGGATTTTTTGCAAAAGGGAAAAAAAAGTTTGTAAGATAATATAAAAATAGAAAAATCAGATTTAACTCGTCTCTACCACGTTCATATGATGAAACTATCTTCTGCGAGCTGCCGAACTGGGCCTACTTTACTGGGCTACCATGTTACTTCCTCCGTCCCTAAATAATTGTCGCCGTGGGATGTGTGCCATAAGTTTGACTTGATTTGTAGAAAATACATGCAATATTTATATCTCCAAATAATTTTGTTAAAAAACTAGATCCAAAGATCTTTCCGATGATACTAATTATGATACTAATTGATGATATTCATTATTTATTAAAATTGCCGGCATTTCTTTCTCAGGAAGCGACAGTTATTTAGGGATGGAGGGAGTAATTGTCTGTGCTACCAGCTAGAGAGATATATGGCCCTATAAAAGCTGAAGTGTAACCAGAGCCGTTAGATTCCAAATGGATGGCATCGGAGGGGGGCGGGGGAGTCACCCATGACTTCTCTTCTGCACGTTAGAGAATCCACGCCGGCGCGCGGTGGCCACGATGTGCTTCGTTCCATGAGATCAGGAGTACCAGGCAGGCACTGTATGCGTCCCCGTGCGCTAACCCGTGGAATCCGGTGCGGGTTGCTGACTGCTGCGCGTCCCTTTTTTCTTGGTCCTCAAGCCCGTGGGTCATTCTGTCCAGGGACGCTCTGATAAAAATAGTAATTACAGATTACCAAATATAAAATACAAAGAGACCATTTAAAATCCGATTGCTTAGCCACTAGAAAACCTTTTGTAGTAGTCCTGTTTCCCGAATTGAGAACATTTAAAGCTCAATTGCAATGCACAGATTCTATATATTAGTGTTATGGGATTTTGCACCCATTCATGCAGATTCCGTTTGAAATCGGTCGTTTCCAACCATAGTCTTGTGCTTATTTTTGAATAAAATTATGGTACACTTTTAGTACTTTGGCCAACCTAGGCTTCATAGTTTTACAGAAGAAGCTTATTTGCTTAAGAAAGGTACGGTATGTAAGCAACCTTATCGTTGTTACAAATAACTAAGAAGCTTTAAATGAAATGTGAGCAGGTAATCGGAATTGATCAACTGAAAACTATTGGGATGGAAATTATTGAAAATTGTGATGGCTTACTGCTTGCAATTAAAGTGGTTGGAGGTCTCTTGAGCACAAGATACCCAAGTGAGCATGAGTGGAAGTCTGTTTTGAACAAGCCAGCTTGCTCACTGACCGGATTGCCTCCATAACTAGACAACCGGATATAGTTGAGCTATGAGGACTTATCTCCCAAGATAAAGCAATGCTTTCTATTCTTCTCACTACTCCCTAAAGATGGAAAAATCATACAAGATGTAGTAATTGTGATGTGGATTAGTGAAGGATTTATCCAATCTTTCGACAGTAGTAGTACTTTTTCAGAAGAGTATGGGTTTGAAGAGATGGCAACCGAGTACTACCAAGAGTTAATAAAGAGGAATCTTATAGAACCTATAGAAGGATATTCTCTCACTCGATACAGGTGCGCCATGCACGATGTGGTCCGCACCTTTGCTGAATACATGGCAAGAGAAGAATCACTAGTGGTGGTTGGCAGAGAACATGATGCTACTAGTGCTGTTGGTGGTGGTGGTATGCATGTTCGTCGCCTCTCCATAGGACAGACTGTAAGAGTAATGGATTGTGGCATTTTGCAAAGACGAGATTCACTTAGGACATTAATTATAAAATTCTAGAATAAAATTTCATCTTCTTGTGACTCTCTGAGAGGTTTCTCTAGCCTACGCGTACTATTCGTAAAGTCTGCTGATTCTAATAGACTGATTTCTTCTCTATCTAAGTTGAAGCACTTAAGATACCTTCACTTAGAGAATACTGATATATATAGGCTACTAGATGACATCCACAAGATGAAATTTCTACTTTACATCTCACTTGGTAACTGTAAGAAGCTATACTATCTTCTAGACAACATCATAAAACTTGTGCATCTAAGATTTCTAAGCATCATAGGATCAAATGTTAGTGTCGCTCCTAAGGGGTTTGGTGAGTTAACAAATCTGAGGACACTTGGTGGCTTCCTAGTACACATGGACACAGATACAAGCAGTAGCTGGTGCAGTATGCTAGAGCTGGAGCCCCTTTCTGAGCTTAGGAATCTCACACTAGATGGCCTAGAGAAGGTGCAGGACAGCCTGATGGTTGAAAAGGCCATGATTAATGGCAAACGCCACCTTGTATATCTAGGGTTAAAGTATGCTGCAAGTGGACATAGTATGAGGATAGGCGGTGGTGAGGCTGAGCAACAGCAGCAACAGCAGAGTGCAATCCAGGAGGTCTTGGAGAAGTTTTGCCCTCCAACGTGCATAGAGAATCTTACAGTCACTGGGGGGGGGGGTTTGGTCGCCAGCTACCGAGCTGCATGCATGCTCCGGCATCCGTAGACTTTAAGAGCCTAAGATATTTGACATTGAGAACCTACCTTACTGCACCCACCTCCCAGATGGTTTGTGTTGCCTCCCAAGTCTTGAAGGACTGTTTATCCAGGATGCACCAGCCGTCAAGTGTATTGGGCGCCAATTCCAAGGGCCATCCTCTTTAGCAGCTAAAGCATCAGCACCATTTTCTAAACTGAGAGAGCTAACTCTAAGAGGGCTACGTGAGTGGGAGGAGTGGAAATGGAAGGACTGTGAGGAGCATAGTGATGTGGAAACTGCTATAGCCATGCCTTGTCTGGACACACTCAGAATCAATAACTGCAAGCTGAGCTGCCTTCCAACAGCAAGAGGCATGCTCTTAGAGATCTATACCTGTACGAGCTCACCAACTCGACACGTGTGGAGAACTTCCCTTTGGTCGTGCAACTTGAAGTGTTTGACTGCCCTGAGCTCAAGAGGATCAGCAACCTCTCCAAGTTGCAGAAGATTACGATCGTTCACTGCACAAAGCTGGTGGTTCTAGAAGATGTCCCAGTACTCGACAGCCTTATACTGCAGGACGCCACCATGGACGCGCTTCCTGAATACCTGCTAGCTGTGAACCCAAGGTATCTCAAGTTGCATTGCAACAAGAAGCTACACGAATCCTCCTCATCCCCAGGCAGCTCTGAATGGGACATGATCAGCCATATTGGAAAACGCAACATTAACTGCATCAAAGCTTGAGATACAGGTTCGGATGGATATTCAGATGAAGAGTGAGGACTCTGCAGCTGCATCGATGATCGCTCATGCATTCAGGTAATAATAAATTCCATTCTTTCACTATGCCGAAAGTAGCTTTCCAGACTACTAATTAGTTGTTGCTTGTACTCATATTCCTTGTTACGTAACAGCAGTAATTTCCATGCATCAATCACTCATACGTCAATTATTTGTGCGATCCGCAGGCAGGGAAACCTTTCATTGAACCAGACATAGCCACACACACACACACACAGCTCTGGGCTGGGCATCAAGTAATAGACGCGAGCCGTAAACCCAAGGTATGTCAAGTTGAATTGCAACAGGAAGAAGCTACGTGAATCTTTGTCACCTGGTGGCTCCGAATGGAACAAGATCAGCCACATTGGAAAACAACAAATCAGCTACAGAGATCAGCCTGAACATTCAGACGAAGAAGGCAGAAGACTGCACTACAGCTGCATTGAAGGTCGCGTAGGTAATCAGGTAATAAAATGTATCCTTTCACTAGGCCGAATGAAAGTTGCTTTTTTCAGATTATTAGCTGTTGTTCCTTGTAATCAAATTCGTTACATAACACATCGATTATTTATGCGATTAGCAGGCAGCAAAAGCTTTGGTTGGTCCACACACACATGCACAGCCGGGCAGTACACATACACTGTTCACTTGCAGACTGTCGACATGCTGCCAGATCATCATGGTTACCGGCAGCGGCTCCTGCAGCACTCTGTAGTCTTGACTCTTGAATTCTTGACTACCATGTATATTTGTGCACTCCATTTTTGTTTTTTAAGTAATTGACCTGAAGCCGTGGATCTTGTAAATGCGGACCGAATGTGTGGTGATGAAAGCAGACATGCAGCACGAACATTAATTGTATCAGGCATTCCAATCATCATTGTTGATGGATCTTACTCCATGTCCTCGATGTGGTGGAGATTATGTATGGACTTGTCTCTTTCTGTGATCTCCGTGGCAACGCCATGTGTGTCCTCTGCTTTGTCGCCTTCACTGCACCAGTACATGCAAGGCCCTCTGCTTGCTTTCAGAAGGAGGCAGAGCAAAGTATAACAGAGCAGAAACAAAGCAGAGCAGAGCACCTCTGTACGCTTGTGCTCTCCGTGTAGCATGCTCTGAGGAGCATCAACCTGTACGAGGAGGAGCTTACCAGGCAGGCTAATATATCAGCAATTCTGCAGAAATTGCCATCAGTTGCGAAGCCTGACGTGTCCCTCCCACTGCCCCAAGCACAAGAGGATGTGAGTGACCTCTGCAGATTGCAGCCTTGGTGAGCCCACCGATGGTGGAATCGCGATGCGGCGTCGTATTCGGAGCCTCCGACGATCTGGATAGAATCGGCAACGCGTGAGCACGCAGCAGCAGCAAAGAGGCTAGAGGCCGCCTCTATGAGGATATACTTGAGCTATGAGGACTTATCTCCCCAGATAAAGCAATGCTTTCTATACTTCTCACTACTCCCTAAAGATGGAAAAATCATACAAGATGTAGTAACTGCGATGTGGATTAGTGGAGGATTTATCCAATCTTTCAGAAGAGTATGGGATTGAAGAGATGGCAACCGAGTACTATCAAGAGTTAATAAAGAGGAATCTTATAGAACCTATAGAAGGATATTCTCTCACTAGATACAGGTGCGCCATGCACGATGTGGTCCGCACCTTTGCTGAATACATGGCAAGAGAAGAATCACTAGTGGTGGCTGGCAGAGAACAGGATGCTACTGGTGCTATTGGTGGTGGTGGTATGCATGTTCGTCGCCTCTCCATAGGACAGACTGTAAGAGTAATGGATTGGGGCATTTTGCAAAGACGAGATTCACTTAGGACATTAATTAGAAATTCTAGAGTAAACTTTCATCTTCTTGGTGACTCTCTGAGTGGTTTCTCTAGCCTGCGCATACTATTCGTAAAGTCTGCTGATTCTGATAGACTGATTTCTTCTCTATCTAAGTTGAAGCACTTAAGATACCTTCACTTAGAGAATACTGATATATCTAGGCTACTAGATGACAACCACAAGATGAAATTTCTACTTTACATCTCAATTGGTAACTGTAAGAAGCTATACTATCTTCCAGACAACATCATAAAACTTGTGCATCTAAGATTTCTAAGCATCATAGGATCAAATGTTAGTGTTGTTCCTAAGGGATTTGGTGAGTTAGCAAATCTGAGGACACTTGGTGGCTTCCTAGTACACATGGACACAGATACAAGCAGTAGCTGGTGCAGTTTGCAAGAGCTGGAGCCCCTTTCTGAGCTTAGGAATCTCACACTAGATGGCCTAGAGAAGGTGCAGGACGGCCTGATGGCTGAAAAGGCCATGATTAACGGCAAACGCCACCATAGTATACTGCAAGTGGACATAGTATGAGGATAGGCGGTGATGAGGCCGAGCAACAGCAGCAACAGCAGAGTGCAATCGAGGAGGTCTTGGAGAAGCTCTGTCCTCCAACGTGCATAGAGAATCTTACAGTCACTGGAGGGTACATTGGTCGCCAGCTACCGAGCTGGATGCATGCTCCGGCATCTACAGACTTTAAGAGCCTAAGATATTTGACATTGAAGAACCTACCTTGCTGCACCCACCTCCCAAATGGTTTGTGTTGCCTCCCAAGTCTTGAAGGACTATATATCCAGGATGCACCAGCCGTCTAAGTATCATCACCATTTTCTAAACTGAGAGAGCTAACTCTAAGAGGGCTACGTGAGTGGGAGGAGTGGGAATGGAAGGACTGTGAGGAGCATAGTGATGTAGAAACTGCTATAGCCATGCCTTGTCTGGAGACACTCGGAATCAATAACTGCAAGCTGAGCTGCCTTCCGCTGGGCCTCGCCAGCAGCAAGGGGCATGATCTTAGAGATCTATACCTGTACGAGCTCACCAACCTGACATGTGTGGAGAACTTCCCTTCGGTCGTGCAACTTGAAGTGTTTGACTGCCCTGAGCTCAAGAGGATCAGCAGCCTCTCCAGGTTGCAGAAGATTACGATCGTTCACTGCACAAAGCTGGTGGTTCTAGAAGGTGTCCCAGTACTCGACAGCCTTATACTGGAGGAGGCCACCATGGACGTGCTTCCTGAATACCTGCTAGCTGTGAACCCAAGGCATCTTAAGTTGCATTGCAACAAGAAGCTACACGAATCCTCCTCATCCCCAGGCAGCTCTGAATGGGACAAGATCAGCCATATTGGAAAACGCAACATTAACTGCATCGAAGCTTGAGGTACAGGTTCGGATGGATATTCAGATGAAGAGTGAGTACTGTGCAGCTGCATCGATGATCGCTCATGCATTCAGGTAATAATAAATCGCATTCTTTCACTATGCCGAAAGTAGCTTTCCAGATTATTAATTAGTTGTTGCTTGTACTCCAATTCCTTGTTACGTAACAGCAGTAATTTCCATGCATCAATCACTCATACGTCAATTATTTGTGTGATCCGCAGGCAGGGAAACCTTTCATTCAACTAGACATAGCCACACACACACACACAGCTCTGGGCTGGGCATCAAGTTATAGACGGGAGCCGTAAACCCAAGGTATGTCAAGTTGAATTGCAACAGGAAGAAGCTACGTGAATCTTTGTCACCTGGTGGCTCCGAATGGAACAAGATCAGCCACATTGGAAAACAACAAATCAGCTACACAGATCAGCCTGAACATTCAGACGAAGAAGGCAGAGGAGTGCACTACAGCTGCATTGAGGATCGCGTAGGTAGTCAGGTAATAAATTGCATCCTTTCACTAGGCCGAATGAAAGTTGCTTTTTTCAGATTATTAGCTGTTGTTCCTTGTAATCAAATTCGTTACATAACACATCGATTATTTATGCGATTAGCAGGAAGGAAAAGCTTTGGTTGGTCCACACACATATGCACAGCCGGGCAGTACACATACACTGTTCACTTGCAGACTGTCGACATGCTGCCAGATCATCATGGTTACCGGCAGCGGCTCCTGCAGCACTCTGTAGTCTTGACTCTTGAGTTCTTGACTACCATGTATATTTGTGCGCTCCATTTTTGTTTTTTAAGTAATGGACCTGAAGCCGTGGATCTTGTAAATGCGGACCGAATGTGTGGTGATGAAAGCAGACATGCAGCACGAACATTAATTGTATCAGGCATTCCCATCATTATTGTTGATGGATCTTACTCCATGTCCTCGATGGTGGAGATTATGGACTTGTCTCTTTCTGTGATCTCCGTGGCAACGCCATGTGTGTCCTCTGCTTTGTCGCCTGCACTGCACCAGCAGTACATGCAATGCAAGGCCCTCTGCTTGCTTTCAGAGGGAGGCAGAGCCAAGTATAACAGAGCAAAAACATAGCAGAGCAGAGCACCACTATCGCTTGGGCTCTCTGTGTAGCCTTGGTGAGGATGTGAGTGATCCCTGCACAAGATTAGGATCATCAGCTGCCCAAATCGGCGTCTGTGGTGGTAGCCTTGGTGAGCCCACCGATGGTGGAATCGCGATGCGGCGTCGTATTCGGTGCCTCCGACGATCTGGATAGAATCGGCAACGCGTGAGCACGCAGCAGCAGCAAAGAGGCTAGAGGCCTCCTCTATCTTGGGCCACATCACATGCGCCCCCTCTTGTTTTGCGACGTTCCGCAAGCAGATAGACAGACAGACAGACATGCATGGAATGACGAAACACAGTCAAAAGCAAGCATGTTTGCCGTCCCCTGCTTTAATTTTCCGATCCCTGTTAATTAACACCTCTTTATCCATCCTCTACAGATGCTCTGCTTTGCAACGAAAATAACATGAGAGCATCAAGGAAGAGACACGGCAATTATTTTTTTTTTTCAGATGAGAAAAACGCTGAGCATCTGACGGTGGGGTACGTTGAAGCTGGGAAGAAGGGATCCCTCCAACAAGCCAGATTACACGACTAGAAACAACTTTTTTCTTTTGCAATTATCAGTTATCAAGTAAGGCATGCATGCTGTGTGTGCGTGTGTACAAGAAGGACCGTGCTGCGAGATTCCAGAATTCATTCAAGGAAGGAAGGAAGGAATTGCAAGTGAGACAGGGCAACTCTAAAGTTTGGTTCTTAGAGTGTGTGACAAGCATTGTATCTTCATCTCTTTCTTCATTAACAAAAGCGGCTGTGGTGTCAGTTGTCAGCAGCGTGGAAACCCAAGCTCTCCTCCATCTAGATCCAAAACCCAGTATCAGCTCCAGAAGCAAGGAATTCATGCGTTGCGTTGCCTATAGATATGGGAAAAGAACTACTACGAGTAGTACATAGGACATTCAAAGTTCCAGAAATGTATATCTAGAGGAAGCACAAAATAAATCATTATTATAGAGAAAGTAAAAGGAATTGCTGAGTTGCCTCTTTACAACTAGTACATACTACTCTACTAGTAATATCTGCCTCAATTCGAGTCTGGCGTTCGATTCTTGGAGTGTATAGCAAGGATTGGCTTGTCACCTTTTTTTTTTCCTTTATAATTTCCAGCTGGTCCATCTTATATATAAGCTAAGCCTCATGCCTGTCGCATCACATGTAGGGGGCCTGCCCATTGCACGACCTAACAACAAATGGGCATGACGACCTATCACATACTTCGGAAGCACTTACGGACAGCGGTTCATCAGTCAAAATATACCACATGCAGAGCAAGGGGAAAGTACAACAGAGCATAAACAGAGCACATCCTCCTCTATGACAGAGTCTCTATCTATCCCTTGGGCTATTAACCTGTATGACACGAACCAACACCATATCCTCTGCTTCTGCTTTCTGGGGGTTCTCCTCTTCTTTTCTGAGCACCGAGGGAACGGCAACACCATATACTCTGCTTCTGCTTGGTGGCCTGCGCTGCACAAATAAATGCAAGGCCCCCTTCTTTCTGATGAGGGAGGCAGAGAAACTGGGTAGGACGAACCTACTCCTTTCTGCCATTGGAGCCTCGAGGAGTTGGGGATAATCATCATCTCTAGCAGGCCAGGCAGGAAGACTTAATTTCAGTTTTCTTGCAAAGTCACGATCGACAACCTACTGCCAAATCATGAGAACCGAAGAAGAAGCCAGTGCGTGGTCGAGGTTCTGAAAACGAAAGGAAAGAGTGCCGGCCTCGATAGATGTAGCCGCTGGCCATGCAGAGCAGGAACAGAGCAGCCACGAAATTTTTGACACGAGAAAAACCCTGAGCATGTCAAGGACCCTGTAACGCAAAACAACTCAATTCAGAACTTTGCAGTTTACCAACCATCAAGCCAAGCATAACTAGCCATGTCTATTTATAATGTCTAATTCCTTTGTTACAAGCCCTGTTACCAATCCAGCTACATCTGAAGCTCCAACCCATGGGCCTCGTACCAGTGTTCGTGTCAAGAAGCCCAACATACGCCTGGCTGGCAATGAGTGGGAGTAGCATGCCTGCGTGCACGGTGTTGGGGCTCTGCCTCTGTATCGAGTATTAAAGGAGAGAATAAGAGAAGAGAGGGGTATCAAGCAAATTGTAATTGAACTCTGAATTCGAACTCAATCATTCCTCGCATGTCCTTCCCTCGCCTCTGCTATCTGCTCGTCTAAACCCGCCTCAAATTCTCCAATTACCCTGCCTACTGCTAACAATTGGTATCAGAGACACCGATTCCCAGGCATTTCCGTTCAATCCACACATATTCCATCGATTGATCTGAGCAATTGATTTGGTCAGCTCGATCTGATTCCTTGCAATCTCAGATGTTGGAATCGGAACGCTGTAATTCCCTTCTCCGCTCAGTTGATTTGTGGGTGTGCTCGATCTGGATCTTTGTGGGTGCACTCGATCTGGATCTTCCCCAGACACTCTTGCACGATTACTTCACCCACCACCAGCATCGCCTTGCAGTCATGAACCCGGAGACTAAGATCATCCTCGACGAGCTCTCACGCCGCTTCTCCGAGCACGACCAGAAGTGGGACGCCTGTTTCGCGGATCAGGATACTCGGCTAGCACTCCAGATCCATGATATGGAACAGGCGCAGGAGAAGCGGATGGCGGCCCTTGAGCGCGCAACGGCATCGCTCGATGATTGGTGGCTGTCCATCGAAGGCACCATCGACGACATCCACCTCGAGGTCTCCAAAATCTCGCGCAATTGGGAGGGTGCAAACCAGGACAAGCCGGCCGTCATCACCAATGTCCTCGCCACCTCCCCAGCAGCAACCGAGCGCCCACCTGCCGGCATCCCAGCTGCAATGGCCTCTGGGCACCGCGTCGAACAAAGTTGCCGGGAGAGTGAATTTGGGGTTGTGTCCACCCAGATTCATTCCCTGGTCAAGGGTACGCAACCGGATCCTTCTCCCCCATCCCCTAAATCTGTCTTGCAACCTCCTCTTACTCAGGGTGTTCGTAGTGGATCTACTGGCATAGGTCACGAGGGATTCCAGAGTCCTAAATTGCCTAAGTTCTCCTTCCCATCCTTTGATGGTGATCAGCCTAAGCTTTGGATGCGTCGTTGTCAGGACTATTTTGAGTTGTATGGGACTGATTCGAGTGTTTGGGTTCGCTGTGCCGCTATGCATATGACTGCTGCAGCAGCTCGCTGGCAGCAATCCATCGAGTCTCAATTGTAGTCGTGTTCCTGGTTGACTTTCAAGCCTCTAGTGTTGACACGCTTTGGTCAAGATCAGCACGAGCTTTTACTTAGGCAACTCTTCCAAATCCATCAAACTGGCTCTATATTGATCAATTTTCTGCTATTGTGGATCAGTTGGTGGCGTGCTTGGCTTCTTCATCAGAAAAAGTTGCACTTAGGAGTTCACTCTGGTTTTTACTTCATGGTTTGCTACCAGGACACCATTAACTTCAATATGACGGATACTGTTCCTCATTTAGCCGCTGAGTTGCCTGAGCATGCTGATACGCACTATTAATAGTGTCCCCTGCAGGCCTTAACTGATTGCCCTTTGCTTGTTATGCTGCTTCAAAAGGTTGCAATTTTTCTATTCAGACGAGCAAAACACTGAGCATCTCAAGGAAGGGTGAAGCAGGGGAAGGGACGACGAATCCTGGAAAGCAAAACAACTCAATTAATTTGGAACTTTGCAAAATTATCAGCCATCAAGCAAAGCATAACTTGGCGTGTATGATGAGTATCACGCCTAATTCCTTCCTGTAGCTAGGACGATTCAATACGGAACTCGATCCACATGCCGGGCAACGGAACAACTCATAATAAACTCCAAAAGCCATGGAGCACGTAGTCGGAAATGGAGGCTGCCCATCCCAGAAGCAAAGAATATCTGCCTCCATGCCAAGTTTACTTTGTCACTGGATACTTAGAGTGTATAGCAAGCATTTGTATCTTCCTCTCCTTCACTTTTCCCTTTGTTTTTTTCTTTCAGGTGCACCTCCCTATAGCGAGCTATACATAAGGGCCATACCATACGTACTTCTCGATCACCTTGCCTTTGTCACTGACAATTCACATTATCAAGACTCAAGAGGCTGAGGCTGAGGCTGAGGCATGAGCCCAAGGCCCGCGCGCCTGCAAATTGAGGTGATTCCATCATCCTCTCCTGTTGCTACAGAAATCTACTTCGTTTAATTTCATTTATTTTCCAATCATGTATCTTTCCTCTTTACTGTTTGACTTTGAAGTCTATGTTTGTTTTCGCTATAGATAGCCAATCTGCATGCATGTATTCTAGCTTCAACGTTTATATACACCCCATCACCCCATGACTGTGAGCTTGCAGATCCCCTATATAAGTTTATATATGTATAAGCAAGCATATACCAAAACATTAACATTTTCGGCCGATCGAGCCACATGTTAATCAGTAATTATATATTCTCCTTAAATAAGCCTTCCATCCAGTCTGGATATGAGTTTGCTTAACGTGATTGTTTAGTGAATGCACACAGCACGCTGGCCAAATTCACTTTGTCCCTCGATGCATTGAGCGTGTAGCAAGCATTGTACCTTCTTCTACTTTATTTCGCTATATATAGATAGCCAATCTGCATGCATGTATTCCAGCTTCAACGTTTATACACACTCCACCATCCCATGGCTGTGAGCTTGCAGATCCCCTATATAAGTGTATGTATAAGAAAGCATATACCAAAACATTAACATATACCAAAACATTAACATTTTAGACCGATCGAGCCGCATGTTAATCAGTAATTATATATTTCTCCTTAAATAAGCCTTGTATCCAGTCTGGATATGAGTTTGCTTATAACGTGATTATTTGGTGAATGCACACAGCAGGCTGGCCAAATTCACTTCGTCCCTCGATGCATTGAGTGTGTAGCAAGCATTGTATCTTCCTCTACTTTATTTTCCCACAGTGTTTTTTTCAGGTGCACCACCCTATAGCAAGCTATACATAAGGGCCATCTATACGTACTTGTCACCTTGCCTGTGTGTCACCGATAATCACATTCTGAAGAGGCAGAAGCAGAGACATAGGCCCTGCGCGCCTGCAAATTGAGGTGACTCCTTGCATCCTCTCCCGTTGCTACAGAAATCTAACTTTAGTTTCATTATTTTCCAATAATTTCATTTAATTAGAAGTCTATGTTTGTTTTCGCTATAGATAGCCAATCTGCATGCATGTATTCCGCGTCAGCGTTTATATACTGTCCGATCCATGCCATGTCTGAGACCTTAGCTTGCAGACCCCGTATATAGGTGTAGTATATATATAAGCACATACCAAAATCATTAACATTTTAGACCGATCGAGTCACATGTTAATCAGTAATTATAAATTCTCTCCTTTAATAAGCCATGCATCCAGTTCGGATGTGAGTTAGCTTAACCTTGGTGCATGCACGCAGCACGCTAGCCCTTTAATTACCTGGGCCGCTTATTAAAGTAGTAATGTAACAAAAGAATGATTAAATGAGCCTGCAGCTATTCTGATGACACTAATGTGTGTCGAATTACTTGTTTATGTAGGACGTTCTCTGGAGTCATGGCTGCCATCCTGGATGCTATGGCACCCTATGTGATGAAGCTGATAGCGGACATGGCGACAGAAGAGGTGGACATGCTGTTGGGTGTGTCTGGGGAGATCAAGAAGCTCAGGGATAACATGGAAGGCCTCAAATGCTTTCTTGCCGATGCTGAGAGGAGGCGCATCACTGAACAGATTGTGCAGAGGTGGGTGAGGAAGCTCAAGGATGCCATGTATGATGCCACTGACATCCTTGACCTATGTCAGCTTCAAGCTGACAAGCACAAGGAATCCGAATGTGGTAGCATGGAGGAGAAGGCTTTGAGTTGCTTGCAGCCATTGCTCTTCTGCCTGCGGAATCCCCTGTTCGCGCATAAGATAGGAAGCCGCATCAAAGAGCTCAACCAGCGGCTAGAAGACATCCACAAGGAGGCGAACAATTACAAGTTCAATACCAGTATTGGTTCCAATCCGGAGCCGAGGAAGATAACTGATACTGAGTTATCCAGCTCTAGGACAATTTCACAGGTCGATGAGTCAGCCATAGTTGGGGAACAAATAGAGAGGGACACAAAGGAGCTTGTCCAAGTTCTAACCGCAGATGACGAGAATCATGACATCAAAGTGGTGTCTATTATTGGCACGGGTGGCTTGGGAAAGACCACCATCGCCCAGAAGATTTTCAATGAGGCAACCATCCAAGAGCACTTCAAAACCAAGATATGGTTAAGTATCACCAAGCAGTTCGATGAGGCTAAGCTACTGAGGACAGCAATCAAGCATGCTGGAGGAAACCATGGTGGAGAGCATGACAAGAGCATTCTCATAGACACCCTCATCAACACTCTATCCACTAAGGATAGGTTTCTCCTGGTGATGGATGATGTGTGGAGCCATAAAGTTTGGAATGACGTGCTTAGTGTCCCTGTTAGAACTGCCAGCAAGGAACAACCAGGATGTCGAATCCTTGTCACCACAAGATGTGGCCACCTACCACAGCAGATGCAAGCCGCCTTGCACCAACACCGTGTCAGGCCTCTAAACCATGATGATGCTTGGTCTTTGCTCAAGAGACAGCTGCAGCCTGATCAGGTTAGTCTATCCATATACTCTATACAATACAACTAGGAGACCTGCTTTACTCATACTAAGACCATGAAGTCACGTAGTACAAGCTAAGCATTCTTACTGCGAACACCAGCTTATTACGAGAGTAGAAAAAAGAGACCAGAAAAAACTAAGTTCTAGCAGACATAAACAAATTTAATAACAAAATGACACTAGAATCAGGTTAGATATAATTAATCACTCTGTCTTCATCCAGAAACTGAGTGCATGCCTTGTTCTAAGTGCATAACGTTGTCTACCAAGCTCAAATTTCATCTTATTTACTGTCAAAAAAACAATCAATTTATAAATGTTGATAATCTTGTCTATGATTTAGTTAAAGCTAAGATAGTTTAAGTTAAATAATGCTGACATTGTTTGGATTATATAGAGTATTTAATTAGATACTACTAGTCCATCAACCCGTGCTATCGCACGGGCCAGAATCTTGTGAGACATAAGCATTAGTTTTTGTTTAATATATCTAGCTAATAAAAGTTACCTATATAAAATTGTACTTGTTTCTTTTGTTCATTTTCTAACACAATTAGCATAAATAGATAATTTAGAACCTCTATCTAATTGTGATAAAGTTATCGATCATGATCTATATTTTTCCATCCACATCTATATATAATTTTTAACTTTGCATGATAAGTGTGTATGTTCAACATGGATTCAGTGTTAACCTTAGCTTAAACAATGGTGATCTTGTTGCATCCCATATCTTATGACTTTGTGAATCACTAATAAAACATGCCTATACTAAATTACATATTTAATACTTTGTTCATTTTCTAACACAATCGACACAATAAATACTTTGTATCTAGTTATATGATAACCTTATGTTTAGTCATCCTTATCCATAGTTTATTCCTTTTGATGGAACCTCTGTTTATTTCTAATGCACATTTAGTTGAAAGATTAGATTAAACTGTGGTGGCTATTATTGCATATCATATTGTAACCATGAATCTAAGTTTTCATTCTGGAATTATAAGCTTATTAGATGCTAATTTTATAATTTCAAGTTAAATCAAAACTGTTGTGTTGTATGTTTTATTAAGTCTCGTTTGTACTTTTCAAAATAAATATATGTTAGGCCGTAAACTATACTATTAAGGACTACGATGGCATCAATAACATATAAAACCGACCTATGTCAATTAAGATTGATAGTAGAGCTTAATCTAAGATCATGGATGATATGCACAGATATGGCTGCATGTGGTATCCACAAATATTCCCCACTTCTCAAGATGTTTGAATTATTTCAAGAAATTATATGTCAAATAATACTTATATAATTAATATAGACATATGAAACGTTTTAGTTAGAATTTGTAAATAGACAGAAACAATTATAAATTATATGTCGTGATCATTAATATAATTTTAAATAAGTTTCCATTATTGTTAGTATAGGAGTCATTAACAAATTATTTTTATGATTACTGAAACATAATATAAATATATTTATTTTTTTTGTTCATGCATATGTACCCTAACTATATACTTTAATCAAAATTTAATATCTTGATATGAATTGAATTATGTGATATCGAAACATTTTTTATGTTACAATTCCAGTCATGTTGTATCTTTTATTCAAATTTTAGGTTTTTGTTTTATGACAAAATTCAGTGTCCTAGGCTACCCGTTAATCTTGGTATTTTAGTCTATTTTTTATTAACAACAATGGAGATGAGTATTATGAGTACTAAAACATATTCTATTTATTATTTATTAATTATTTGTTCTATGCATGTATACTTGATGTATGCATATTTACTTCAATAAAATTTTAATATATTGATATGAATAGAATTGCGTAATTTCAAAACATCTTTGTTGTTAAAATTTCAGTGCATATTGTATCTTCAAATTTTAGGTTTTTCTATGTAACACCCTAATCCGTTAGAAGCCTGTAGTGAATATTGTGAAGTTGTCCCATGTGGCCCAAATGGCCCATGTTTGGTTGTGAAGTTGGTGGTTTTAGTACCACCTTGGAAGTTTAGAAAGATGAGGGTTAGCTTACAAGCCTTGTCGTTCTAAATGTAGCAACTCTGGGTTAACCCTTTTACACGGTTTAAAATGAATATATAAGCGAGGTGCTATACTACACATATATATGCAGACCGTTCCACGTGCTATTTTAGTAAAAAATCTGGGTCCCAAGGCTACCGTTAATTTTGATATTTTAGGCTATTTTTTATAACAATGGATGTGAGAAACTTTTTTGAAATAATAAATAGACGTAATTGTTATGGATAGTTAGACTTTTCCGATTAATGGCTATATGTTTATGAATTTCTAGCTTTTATTTTTTTTTTTTTCTAGCGCATCTAGTAAAAGTTAACATGAAGTCTTGGTTACGAAAAATATTAACTATTTACACTACTCAATCGTTAATTTGATTGTTAAGGCCTAATATTTTATTAGTATATTAACAAACTTTAATGTGATCGGTAGTATCTATTACATATTTTATTAGCAATGGCAGATTAATATTTCCTCGCGTGCAACCGGGTTTTTGGGCATCGATATTTTAGGCTAACATTGAATGCGAGGAAAAATAGTTTATTAATATATTAACCAGCCCTTAACGTGACTGATTTATACCTATTATATTAGATACTTCATTAATAACCAACAGCCGTCCAATATTTTCTCCCGTGACGTAAAAGTTTGTTTTGATATTTTAGTAATAACCAACGCCCGTCTAATATTTTCTCCCGTGAGTTCAAAGTGTTTTTTATCGGCATATATTTTAGTCTATCTTTTATTTGTAACGGTGGAGGTGTGTAACTGTTTTCAAAAGATAAAATAGATCTAACAGTGTCGACGGTTGGAGTCTTCCGATTAATGGCTAGATATTTGTGATTAATGTGAGAATTAACATATAGTCTCTGTTGAGACCTTTAATTAGTAATAGTAAGATTTTTTCTATGTCTCCATAATGATAATGCACATAAGATGTGTTGTAGAAAGAGGAAAATCAGTAGTTCCACTAGCGCTCAGCCAAAGGGAGATAGAAGGTGCTTAAACAAATAACCTGATCGGTGGGGTCACCAGCATAACATGATCGTTCACTCGGTTTATTGACCCATTCAACTCAGAATGAACATTTTGATGCAGCTTGTATGCTCTAGGGAAAAGGATAATTTGGTACTCCCTCCAATCAAATTATAAATCGTTTTCACTTTTGTAGGTACAGGACATTGTTATGCACCTTGATGTATGCCATTTCTAGAGTGTAGTCAAAGGTATATGCTTTTGTTATGCACCTATATGGCTTTGTTATGCACCTAGGAAAGCCAAAATGACATCATTTGGATTAATGTAGGAGTATCCACCCCAAGTTTGGACTATCATAGTTTAGATAAAGGATGAAATCCCGACTTCATGTACCCATGGTAGAGTCAAACCACGTTATTACAGCTGCCTGAACCCAAGGCCCAAGCACAAGTGCATCCAAGCTGAACTAAAAGAAACACCAGAACTACACTAATGGAGACCAATTCGACAAGTAGATAACTATCCAAACGACATGCAAAATGCAACGCGGCCTCCTCTTGAAGCCAAGCAGCCTGTCGAGCATCTCGTGGTCCTCATGGCGCTGTAGTTGTTGTCACTGCCGAAGCCAATGCGTTCCTTGAATAGTACATGGAAGAAGGTTTTTGATCTACATCTGTCAAACATCACTTTGTTCCTCGTAAGCCAAATGGTGCAGCACAATGCTACCGCTACGGTTAATAAAAAGGTTTATTATGGTTGCTCCTCCCAAGTTACCCCAACGATTAAAAAAGGCATGCATGTTAATTGGTCTTGGAATACCAAACAATAAGTGGACAGCTCTCCGCAATAAGTTAGCATATGCACAGTCAAAATACAATTCATTTACAGATCTTGATCTTCGTTGGCATCTTTGTATGCCAAATATCCTGTGAAAGTCTCACAACATTATTAACAGTGCAGCATAAATAGATTTAACTGAGAACTATCCTGTTGAATTTAGAGAGGAACTAAAAACATCTAGGCTATCATAGTATCATGATGATTCAGGATCCATAATTTAGAAATTCGTCTTTCACATTCATGATACCTTTCAAGAAGTGCGAACTAGATGCTTTTTTGTCACCTCTCCTATAGCTCTGTTTCTGACGTCTGTTTCTCAAAAGTGATTGCCAAATCTCATTCTCATTATAAAGCTTAAATAGCCACTTGCTGAGTAGGCATTTACTCTGTAACTCCAAATTGAGTACCCCCAGGCCCCCTTGTTGTTTTGGTTGACAAATAATAACGCACTTGATTAATCTATATCTATTCTTGTGTGTTGATCATTTTGCCAATAAAATGTAGACCTATTTATAATAATTCAACATTTTGGACACTCCTTTTGGTAGTTAAAAAAAAGACATCATAACCAGCTTAAGCTCGAGAGCACCGAATTTATGAGCACTAGCCGTCCTCCTACTGTCAGCAGCTTTCCTTTCCATCCGTTCAGTTTCTTCTAGAACTCCTCTTCCATGACCTTCTAATCTCTCATGTATAGTTTCCTATAGTGCATAGAGTGCCCATGTATCTCAAGGGGAATTCTCCAGTTTTACAACCAAAGAGTTGTGAATAGGACAGTTCATATTCCTTTGCTTTACCGAAGCAAAAGATTTCACTTTGTCCTAAAACTAAAGCCCCGTAGCTGGACATGCCTTCTAATTTACAACAAATCAAATATGTTGTGACCTCTTGCATTTAAAAATTAAAACACAAAGGCACTTCAGTGTGTATGATGATAAAAGAAACCACTAGAAAACATTGCATAGTACTCCCAATTCCCAAATGAGAACATTTAAAGCCCGAGTGCAATGCATGAACGTGCAATGCATGAACTCCATATATTATTAGTGTTATAGGATCTGCAGCCATTCATGCATATTTCTTTTGAAATCTGCCCACTGCGAGTAGAGACTTGTGTGTAAGTTCATATAAAATATGATGCACTTTTAATATGTTGGCCAACCTAAGTGTTATTGTTTTATAGAAGAAGCATATTGTCAAATCATGTGATCATAATAAGGAGCCTTAAAATAATTTATTGGCAGGTAGTCGGAATTGACCAACTAAAAACCTTCGGGATGGAAATTCTTGAAAATTGTGATGGCTTACCACTTGCAATTAAAGTGATTGGAGGATTGTTAAGTACAAGATACCCAAGTGAGCATGAGTGGAAGGCTGTCCTAAACAAGCCTTCATGGTCACGGATTGGATTGCCTCCAGAACTAGACAACCGGCTGTACTTGAGCTATGAGGATTTGTCCCCCGAAGTAAAGCAGTGCTTTCTATATTGCTCGATTCTCCCAAAAGGTGTACCAATTGTGCAAGACAGTGTTACTCGAATGTGGATTAGTGAAGGACTTACTCAACCACCAGATGAAAGAAGTACCAGTTCACATGAGTATGATTTGGAAGACATAGCAACTGAGTATTACCAAGAATTAAAAAAGAGAAATCTTATAGAACCTACACAGGAATATTCTCTCACTGGATATAGGTGCACCATGCACGATGTGGTCCGATCCTTTGCTGAATATATGGTGAGAGAAGAATCAGTTGTGATGGCTCCCCAAGATCAGGCTACTAGCAGTGGTGGTGGGGTGCTTGTACGTCGCTTGGCTGTAGGACAAACCGTATCAACAGTGGAATGGGCCATTTTGCAACGCCACAGGTCAGTTAGAACATTAATCATAAACTCTAGAGTAAACTTTCATCTCCCTGGTGATTCACTGAGCAGTTTCTCTAGCCTGCGGGTACTATACATATTGTCTGCTGATTTGAATACACTGGTTCCCTCTCTATCTATGTTGAAGCACTTAAGATACCTTCACTTAGAGAATACTGATATATCTAGGCTACCAGATGACATCCACAAGATGAAATTTCTATTGTACATTTCACTTATTGACTGTGAGATGCTATGCTATCTTCCAAGAAGCATCATAAAACTTGTGCATCTAAGATCTCTAAACATCAAAGGATCAAATGTTAGCGTCGTTCCTAAGGGGTTTGGTGAGTTAACAAATCTGAGGTTACTTTTTGGTTTCCCAGTACATATGGACACGGATATAAGCAGTAGCTGGTGCAGTTTGCAAGAACTGGGTCCTCTTTCTCAGCTTAGGGTTCTCACACTAGATGGCCTAGAGAAGGTGCAAGACAGCCGGATGGCTGAAAAGGCCATGATTGGCAGCAAACGCCACCTTGTGTATCTAAAGTTGAACTATACTGCAACTATGGGGATAGGCGGTGGTGAGGCCGAGCAGATGCAACAGCAACAGAGTGTAATCGAGGAGGTCTTGGAAAAGCTTTACCCTCCAACTTGCCTAGAGCATCTTGTTGTGGGAGCACTACACCACAACACCGCATCAGCGTCAGACATCTGACGCTAAAACTCTTTTTTATCGATAGATGATCTGACGCTAAAGATACCTAAGAGACTATCTGACGCTAAATCCTCATTTAGGGACTCACTGTCTGACGCCATAAGTACTCATAAACTGTCTGACGCTAAAGCCATGTACCCCGTCAATCTATCTGACGGCAAAAATAAATGGGCCCCACCTAGCTCGCGCCTCCACATACATTCAGCTCCTTTTGGCTTGGCCCATGAGTAAACCCTAAATCTTTCTCTTCCCCGGATTTTGATGTAGTAAATGATTTGAGCTGAAAATATCATGAACATAAAAGTTGTAGAATTGCTTTCAAAAAAAAAAAAAAAAGTTGTAGAATTGATCAAGATCTACAACTTTTATTTTAGCCGTTTTTCATCCGACAAAATAATTGCAACATTGTTCACAAAATTTACATCTCCCTCTTAAAGTTTATGAAACCATGAGACAAATATAAAATTTATGAACAATGCTAATATCACATTGTTGGATGAATAGATGACCAAAATAAAAGTTATAGATCTTGATGAGTTTTACAACTTTGTTGTTGATAACTTTTTTAGCTGAAATCATTTACTGTTGCAAAATATTATTTGAAGTAGTCATTATTTAAAATTCAAAATTTTTAATTGTTTAAACAAAGTCAGATGGAGGAATGACCAAAACAAAAGTTGTTTATCTTGATGATTTATAAAACTTTATAGTTGATGAGTTTTTTATTTGAATTTTTTATAGTTTGGAAATTATGTTTTCTTCAATTTAGAGTTTATAATTTATTTTGGAAGAAAAAAAAGAATGTAATTCATCCTATTACTATGCAGGCCTCCAATAGCCCAACAACAATGGCCTGCTCAGCCCATTACTTCGTCCGATATATTGCAACCGTTGGATGGAACCCTAATGAATCGAGAACCGTTGGATCGAAAGCACTAAGTATATAAGCAGCTCTTCAACCCTCCAAACCCTAACCTCCTACTCTTCTCTCCTTTCCTCACCGTGGATACCCAAGGTCTGGCCGATGCTCCCTCCGAGCCCCCTCCACCAAATGGTGCTCCCGGCGCTCCCTCCAGTGGATCCGGCGCTCCCTCCAGCGGGCGGCCCCCTACTATGGCGGCGCCCCTTCCCCAGATCTAGCGCCGATGCCCCCTCCACCAGGACGACGATGAGGAGCAGCGGGCGGCGCTGGTCGAGGTCGGAGCATGACGACGGCGTGTGGCGCGGCACCGATGGGCGCAAGCACGGGCGCACGTGCAGGCCCCCGCCGTGGCCTCCCCGGCACGCGCGGGCTCCGTCGCGCCTCTGGGCGAACGCCGCCGTACGCTAGGTCTTCGTCGTCCCCTGCTACGAGCACGAACAAGGTATTTGTCCCTTGCTGATGCGTATTTCGTTCCAATCTGATGAACTGCTAGAAGGGGTTAGTGGATCTGCTCCTATCCTGGAGGCTCCGTGGCAGAGCCCAAGTTTGTTTCATTAACTGACTGACAGTAGAAGAAACAGCCATGGTCCCATCTGATAGAAGAATATACCGTACATTGTTAGCATTCTGGCTGGTTACAAACTGCATTGTTAGACTAGACATTTGAGAAAAGATGTTGACAAACTGAAGCCCCTCCATCATTTCAATTATTTTTTTTCTAAACGAAGTACTAATTTAGCTCATTGTCGGTTCAGTGTGAATGCTTTTGTCAGAAATAGCAGAATTTGTTGACTTGCTGGTTACAAACTTGCCATGGCCTTGTTGTGGCAATGGCTCTATTGTGTACCTTACTTAAAAGTACTACTGCTTTATTTTCCTGGTGATGAAACTGAATAATAACAGGTACAATTTGAGGCTATAAAGGGACAGTTCTTGTGTGAGATATACGAGTCTACACTTTACAGAGTTGGAAAATGTCATAGGATTGTATGCAGGGAACTTGTGTAGGCGAGTTCACACTATTAGTATATTTTTCTTTTTCAAATATAGAGTAGAGGTGAACCTACTGTGTGGTTAGTATTGAAGACATTGACCTGTGAACACATGACTTGCTGAAGTTATCTTGATCCTCTTAGATTTTATAGGCTGAAGTTGTACTCAGAAAGCTAGCTATTTGCATATCTATTGCAATTTTTTCGACAAGTGGGTTCAAATATACCTTGTATTCTGCACATATAATAAGCTAGAAATATTAATAGTGTACCAGTGCAATCCAGCGTTTCATATTGCCTATAGTTAAAGTTGTTTAGTTGCAGCATTTTCTCTCATATTTAATAAGCCTGTAGTCAGCCTCTCAGATTTAGTTGCAGCCAGCCTAAACTTAAAAGTCTGATGCTTGCAGGACTGCAGGTAGCTATGTTGGCTGCTGGCTGGTAATAAACCACTCTAGCAAGGTAAAGACTTTTTAAAAAGTCTCTAACTTGTGTACATGTACCATATTATTTTTTAGATCCATTGTTGATTTTTAAATGCTGCCATGCTTAGGTTATTCACATCTTGTAACCTTGAAATGAGGAGGCCTTGTATTATAGGGTCTGTAGTAGTCATCAATAGTAAACAATAACTTTCCTTTCAGTTCCACACATTTTATTTACACTCATGGTATTACAATTAACTGAAATGATTTGTTCTCTCTGAACTATGTGTCTTATCTTACCATATAAGGATTATGTGTTGTGTTTGTGAGGACTCGGGGTAGTCCAGACTTTAGTACATGATTGACATCTGTTGAACATATGAAATATTGAAATATTCATGTTTACTTTGTTTTAATTTCAGAACTGTAGTAACTCCTAACAATTATTAACCTAACAATTATTAACCTAACATGCTTATCCTTATCTTGTAATATGTGTTAATGAAGTTACAACTTTGAGTAGTATTGCACAAGTGTTGGACCTTCAATTCATTGTAACCCTCCTGATTTATGATTTGGGATGCATTAGCTGATTCCTTGTTTCTCTCATGTAGATCAGAGAGTTGCTAGAGAGCTCAGAGGTATGTATCTTCACAATTTTGACCAAAACTTTACGATAGCTGCCATTGATAAGCTAGCTGACTACCAAAATTATAGACCTTTATCTTGTACCATTCAATTTATTAAGCATTAGCCATGTGCAACCATAAAGCAAACAACTTGCAGAAACATAGATGTGATTTTCTGCAACAACCAAATGTCAGGGATAGAATGAGCCATCTAACATGTGATTTTATTGCGCCAAGGTCTGCATTTTGCATAATTGTTCTACTCAATTTCAACATAGATATCATTGGTTTACTTAATTAATAATTGTTTATTGGCTGGTTAATGCTCTACCACAAGGATGAGGTCGTTTGACACTGCATAGAGTGCAGAAATGTTTGCAGCTATTTGCTTTTATAGATGGTAAAATAGTTCAGATAGTGGTACCTTGCATATTGGTCTGCTTGTTGCAGCAGCTCATGCTGAATCAACAAATACCACCCTTATGACTCGTGGTGTTTATTTTGATTTTGAGAAAAGTAATACTTTGAGTAGTGGCACACTTTCTGGTACACTTTGCACAGAGGAGCAGGCTGGATTTAATTAGGCCCATGTTATGCAAGATCTATTTTGCAAGAATAATTCATTACTAATTTACTACTATAAACCTTTTTTTTGCAGGTTTCAGCATGCTCTTTAAATCCATCAGGAAGTACAAAGGCAATGCAACTATGTCTTCAAAAATCTGGATTACCAGGTGACCACTCATGCATGTAATTCAATATTTAGTCTAGGATCAGCTTCCGTGCTAGTGTTAGCATCTCTTCGTTTTTTTATTCATAGATAGATGAATTTTGTTCATCGAAACTATCTTGTTGAACTGTAGCGCAAACAAGTCAAAACAAGAGATACAACGAGATCTAGTTTGCATGTTTGTATCACAACATTAGCTTCAGTAGCACAAGTGTTACTTGACTAGTTAAGTTTTTTTAGAGCATCTATTTACTAGATGATTTGACTTGCTCTGCACATAAGCTTCAAAGATATGGAAAACCAAGTCCCAATCTTGAGGCCTTCAGAGTCTGGTACTAACTGCATATTAGGTTTTGATTTCAGGGTTTGCTGCGGTGCTAGTTAGCAAGTTTGTGGATGATTTGCCACTCAAAGCTGATTTGGGTGGTAGTCTTATCTCTTTTGGATGGTAGTCTTATCTCTTTTGGATATATAGGTAGCTGATACTCTAGACTTATCATTGATGATTCAATGTTTTATGTTTGTAATGACTGATCATTTATGTATATCTCTGAGTATTTGGATGCGGTCATGAATGGATCTATTTGTATGAGAAATGTGCACAGTGAAGTTTTGTATTAAATTGTAACCAAATGGCCTTTTATTTTTTTTAAATGCATTTAAATGATCTCGTCCAACCATCTGACGCTAAAAGCACCTATAACATCAAATTGTCTGTCGCTATAAAGTACTGGCAGGACATCTGACGCTATATAGTATTGGCAAGCCATCTGACGCTAAAAATATTCACGGCAACTGTCTGTCTGACGCTAAAAGTCCTGTCTGACGCTAAAGATTTTTAGCGGCAGGACTTACAGCGTCTGCAGAAGTCTGACGCTATATGTCTTTAGCGTCAGATCATCTGACCTTGTATCCACTTCTAGCGTCAGATTATCTGGCGCCAATTCTGGTGTTGTGGTGTAGTGGAGGGGGATATGCTGGTCGCCAGCTACCAAACTGGATGTTTGCTCCAGCATCGGCAGAGTTTAACAGCTTGAGGTATTTGGAGCTGGAGAACCTACCTTGCTGCACCCAACTCCCTGATGGTCTGTGCTGCCTTGCAAGTTTGGAATTGCTGATCATCATAGATGCGCCAGCCATCAAGTGTATTGGGCCCCAATTCCAAGCGTCATCCTCTCTAGCAGCTGGAGTTTCCAATGTTAAATCAGCACCATTTCCTAAACTGAGACATCTGGATTTGGATGGGCTACGTGAGTGGGAGGAGTGGAAATGGAAGGACTATGAGGAGCATAGCGATGTGGAAACTGCCATAGCCATGCCTGATCTGGAGAGACTCAGTATCAATAACTGCAAGCTGATCTGTCTTCCACTAGGTCTCGCCAGCAATAAGAGGCATACTCTTAGAGAACTACACCTGTACAAGCTCACCAACCTGATACATGTGGAGAACTTCCCTTCAGTCGTGCAACTTGACGTGTTTGACTGCCTTGAGATAAAGAGGATCAGCAACCTCCCCCGGTTGCAGAAGAGTAAGATCGTTCGCTGCACAAAGCTGAAGGTTCTAGAAGGTGTCCCAGCACTCGACAGCCTTGTATTGGAGGACGCCACCATAAACACACTTCCAGAATACCTGCGTGATGTGAACCCAAGGTATCTCGAGTTGGATTGCAACAAGAAGCTACAAGAATCCTCCTTATCACCAGGCAGCTCAGAATGGAACAAGATCAGCCATATTGGAAAACGCAACATCAACTGCATGGAAGATTGAGATACAAGTTCGGATGGATATCGAGATGAAGACTGAGGACTGCGCAGCTGCATCGATGATCGCTCATGGACTCGGGTAATAATAAATCGCATTCTTTCACTATGCCGAAAGTTACTGTGGCAGAACCTTCTAAATTATATGGCCCACAAGCACTGACCTTGTCCTTAAGACCTCAGTCAACCATGCTTATACACCATATAACCTAGAATGTTCCGTCGGGTGGATCCCCGATAAACCACAAACACTCCAGGATCGATACTTACAGATACATCACAGTATTACAACAGCTTTTATACAAGATACCAGAGTAGCGGAAGACTTACAATAACTTAATTTACAAACATTTTGTAAAACTTATACAAACCAGAGTAATACTACAAACAGCGGAAGTATCATTATATAACTTTATTACACTCACTCAACAAAAGGTGCCCTGCCCAGAGGCCACTCAATTCACTCTTCCTCAGACACTTCTTCAACAACCGTCATGCAGCAAGGGCCGTAGCACGCTTGCCCATGCGGTTCACCCACAACGAGGGGTTGAACAAACCCCGAGTACAAAAAGTACTCCATAAGACTTACCCGACCAAAAGTGGGGGAGAAGACTTCGAAATGCTTTGGCTAATAGGAATCAAGGTGAGGCTTTAGCAAGATCAAAAGACTCTTTTGCTAAAAAGACTAAGCCAGTCCTTAATGTATCAATCACTTGTCAAACATATACCGAATTCAAAACTTTTCATACTCAACTTCCATTATTACTACGATCTTTGGTGCGAGGATCACGGCTCCCATATCGTGGAGCACACGGCGATTCGAATCGCTTTATATACCCGGCCGGGGGCTTCCTAACCGCCGCGATGTATGCAGGACCAACATCTTACATACATCAACTCACGCCCGGATTTCTCCCTACCGAGCGGAGTGCAGTACACCACCTCACTACGGCCGCTCGGTCACTTCGGTGCGCATCGTAGGATGGGCACACGCTACTTGTCCGTTCTAGTAAAAGATAGTCAAGTGGAGTTTACCGCCATTAGCATGCGACTAGTACTATCCAATAACCTCATGATCCAAGGGCCAAGCAACGAGCGGTGCTTAACCGACACAAGTGGGACGACACTACACCGAGGCGTAGCCCCTCCCCGATGCAAGTCACTCCACCGGTGTCTCGATTTACTCATCATCATGTTCTTGGGCGTACCCACGACCCGGCCAAGGTGAGAGGTAGGCGACAAGCAACATCAAGTTTTCATAAATTCCCATCGGGGATCATTGTGATCACACCTTTGTAAACAGTTTATCAAAACCCTACCCTAGTAGCAAGACTAAGCGCATACTAAGCATTTCGAAATCAAAACAGTTATCGAGGGATAATATATCAAGGTATGGTAAATGCATCAAGTAGGGTAACACACAACTCCTACACCTAATGCGGTATCATCACATGAAATCATAAAAACTTTTCGAAATACAAGGCGGGGTTTGAATGCATCCGGGGCTTGCCTTGGGGCTCGGCGAAGTGAGGTGCAGCTACCCCCAATCACCGGGGATCGAGAAAAACCTCTTCGGGAACTGGAGATGGCTCGACTCCCTCCTCGGATTCGATAAATACTAATTGAGATGCATGATTACAATGCGAGAAAAATGAATGAACATGCGATAACGATGCATCAAGCGTTAACCTATCTTGAGTACAACTTTCCTTCACGGTAACCTTACTCTAGGAAGGTATAGCTAAAATTTATGACGACGGACTAGCGTGCAATCAACATGAAATCTTAAAAGGTCATCGGGGTTAATAACCTAGGGTCATCACTCAATTCCAAAATCAAGCAACCTTATTAGTGATTAAAGGTGATTACTAATTTATTGACCATTTTTACGACTGTAAAAATGGTTGAAAGCCACTAAGTAACTTGCTAATTAGGAATCAACTTAACCTAATTAATTAAAGAATTACTAATTAAACATGATTAACTAAGGAATTAATTAAGCTTAAGACAAAACTTAATCAAAACTTAACCAAACTTCATAATTAAGATCCTCATACTCTAATTTGCACACAAAACAAATTTCATAAATTTTGGAGTTATATTTTCATTACTAAAAATCATGGAATTGCATTTATTAATTAAAGGAGCAATTTTTATCACCCACAAAAGTCGAGCCAAAAGCAGAAGAGGTAGCATTTTTCCTTGATTGGGTAGCATATTATGGAGAACACCCCAAGGCAAGCCCCTCATATTTTTAAACCCCGATAAAAATGTGAAAAAAAAATTTTATGATTTCATGTGATGATACCGCATTAGGTGTGGAGTTGTGTGTTACCCTACTTGATGCATTTACCATACCTTGATATATTATCCCTGATACCTGTTTTGATTTCGAAAATGCTTAGTATGCGCTTAGTCTTGCTACTAGGGTAGGGTTTTGATAAACTGTTTACAAAGGTGTGATCACAATGATCCCCGATGGGAATTTATGAAAACTTGATGTTGCTTGTCGCCTACCTCTCACCTTGGCCGGGTCGTGGGTACGCCCAAGAACATGATGATGAGTAAATCGAGACACCGGTGGAGTGACTTGCATCGAGAGGCTACCGCCCTGGTGTAGTGTCGTCCACTTGTGTCGGTTAAGCACCGCTCGTTGCTTGGCCCTTGGATCATGAGGTTATTGGATAGTACTAGTCGCATGCTAATGGCGGTAAACTCCACTTGGACTATCTTTTACTAGAACGGACAAGTAGCGTGTGCCCATCCTACGATGCGCACCGCCCGGCGACCGAGCGGCCGTAGTGAGGTGGTGTACCGTACCTCCGCTCTGTAGGGAGAAATCCGGGCGTGAGTTGATGTATGTAAGATGTTGGTCCTGCATACATCGTGCGGTTAGAAGCCCCGCCGGGTATATAAAGCGATTCGAATCGTCGTGTGCTCCACGATATGGGAGCCGTGATCCTCGCACCAAAGATCGTAGTAATAATGGAAGTTGAGTATGAAAAGTTTTGAATTCGGTATATGTTTGACAAGTGATTGATACATTAAGGACCGGCTTAGTCTTTTTAGCAAAAGAGTCTTTTGATCTTGCTAAAGCCTCACCTTGATTCCTATTAGCCAGCATTTCAGTCTTCTCCCCACTTTTGGTCGGGTAAGTCTTATGAGTACTTTTTGTACTCAGGGTTTGTTCAACCCCTGTTGCAGGTGAACCGCATGGGCAAGCGTGCTACGGCCCTTGCTGCATGACGGTTGTTGAAGAAGTGTCTGAGGAAGAGTGAATTGAGTGGCATCTGGGCAGGGCACCTTTTGTTGAGTGAGTGTAATAAAGTTATATAATGATACTTCCGCTATTTGTAGTATTACTCTGGTTTGTATAAGTTTTACAAAATGTTTGTAAATTAAGTTATTGTAAGTCTTCCGCTACTCTGGTATCTTGTATAAAAGCTGTTGTAATACTGTGATGTATCTGTAAGTATCGATCCTCGAGTGTTTGTGGTTTATCGGGGATCCACCCGACGAACATTCTAGGTTATATGGTGTATAAGCATGGTTGACTGAGGTCTTAAGGACAAGGTCAGTGCTTGTGGGCCATATAATTTAGAAGGTTCTGCCACAGAGATGAAAACTATATTTAGAAAATTAAAACAGAAAAAGGAAACACTTTTCTCCTCGCGTGGGCTTCACTGTGCGGCCCAGGGCCCACTCAGCGTCGCGCGCGGCCCCGGCTCACCACGCGCGCCCTCCTCCTTTCCCCCCCTCTCGCAGACAGCCCGCCCGGCTGTCATCCCTCTCCTTCCTCCCCTTCTTCCTTTCTCCGACGGGCACAAGTGCCCGGCGGCGCGGTGACCCGGTTCTTCCCAACGGCGACCTCTCGGGCGCAACTAATCTGCACCGGTGAGGTCCTCACATCCTCCGCACCCAACGACCTATCATACACCCTCTTTCCTTCACCGGAGCTTGCACACCGAGGTGCACGGCGGCTCGACGGCGCTGAGCTCGTCGGACGAGCTCACGAGCTCTTCCGGCGGCACCGAACACCCCGACAAGATCAACAACCCAACGCGAACACGATGCTACACGAATACGACAGAGAGCACTACTTGACTAGTCACGACAACGAGCACGGCGGCGATGGCATGGCGGAGCTCGTCGGCGTGACGCCGTTCTAACTAAACTACGGCACAACAAAGCAACGATCACCATGGGTGCACTCGTAAGCTCACCACGACTTCAAAGAAACCGGGAGGCGGGCTCGAAAGGAGGCGAGACTTGGTCGACGGCGATGGCAGCGGCTGCGGCGGCGCAGACTCGACGGCGAGACGGTGCCCCGGTGGTTCTGGTGCTCAACCGCAAAACCAAAGAGCCGAATAGGAGCAGGAGGTCAAGGCGGCTAGCTCAAGAATCGTTGGAGCTTGAAATGCTCAGGAACGCTAACCGTGGCGAGAAGCTCGCGGGGCGGCGACAAACGACCGGAAACGGAGAAGATGACGCCTTCCCCCGCGAAGCCGACGGTCTCACAAATAAAACGAGTGGCTCGTAGAGTGCAAGAGCAAGGCGAACCAGTTTGCCGAGCAATTTGGAGAGTGGTGGATTGAGTAGCGTGAATTGGAAAGAAAACCGACGGCGACCGGCGGGCGAGCGTAGTGGAGAAAAAGAGCTCGCCGCCGGCCGCCACCGGCTTTTAAAGGACGAAGCGTGGCCGGACAGTGGGATTCGGTCTTCACGGCCGGGCGAGCTGGTTGGAGGCGCGGGAAACGCTGGAACGGGCGAGAACGCCACGGCGGCCGTCGGCCGACCGCCGGCATGGCAGCCGAGCAAATGGCGCCCACCCCCCCGCTCACTATCAGTAGACAAGGCCACCTTTTCTCTCCAATTTCAAAATTATTTTCAAAAGTTGAACTGTTCACAAAAATATCCCAAAATACCAATTGTGTAACTTTTCCAGCTCTACAACTTTGATTTAAGGAGTTTGGGCAGATTCCAAATAGTTTTTGAATTTGAACATCAAATTTGAAAAGGGGATAAAACCCTATCTTTTGGGATTTCAAAATTACTTTCAAATTTTGAATAAAAGATGAAAATTTCCAAAATAAAAGTTATTCCATTTCTCAATGTCTACAACTTTCATTTAGGAAATTTTTCATGAAACCCAATAATTTTTGAAGTGTAGTTTAAAACTCAAAAGGGAACAATTTGAAATTCAAATTACTTTTGAAATTAATCCAAATTTTATTCAAAAACTTGAAAAACTTTGTATACCAAAGTTGTAGAGCTCAAAGAGATGCACAAACTGTATTTTGGAATATTTCCCAAATTTTGAATATTTTGAGGTGAAATTATGAAGGGGGTAAAAACACTTTCAAAACCTCCCTTTTTTTGAAATGATTTTCAAATTGAATCTTTGGGCAAATAAATTATGATGATGTGGCACTTTTCAAACCCAACCAATAGCACTATTTCAAAGTACATTCTGTGGCAGAACCTTCCAAATTATATGGCCCACAAGCACCTGACATTGTCCTTAAGACCTCTGTCAGCCATACTTGTGTACCACATAACTTGGAATGTTCTGTCGGGTGAAACCCCGATGAAACCACGATCCTCCAGGATCGACTTCTTACAAGATATTGTAGTATTACAACTGTTTTTAATCAAATACAACAGAGTAGCGAAAGATTTACAAAACATATGACAACACTTGATCAGAGTTTGATTAAACAAAACTTAACTGGGTTTGCGGAAGCGAGAAAAGAACTCTGTAGATGGAATATATTCGATCATGCCAAGCCCACTGGTATGACCAAAGTCAGCAACACTAGTCCACACCTGCAACAGGGGTCAAACAAACCCTGAGTACAAAAGTACTCCGCAAGACTTACCCGACGGAAAAGAGGGGAGAAGACTCTGGAATGCTGGTTGATAGGAATCAAGGTAAGGCTTTAGCAAGAATCAAAGACACATTTGCGGAAAAGCGACTAATGTTGATCCTTATTATTCTTTCTTATGATATTTTCATTTAGCATTAAGCTATCCATCTAGGTTATCCTAGTCTATAGCAACCACTTGTCAAACAATATCTCGATTTCAAAACTTTCCATCCTCAACAACTTTCATCCTTACTACGATGCCGGTGCTTGGATCACGGCTCCCATATCGTGGAGCACACGACGATTCGAATCGCTTATATACCCGGCCGGGGCTTCCTAGCCACACGATGTATGCAGGACCGAACATCTCACATACATCAACTCACGCTTGCATTTCTCCAGACCAGAACGGGTCCTAGCCACGAGAGCACAAGACACCATCTCCCTACGCCGTCGGTCACAACCGCCGACGGGTGCACTCGTAGTGTGGGTACACGCTACTTCCCGTCCCCGGTATCCATTCTCGTATGGATCATACAAGGGAGCTTACCGCCATTAGCATGCGACTAGTACTATCCAATAACCTCATGATCCTAGGGCGAGCAGCAACGGACGGTCCTTAACCGACACAAGTGGACGACACTACACCAGGGCACTAGCCCTTCCTGATGCAAGTCACTCCACCGGCGTCTCAATTTACTCATCATCATGTTCTTATTGAGTATCCTTGACCCGATCGAAGTAAAGGATAAACAATAAGCAACATCGAGTTTTCATAAATGCCCTCAACGGGGATATTGTGATCAACTTTTGAAAACATTTTATTTGCAAAGCTTATACTATTAGCGAGACTAAGCATATACTAACATTTTTGAAATCAAAACAGGTTTAAGGGATAGTATATCAAGGTACGGTAAGTGCACCAAGATAGGATATCACTCAACTCCTATACCTAATGCATCATATCATCAACATAACATTATAAAAGACTTTTAAAATTCAAGGAAGGGTTGAATGCATCCGGGGCTTGCCTGCGTTGCAGAGAAGGTTAGCGGTTAATCTTGATATTGACTCCTTCGATAGTTTCTTCTCGTCGGGGTTGGATGACCGTGAACCTCCTCCGAGCTTGACCATCGCAATCCTTCGCTCTCACGTACTATACGTAATGAAATGATGCGAGATTTAATGATATGCTTGACATGATGGGATGCATGCCATGATGCATGATGTAAAGCATATAATCTAAAGAAAGTTGAGTACAACTTTTCTTCCCGGTGCAACTTAGATTTATTACTCACCAAGCATGCTTATTATTTGAATGTAATATTATATGCATCTCTGAATAAAACAAAGAATTAACACATGATGTATGATGCACACACCTAATTGATGACAAGCCTACTTACATAATTAACTTGAGTACAACTTTCCTTCACGGAGAAGTTGTAATCAAGGGTCTATAACTAGAGTTTGCTTATTACATGACAAGATTAATATTTACTTAAACATGGTGGATGAAATTATACTAAGATCAACATGTCAATTGCCATGGAACACTAGGGTGAAGTATCCCATTTTCTCCAAACAATTCCTAAAAAGCAATTAAGCATACAAGATAGGTACTAGCTTTAGTTAATTAATTATTTAACTACTAGCTATTCATGTGAGCATGATCATCATTACCATTATAAGACCAAAACATAGATCAGTGATAAATAATAATAATCTAGGGTCTCTAAGCAACTCCAAAAAAATCAGTTCAACAGAATAGAAACAGGGCAGCAGCATAGCATCAAATTCCTTTAACCATAACTGAAGATCTAGACATTCAATAGGGGTGTTCCTAGACTTTTTGGAAAGCTTATAAAGTTGTCTATAATTTTGTTATTATCATCTCAGATTGATTCAATCATTAACCAAGTCATGTATCTTTTCTTTTGCCCTATATTGCTAAAAGTATGCTTATGTTAGTTTAAATGGTTTTCGTTCGATCCGTAGGTTCGATCATGCATCATATTTAATTCATATGTTTAAAATTTTATTCTCGAAACAAAGTGGTTGGGCTAAGTAAGATCAAACCTGTTCTTGCTGACTCTAAGGTTCCCTATCTTATAGACTCTATCTTTACTTACTACAGGATGGCACGCACTAAGCAGACTGCCCGTAAGATGACCGGACCAAAGGGAGTACCGCGTCACCGATGGCGCCCAGAAGCCACGATGCTTTGAGGCAGGACCTAGCGCGCCGCAGCTTGGGAAGAAGATAACCAAAAGGCAGAAGATAGCTGAGTTGGCTGCTGAGCTAGCTACTGTTACCAAAGATCATTGCAAGGCAACAATTGAGAACATCAAGCTGAAGTCCGAGATAGAAAATCTGCAGGAGCAAGAGCAGAAGGATATCAAGTCCATCCACGAGTATCGGAGAATTGCCCAACTTGAGCAGAACTAGAAGCCACAAGGAACCAAAGAAATGATGGGTACGATGCTATTGAAGAGTTGCGTGGCTCGGTGGAGGATCTTGAAGCATATACCGCTGCATTACACGAGGAGGTCCATCATCAGTATAATCTCCATAATCCGGTGTACCAGCAGCAGGTAGTCGCGGATGATTTAGGATCAGTGGAATCACCAGAAGTGTACCCGACCCCAACTGAGGAGTCCGAGGCAGATGAGTCCGCTGCAGGCAATGAGTCTGACCCAGATGAGGGGTCTGACATCTGAGCTCCCTGAGAAAGAGAGAGATGTAATATATGTTAAATAGTCAACCTGGGGTGTCCGGCCTATGGGCGGACTTGTAAAATAAATAAGTGAACCTTTGTATGACTGGCTTGCACTGTTGCTTTCAATTTTAATAAACCCTGCTTGTGAATAAATCCGATCTTGTTTATAACAGATGTCTGGTCATTCGCAAGAGAGGGGTGAGGTCCCTCAGGCACCACAAGCACCACCGTCTTTGGCTGAAGCTGTGGCAGCTTTAGTCCACGCCACTACTGAAAATGCCCGTATGCTACGGGAGATAAGTCAGCCAGAATCGGGAATGCACCATGTGAAAATCGTGGTCGCCGTAATCACGACGAAAATCACCTATGCGGACTTCACCGATACTCGTCCGCCGGTGTTCACCGGGGCGAGGAGCCCCTAGAAGCTAATGATTGGCTTCGCATTATAGATCTGAAGTTTGATCTACTGGAAGGTTGTCCAGACTTGATGAAACCCAAGTTTGCCGCCCAGCAGCTGAGAGGCCCTGCATCTGCGTGGTGGGCGAATTTCCTTGCACGGCAGCCAGCCGACCAGCCCATCACCTGGACCGTGTTCAAAGATGCATTCCGTCAGCATTTTATACCTGACGGAGTAATGCAAGCTAAGTTAGAAGAATTTTTAGCTCAAAACAAGGTGGACAATCGGTGGTGCAAGACGTGAATTCCTTTAGCCACCTCTCACAAAGATGCACCGTAACATGTGGATACCGATATAAAGAAGAAGAAGTGCTTCCTCGGGGGTTTAAAGGGAGATATCAAAACCCACCTCACCTCAAACCCCAATGCCACTTTCTACGAGGCAAAGGATATAGCCATTGCCTATGAGAAATCCCCTCGTCGGAGCAAAAGAGTGAGGAACGACGTGCTTTCTCTCGACAATCTGGGCGGAATCCGTAAACGCCGAAAGTTATCTATCATCCCACCCAAAGACTATCGCCCACCATTTCGCTATCCACAACAAATGCAAAAAATCCTCAACCCTATCGCTACCCACCACAGCGGCAACAAGCCCCGAGGCAACAGTGTACCCTCGCCTGGCTGCCGCAACCTATCCCAAAGAAATTAACACCGGGGTGTTCGAAACCCAACTCCACCAGCTCTCCACAAAATACTTCTACCGGTTTCGGCCCGTGTTTCAATTGTGATCAAGTCGGGCATCTGTATCGAAACTGTCCCTACCCTAAAAGGAATGCTTCCCGGTTTCAGCAAGGGTCCGGGCAACAACAGCCCCGAGTCAAGGCAGGGTGTTCCACAACGTGTCCCGAAGGCTAATGCCGGGAAGAAGACCGGGCGCGTCTATCAAGTCCGGTCGGGGGAACGTTCTTGAAGGAGAACCCGTGTTGATGGGTATGTTCCCTGTTGCCAGTCACCCCGCACTTACATTATTTGATTCTGGTGCATCTCATACATTTATCAACCGCACCTTTGTTACCAAGCATGAAATTCCCATAAAAGAAATTAAAGATGAGTTTATGGTGCAATCACCGGGAGGGCGTATGTGTACGCGGGAAGTAGTCTCTCAGATTCCTATATCTCTTGGTGGGTATTTATATCCCACGGATCTGATAGTATTGAAGGATCAAAATATAGATGTGATCCTCGGAATGAACTGGTTACGCCAGTATGGCGCTGTGATAGATACCTTGAATAGAAATGTTAAGCTGTTGCTACCCGATAACCAGTCACCACTCCTTATCCAATTTCCGATTCCCAAGAGAACGGTTACGACCGCTAATGCAACCTCAGTGCCAGCACTTCAAGATATACCGGTAGTCTGTGAGTTTCCAGATGTGTTCCCTGACGATTTGCCTGGGCTACCACCGGAAAGAGATGTTGAATTTGTGATTGAGTTGAAGCCGGGTACTGCACCAGTATCCCGAAGAGCTTATAGGATGCCCCCAAAAGAGTTAGCTGAATTGAAAACTCAATTGAAAGAACTGTTGGATAAAGGTTTTATCCGACCTAGTTCATCGCCGTGGGGTTGTCCTGCAATCTTTGTGAAAAAGAAAGATCAAACTCTGAGAATGTGTGTGGACTATCGTCCATTAAACGAGGTGACCATCAAAAATAAATATCCTCTTCCTCGTATCGATCTTCTCTTTGATCAACTTGCGGGAGCCAAGGTGTTCTCCAAGATTGATCTTAGATCTGGCTACCACCAAATACGTATACGGCCGGAAGATATTCCAAAAACCGCCTTTACCACCAGATACGGCCTATACGAATATCTAGTCATGTCGTTTGGGCTTACTAATGCTCCAGCCCATTTCATGTATCTGATGAATTCGGTGTTTATGCCCGAGCTCGATCGTTTTGTCGTAGTGTTCATCGACGACATTCTTATATATTCCAAAAATAAAGAAGAGCATGCGGAGCATCTCCGTATTGTTCTGTCTCGTCTCCGAGAGCATCAGCTTTATGCTAAATTTAGTAAGTGTGAGTTTTGGCTTAGTGAAGTCAAATTCCTTGGGCATGTCTTATCGGCCGAGGGTGTTGCGCTTGATCCCAAAAAAAACCAAGACATTCTTAATTGAAACCACCCACCACCGTTCATCAAGTTCGTAGCTTCCTTGGAATGGCGGGATATTACCGCCGTTTCGTTCCCGATTTCTCCAAATTAGCCAAACCAATCACGTAACTCCTCAAGAATCAAACCAAATTCCGATGGTCATCTGAATGTGAGCAAGCTTTCCATAAGTTAAAAGATCTTCTAACCACTGCCGCCCCAATCCTTGCTCGGCCCGGATATTGAAAAGCCATTCGATGTGTATTGTGATGCGTCCGGCATCGGCATCGGATGTGTGTTAATGCAAGAGGGCAAAGTTATTGCTTATGCTTCGAGGCGGTTGAAGCGACATGAAGAGCATTATCCAACTCATGATCTTGAGTTAGCCGCAGTGTGCATGCTCTAAAAATATGGAGGCATTATTTGCTTGGGCAACAAATGTCATATTTATAGTGATCATAAAAGTTTGAAGTATATCTTCACACGATGCGAGTTGAATATGAGGCAAATAAGGTGGCTTGAATTAATCAAAGATTATGATCTTGACGTCCATTATCATCCCGGCAAAGCCAATGTGGTTGCGGATGCTCTCGGTCGAAAAGAGTCGATTGCAACTGTCTTTGCTGTCACTCAAAGAAATCTGAGTCTATGTCAAGAATTAGAGAGATTAAATATTGATATAATTTCTCGGGGTACTCGAATGATATCACCGTACACTCATCTATTCAAGAAAAGATTATTGCCGCTCAACGAGAAAGTAAAGGGCTCAAGCATATCAGAGAAAAAGTCAGATCAGGGCAAGCATCTTGCTTCCGCCTTGATGATGATAATGTGTTATGATTCAAAAATCGGCTGGTTGTTCCAAAAGTTCCTGAACTCCGGCAGATGATTCTTGATGAAGCTCACCTAACCAGATTCTCGATTCACCCAGGTAGCAATAAGATGTATCATGACCCGAGGCGAGATTCAGTGGACTAAAATGAAAATCGAGATAGCTCGCTATGTTGCAAGATGTGACACTTGTCGAAAAGTCAAAGCCGTGCATCTCAAGACTGCCGGAATGCTACAACCTTTACCAATTCCAGCCCGGAAGTGGGAAGATATAAGTATGGATTTTATTGTGGGTCCGCACTTTTGCAACATCAAAGGGTTATGATTCCATATGGGTGATTGTGGATCGATTGACTAAGTCGGCCCATTTTATTCCAGTGAAGAATGTTTACCGCGCACCTCAATATGCTTGGGTTATACATAGACCGAATTATGTGTTTGCATGGGGTACCCAAGTCTATTGTTACCGATAGAGGCACACAGTTTGTTGCTAAATTCTGGAGGCAGATAAAAATATGACAAAAATATGTGGGTGTTCTCCATAATATGCTCTGTCAATGAAAAATGCTAACCTCTGTTTTTCAGTAATTTTTGTGGGTGATAAAAATTGCTCCTTTAATTAATAAATGCAACTTCCATGATTTTTAGTAATTAAAATATAACTCCAAAATTTATGAAATTTGTTTTGTGTGCTAATTAGAGTATGAGGATCTTAATTATGAAGTTTGGTTAAGTTTTGATTAAGTTTTGTCTTAAGCTTAATTAATTCCTTAGTTAATCATGTTTAATTAGTAATTCTTTAATTAATTAGGGTTAAGTTGATTCCTAATTAGCAAGTTACTTAGTGGCTTTCAACGACTGTAAAAATGGTCAATAAATTAGTAATCACCTTTAATCACTAATAAGGTTGCTTGATTTTGGAATTGAGTGATGACCCTAGGTTATTAACCCTGATGACCTTCGGCATTTCATGTTGATTGCGTATCGCTAGTCCGTCGTCGTCAACGCTAGTTATACCTTCCTAGAGTAAGGTTACCGTGAAGGAAAGTTGTACTCAAGATAGGTTAACGTTTGATGCATCGTTATCGCATGTTCATTCATTTACTGCATTGTAATCATGCATCTCAATCGTGTAGCTATCGAATCCGAGGAGGGAGTCGAGCCATCTCCAGTTCCCGAAGAGGTTGGATCTGATCCTGGTGATTGGGTAGCTGCACCTCACTTCACCGAGCCCCAAGGCAAGCCCCGGATGCATTCAAACCCTGCCTTGTATTTCAAAAAGTTTTTATGATTTCATGTGATGATACTGCATTAGGTGTAGGAGTTGTGTGTTACCCTACTTGATGCATTTACCATACCTTGATATATTATCCTGGATACCTGTTTTGATTTCGAAATGCTTAGTATGCGCTTAGTCTTGCTACTAGGGTAGGGTTTTGATAAACTGTTTACAAAGGTGTGATCACAATGATCCCTGATGGGAATTTATGAAAACTTGATGTTGCTTGTCGCCTACCTCTCACCTTGGCCGGGTCAGGGGTACGCCCAAGAACATGATGATGAGTAAATCGAGACACCGGTGGAGTGACTTGCATCAGGAGGGGCTACTGCCCTGGTGTAGTGTCGTCCACTTGTGTCGGTTAAGCACCGTTCGTTGCTTGGCCCTTGGATCATGAGGTTATTGGATAGTACTAGTCGCATGCTAATGGCGGTAAACTCCACTTGGACTATCTTTTACTAGAACGGACAAGTAGCGTGTGCCCATCCTACGATGCGCACCGCCGAAGTGACCGAGCGGCCGTAGTGAGGTGGTGTACTGTACCTCCGTTCTGGTAGGGAGAAATCCGGGCGTGAGTTGATGTATGTAAGATGTTGGTCCTGCATACATCGTGCGGCTAGGAAGCCCCCGCTGGGTATATAAAGCGATTCGAATCGTCGTGTGCTCCACGATATGGGAGCCGTGATCCTCGCACCAGCATCGTAGTAATAATGGAAGTTGAGTATGAAAAGTTTTGAATTCGGTATATGTTTGACAAGTGATTGATACATTAAGGACTGGCTTAGTCTTTTTAGCAAAAGAGTCTTTTGATCTTGCTAAAGCCTCACCTTGATTCCTATTAGCCAGCATTTCTGAGTCTTCTCCCCGGTCTAGGGCTTAATAGGATTAATATGATACTCATACCAATAAGTTGCAACTTCTTTTCCGGAAGCTCATCTCGAAATCATGCATCTCAATCGTGTAGCTATCGAATCCGAGGAGGGAGTCGAGCCATCTCCGATTCCCGAAGAGGTTGGATCTGATCCCGGTGATTGGGTAGCTGCACCTCACTTCACCGAGCCCCAAGGCAAGCCCCGGATGCATTCAAACCCCGCCTTGTATTTCGAAAAAGTTTTATGATTTCATGTGATGATACTGCATTAGGTGTAGGAGTTGTGTGTTACCCTACTTGATGCATTTACCATACCTTGATATATTATCCTGGATACCTGTTTTGATTTCGAAATGCTTAGTATGCGCTTAGTCTTGCTACTAGGGTAGGGTTTTGATAAACTGTTTACAAAGGTGTGATCACAATGATCCCTGATGGGAATTTATGAAAACTTGATGTTGCTTGTCGCCTACCTCTCACCTTGGCCGGGTCAGGGGTACGCCCAAGAACATGATGATGAGTAAATCGAGACACCGGTGGAGGACTTGCATCGGGGAGGGGCTACTTTACCTGTGTAGTGTCGTCCACTTGTGTCGGTTAAGCACCGTTCGTTGCTTGGCCCTTGGATCATGAGGTTATTGGATAGTACTAGTCGCATGCTAATGGCGGTAAACTCCACTTGGACTATCTTTTACTAGAACGGACAAGTAGCGTGTGCCCATCCTACGATGCGCACCGCCGAAGTGACCGAGCGGCCGTAGTGAGGTGGTGTACTGTACCTCCGTTCTGGTAGGGAGAAATCCGGGCGTGAGTTGATGTATGTAAGATGTTGGTCCTGCATACATCGTGCGGCTAGGAAGCCCCCGCTGGGTATATAAAGCGATTCGAATCGTCGTGTGCTCCACGATATGGGAGCCGTGATCCTCGCACCAACATCGTAGTAATAATGGAAGTTGAGTATGAAAAGTTTTGAATTCGGTATATGTTTGACAAGTGATTGATACATTAAGGACTGGCTTAGTCTTTTTAGCAAAAGAGTCTTTTGATCTTGCTAAAGCCTCACCTTGATTCCTATTAGCCAGCATTTCTGAGTCTTCTCCCCACTTTTGGTCGGGTAAGTCTTGCGGAGTACTTTTTGTACTCAGGGTTTGTTCAACCCCTGTTGCAGGTGAACCGCATGGGCAAGCGTGCTACGGCCCTTGCTGCATGACGGTTGTTGGATCCTCATACTCTAATTAGCACACAAAACAAATTTCATAAATTTTGGAGTTTGGTTAAGTTTTGATTAAGTTTTGTCTTAAGCTTAATTAATTCCTTAGTTAATCATGTTTAATTAGTAATTCTTTAATTAATTAGGGTTAAGTTGATTCCTAATTAGCAAGTTACTTAGTGGCTTTCAACGACTGTAAAAATGGTCAATAAATTAGTAATCACCTTTAATCACTAATAAGGTTGCTTGATTTTGGAATTGAGTGATGACCCTAGGTTATTAACCCTGATGACCTTCGGCATTTCATGTTGATTGCGTATCGCTAGTCCGTCGTCGTCAACGCTAGTTATACCTTCCTAGAGTAAGGTTACCGTGAAGGAAAGTTGTACTCAAGATAGGTTAACGTTTGATGCATCGTTATCGCATGTTCATTCATTTTTTCTGCATTGTAATCATGCATCTCAATCGTGTAGCTATCGAATCCGAGGAGGGAGTCGAGCCATCTCCAGTTCCCGAAGAGGTTGGATCGATCCGGTGATTGGGTAGCTGCACCTCACTTCGCCCGAGCCCCAAGGCAAGCCGGATGCATTCAAACCACGCCTTGTATTTGAAAAGTTTTTATGATTTCATGTGATGATACTGCATTAGGTGTAGGAGTTGTGTGTTACCCTACTTGATGCATTTACCATACCTTGATATATTATCCGGATACCTGTTTTGATTTCGAAATGCTTAGTATGCGCTTAGTCTTGCTACTAGGGTAGGGTTTTGATAAAAGCTGTTTACAAAGGTGTGATCACAATGATCCACGATGGGAATTTATGAAAACTTGATGTTGCTTGTCGCCTACCTCTCACCTTGGCCGGGTCGGGGGTGCGCCCAAGAACATGATGATGAGTAAATCGAGACACCGGTGGAGTGACTTGCATCGGGGGAGGGGCTCTTTGCCACGGTGTAGTGTCGATCCCACTTGTGTCGGTTAAGCACCGTTCGTTGCTTGGCCCTTGGATCATGAGGTTATTGGATAGTACTAGTCGCATGCTAATGGCGGTAAACTCCACTTGGACTATCTTTTTACTAGAACGGACAAGTAGCGTGTGCCCATCCCTACGATGCGCACCGCCCGAAGTGACCGGCGGCCGTAGTGAGGTGGTGTCTTGTACCTCCGTTTACGGTAGGGAGAAATCCGGGCGTGAGTTGATGTATGTAAGATGTTGGTCCTGCATACATCGTGCGGCTAGGAAGCCCCATTTGGGTATATAAAAGCGATTCGAATAGAATGTCGTGTGCTCCACGATATGGGGCCGTGATCCTCGCACCCGGCATCGTAGTAATAATGGAAGTTGAGTATGAAAAGTTTTGAATTCGGTATATGTTTGACAAGTGATTGATACATTAAGGACTGGCTTAGTCTTTTTAGCAAAAGAGTCTTTTGATCTTGCTAAAAAGCCTCACCTTGATTCCTATTAGCCAGCATTTACGAGTCTTCTCCCCACTTTTGGTCGGGTAAGTCTTGCGGAGTACTTTTTTGTACTCGGGGTTTGTTCAACCCACATTTGCGGGTGAACCGCATGGGCAAGCGTGCTACGGCCCCTTCTTTGCATGGCGGTTGTTGAAGAAGTGTACGAGGAAGAGTGAATTGAGTGGCCTCTAGGCAGGGGCACCTTTTGTTGAGTGAGTGTAATAAAGTTATATAATGATACTTCCATTTGTTTGTAGTATTACTACTGGTTTGTATAAGTTTTACAAAATGTTTGTAAATTAAGTTATTGTAAGTCTTCCGCTACTACGGTATCTTGTATAAAAATTTGTTGTAATCTTGTGATGTATACGTAAGTATCGATCACAGGAGTGTTTGTGGTTTATCGGGGGATCCACCCGACGGAACATTCTAGGTTATATGGTGTATAAGCATGGTTGGTGAGGTCTTAAGGACAAGGTCGGTGCTTGTGGGCCATATAATTTAGAAAAAGTTACGCCCACGAAAGGGTCTTCTAAATTATATGGCCCACAAGCACTGACCTTGTCCTTAAGACCTCAGTCAACCATGCTTATACACCATATAACCTAGAATGTTCCGTCGGGTGGATCCCCCTCGATAAACCACAAACACTCGGGATCGATACTTACGGATACATCACAAGTATTACAACAGCTTTTATACAAGATACCGGAGTAGCGGAAGACTTACAATAACTTAATTTACAAACATTTTGTAAAACTTATACAAACCGAGTAATACTACAAACAAATGGGAAGTATCATTATATAACTTTATTACACTCACTCAACAAAAGGTGCCACGCCTGAGAGGCCACTCAATTCACTCTTCCTCGGACACTTCTTCAACAACCGTCATGCAGCAAGGGCCGTAGCACGCTTGCCCATGCGGTTCACCCGCAATGTGGTTGAACAAACCCCGAGTACAAAAAGTACTCCGCAAGACTTACCCGACCAAAAGTGGGGAGAAGACCTTTAAATGCTTGGCTAATAGGAATCAAGGTGAGGCTTTAGCAAGATCAAAAGACTCTTTTGCTAAAAAGACTAAGCCGGTCCTTAATGTATCAATCACTTGTCAAACATATACCGAATTCAAAACTTTTCATACTCAACTTCCATTATTACTACGATGCTTTGGTGCGAGGATCACGGCTCCCATATCGTGGAGCACACGATGATTCGAATCGCTTTATATACCCGGGTCATGGGCTTCCTACCGCACGATGTATGCAGGACCAACATCTTACATACATCAACTCACGCCCGGATTTCTCCCTACCGAACGGAGGTTACACCACCACCACCTCACTAATTCCGCTCGGTTTAATTAAGATCGTTTAGGGATGGGCACGCTACTTGTCCGTTCTAGTAAAAGATAGTCCAAGTGGAGTTTACCGCCATTAGCATGCGACTAGTACTATCCAATAACCTCATGATCCAAGGGCCAAGCAACGAACGGTGCTTAACCGACACAAGTGGACGACACTACACCGGGCAGTAGCCCCTCCCGATGCAAGTCACTCCACCGGTGTCTCGATTTACTCATCATCATGTTCTTGGGCGTACCCCTGACCCGGCCAAGGTGAGAGGTAGGCGACAAGCAACATCAAGTTTTCATAAATTCCCATCAGGGATCATTGTGATCACACCTTTGTAAACAGTTTATCAAAACCCTACCCTAGTAGCAAGACTAAGCGCATACTAAGCATTTCGAAATCAAAACAGGTATCCAGGATAATATATCAAGGTATGGTAAATGCATCAAGTAGGGTAACACACAACTCCTACACCTAATGCAGTATCATCACATGAAATCATAAAAACTTTTCGAAATACAAGGCAGGGTTTGAATGCATCCGGGGCTTGCCTTGGGGCTCGGCGAAGTGAGGTGCAGCTACCCAATCACCAGGATCAGATCCAACCTCTTCGGGAACTGGAGATGGCTCGACTCCCTCCTCGGATTCGATAGCTACACGATTGAGATGCATGATTACAATGCAGAAAAATGAATGAACATGCGATAACGATGCATCAAACGTTAACCTATCTTGAGTACAACTTTCCTTCACGGTAACCTTACTCTAGGAAGGTATAACTAGCGTTGACGACGACGGACTAGCGATACGCAATCAACATGAAATGCCGAAGGTCATCAGGGTTAATAACCTAGGGTCATCACTCAACTCCAAAATTTATGAAATTTGTTTTGTGTGCTAATTAGAGTATGAGGATCTTAATTATGAAGTTTGGTTAAGTTTTGATTAAGTTTTGTCTTAAGCTTAATTAATTCCTTAGTTAATCATGTTTAATTAGTAATTCTTTAATTAATTAGGGTTAAGTTGATTCCTAATTAGCAAGTTACTTAGTGGCTTTCAACGACTGTAAAAATGGTCAATAAATTAGTAATCACCTTTAAACCTCATGATCCAAGGGCCAAGCAACGAACGGTGCTTAACCGACACAAGTGGGCGACACTACACCGGGGCAGTAGCCCCTCCCCCGATGCAAGTCACTCCACCGGTGTCTCGATTTACTCATCATCATGTTCTTGGGCGTACCCACGACCCGGCCAAGGTGAGAGGTAGGCGACAAGCAACATCAAGTTTTCATAAATTCCCATCGGGGATCATTGTGATCACACCTTTGTAAACAGTTTATCAAAACCCTACCCTAGTAGCAAGACTAAGCGCATACTAAGCATTTCGAAATCAAAACAGTATCCGAGGATAATATATCAAGGTATGGTAAATGCATCAAGTAGGGTAACACACAACTCCTACACCTAATGCAGTATCATCACATGAAATCATAAAAACTTTTAAATACAAGGCGGGGTTTGAATGCATCCGGGGCTTGCCTTGGGGCTCGGCGAAGTGAGGTGCAGCTACCCAATCACCAGGATCGATCCAACCTCTTCGGGAGGCGGAGATGGCTCGACTCCCTCCTCGGATTCGATAGCTACGATTGAGATGCATGATTACAATGCAGAAAAAATGAATGAACATGCGATAACGATGCATCAAACGTTAACCTATCTTGAGTACAACTTTCCTTCACGGTAACCTTACTCTAGGAAGGTATAACTAGCGTTGACGACGACGGACTAGCGATACGCAATCAACATGAAATGCCGAAGGTCATCGGGGTTAATAACCTAGGGTCATCACTCAATTCCAAAATCAAGCAACCTTATTAGTGATTAAAGGTGATTACTAATTTATTGACCATTTTTACAGTCGTTGAAAGCCACTAAGTAACTTGCTAATTAGGAATCAACTTAACCCTAATTAATTAAAGAATTACTAATTAAACATGATTAACTAAGGAATTAATTAAGCTTAAGACAAAACTTAATCAAAACTTAACCAAACTTCATAATTAAGATCCTCATACTCTAATTAGCACACAAAACAAATTTCATAAATTTTGGAGTTATATTTTAATTACTAAAAATCATGGAAGTTGCATTTATTAATTAAAGGAGCAATTTTTATCACCCACAAAAATTACTGAAAAACAGGGTTAGCATTAGCGGTCGTAACCGTTCTCTTGGGAATCGGAAATTGGATAAGGAGTGGTGACTGGTTATCGGGTAGCAACAGCTTAACATTTCTATTCAAGGTATCTATCACAGCGCCATACTGGCGTAACCGGAGTTCATTCCGAGGATCACATCTATATTTTGATCCTTCAATACTATCGATCCGTGGGATATAAATACCCACCAAGAGATATAGGAATCTGAGACTACTTCCCCCGCGTACACATACGCCCTCCCCGTGATTGCACCATAAACTCATCTTTAATTTCTTTTATGGGAATTTCATGCTTGGTAACAAAGGTGCGGTTGATAAATGTATGAGATGCACCGAGAATCAAATAATGTAAGTGCGGGGTGACGGCAACAGGGAACATACCCATCAACACGGGTTCTCCTTCAAGAACGTTCCCCGACCGGACTTGATAGACGCGCCCGATCTTCTTCCCCGCATTAGCCTTCGGGACACGCCGACGTGGAACACCCCCGCCTTGACTCTGGGGCTGTTGACCGCCGGACCCTTGCTGGCCCGGGAAGCATTCCTTTTAGGGTAGGGGACAGTTTCGATCTGGATGCCCGACTTGATCACAATTGAAACACGGGCGAAACCGGTAGAAGTATTTTGTGGAGCCGGGTGGAGTTGGGTTTCGAACACCCCGGGTGTTCGGCTTGAGATATAGGTTGCGGCAGCGGGCGAGGGTACACCTGTTGCCTCGGGGGCTTGTTCTTCTTGTGGTGGGTAGCGATAGGGTTGAGGATTTTGCGGTTTTGTTGTGGATAGCGAAATGGTGGGCGATAGTCTTTGGGTGGGATGATAGATAACTTTTTCGGCGTTTTACGGATTCCGCCCGGTTGTCGAGAAAGCACGTCGTTCCTCACTCTTTTTGCTCCGACGGGGGATTTCTCATAGGCAATGGCTATATCCACGCCTCGTAGAAAGTGGCATTGGGGTTTGAGGTGAGGTGGGTTTTGATATCTCCCTTTAAACCCCTGAGGAAGCACTTCTTCTTCTTTATATCGGTATCCACATGTTACGGTGCATACTTGTGAGAGGTGGCTAAAGGAATTCACGTCTTGCACCACCGATTGTCCACCTTGTTTGAGCTAAAAATTCTTCTAACTTAGCTTGCATTACTCCGTCGGGTATAAAATCTTGACGGAATGCATCTTTGAACACGGTCCGTGATGGGCTGGGTCGGCTGGCTGCCGTGCAAGGAAATTCGCCCACCACGCGAGATCACGGGGCCTCTCACCGCCGCGGGCGGCAAACTTGGGTTTCATCAAGTGCGGACAACCTTCCAAAGAGATCAAACTTCAGATCTATAATGCGAAGCCAATCATTAGCTTCTAGGGGCTCCTCGGCCACGGTGAACACCGGCGGGGCGAGTATCGGTGAAGTCCGCATAGGTGATTTCGTCGTGATTACGGCGACCCTGATTTTCACGTGGTGCATTCTGATTCTACTGACTTATCTCCCGTAGCATACGGGCATTTTCAGTAGTGGCGTGGACTAAAGCTGCCACAGCTTCAGCCAAAGACGGTGGTGCTTGTGGTGCCTGAGGGACCTCACCCCTCTCTTGCGAATGACCAGACATCTGTTATAAACAAGATCGGATTTATTCACAAGCGGGGGTTTATTAAAATTGAAAGCAACGATGCAAGCCCGGTCATACAAAGGTTCACTTATTTATTTTACAAGTCCGCCCATAGGCCGGACACCCCAGGTTGACTATTTAACATATATTACATCTCTCTCTTTCAGGGGAGCTCAGATGTCAGACCCCTCATCTGGGTCAGACTCATTGCCTGCAGCGGACTCATCCGCCTCGGACTCCTCGGTTGGGGGTCGGGTACACTTCGGTGATTCCACCGATCCTAAATCATCCGCGACTACCTGCTGCTTTGGTACACCGGATTATGGAGATTATACGATGATGGACCTCCTCGTGTAATGCAGCGGTATATGCTTCAAGATCCTCCACCCGAGCCCGCAACTCTTCAATAGCATCGTACCCATCATTTCTTTGGTTCCTTGTGGCTTCTAGTTCCCGCTCAAGTTGGGCAATTCTCGATACTCGTGGATGGACTTGATATCCTTCGCTCTTGCTCCTGCGCAGATTTTCTATCTCGGACTTCAGCTTGATGTTCTCAATTGTTGCCTTGCAATGATCTTTTGGTAACAGATAGCTAGCTCAGCAGACCAACTCGGCTATCTTACGCCTTTTGGTTATCTTCTTCCCAAGCTGCGGCTCGCTAGGTCCTGCCTCAAAGATCGTGGCTACTGGGCGCCATCTGGTGACGCGGTACTCCCTTTGGTCCGGTCATCTTACGGGCAGTCTGCTTAGTGCGTGCCATCTGTAGTAAGTAAAGATAGAGTCTATAAGATAGGGAACCTTAGAGTCAGCAAGAACAGGTTTGATCTTACTTAGCCCAACCACTTTGTTTCGAGAATAAAATTTTAAACATATGAATTAAATATGATGCATGATCTTGAGTTAGTCGCAGTTGTGCATGCTCTAAAAATATGGAGGCATTATTTGTTTGGGCAGATAAAAATATGAGAAAAAATATGTGGGTGTTCTCCATAATATGCTCTGTCAATGAAAAATGCTAACCTCTGTTTTTCAGTAATTTTTGTGGGTGATAAAAATTGCTCCTTTAATTAATAAATGCAACTTCCATGATTTTTAGTAATTAAAATATAACTCCAAAATTTATGAAATTTGTTTTGTGTGCTAATTAGAGTATGAGGATCTTAATTATGAAGTTTGGTTAAGTTTTGATTAAGTTTTGTCTTAAGCTTAATTAATTCCTTAGTTAATCATGTTTAATTAGTAATTCTTTAATTAATTAGGGTTAAGTTGATTCCTAATTAGCAAGTTACTTAGTGGCTTTCAACGACTGTAAAATGGTCAATAAATTAGTAATCACCTTTAATCACTAATAAGGTTGCTTGATTTTGGAATTGAGTGATGACCCTAGGTTATTAACCCTGATGACCTTCGGCATTTCATGTTGATTGCGTATCGCTAGTCCGTCGTCGTCAACGCTAGTTATACCTTCCTAGAGTAAGGTTACCGTGAAGGAAAGTTGTACTCAAGATAGGTTAACGTTTGATGCATCGTTATCGCATGTTCATTCATTTTTCTGCATTGTAATCATGCATCTCAATCGTGTAGCTATCGAATCCGAGGAGGGAGTCGAGCCATCTCCGCCTCCCGAAGAGGTTGGATCTGATCCTGGTGATTGGGTAGCTGCACCTCACTTCGCCGAGCCCCAAGGCAAGCCCCGGATGCATTCAAACCCTGCCTTGTATTTCGAAAAGTTTTTATGATTTCATGTGATGATACTGCATTAGGTGTAGGAGTTGTGTGTTACCCTACTTGATGCATTTACCATACCTTGATATATTATCCTGGATACTGTTTTGATTTCGAAATGCTTAGTATGCGCTTAGTCTTGCTACTAGGGTAGGGTTTTGATAAACTGTTTACAAAGGTGTGATCACAATGATCCCTGATGGGAATTTATGAAAACTTGATGTTGCTTGTCGCCTACCTCTCACCTTGGCCGGGTCGGTACGCCCAAGAACATGATGATGAGTAAATCGAGACACCGGTGGAGTGACTTGCATCGGGGGGGGCTACTTTGCCCGGTGTAGTGTCGCCCACTTGTGTCGGTTAAGCACCGTTCGTTGCTTGGCCCTTGGATCATGAGGTTATTGGATAGTACTAGTCGCATGCTAATGGCGGTAAACTCCACTTGGACTATCTTTTACTAGAACGGACAAGTAGCGTGTGCCCATCCTACGATGCGCACCGCCGAAGTGACCGAGCGGCCGTAGTGAGGTGGTATACTTGTACCTCCGTTACGGTAGGGAGAAATCCGGGCGTGAGTTGATGTATGTAAGATGTTGGTCCTGCATACATCGTGCGGCTAGGAAGCCCCCGTGGGTATATAAAAGCGATTCGAATCGTCGTGTGCTCCACGATATGGGAGCCGTGATCCTCGCACCAAACATCGTAGTAATAATGGAAGTTGAGTATGAAAAGTTTTGAATTCGGTATATGTTTGACAAGTGATTGATACATTAAGGACTGGCTTAGTCTTTTTTAGCAAAAGAGTCTTTTGATCTTGCTAAAGCCTCACCTTGATTCCTATTAGCCAGGCATTTACGAGTCTTCTCCCCACTTTTGGTCGGGTAAGTCTTGCGGAGTACTTTTTGTACTCGGGGGTTTGTTTCACCCCACATTGCGGGTGAACCGCATGGGCAAGCGTGCTACGGCCCTTGCTTTGCATGACGGTTGTTGAAGAAGTGTCTCGAGGAAGAGTGAATTGAGTGGCCTGCAGGCGGGGGCACCTTTTTGTTGAGTGAGTGTAATAAAGTTATATAATGATACTTCCATTTTTGTAGTATTACTCGGTTTGTATAAGTTTTACAAAATGTTTGTAAATTAAGTTATTGTAAGTCTTCCGCTACTCGGTATCTTGTATAAAAGCTGTTGTAATCTTTGTGATGTATCTGTAAGTATCGATCCTGGAGTGTTTGTGGTTTATCGGGGGATCCACCCGACGGAACATTCTAGGTTATATGGTGTATAAGCATGGTTGATCGAGGTCTTAAGGACAAGGTCGGTGCTTGTGGGCCATATAATTTAGAAGGTTCTGCCACAGAGGGTGGTAGCCCAGGCAAATCGTCAGGGAACACATCTGGAAACTCACAGACTACCGGTATATCTTGAAGTGCTGGCACTGAGGTTGCATTAGCGGTCGTAACCGTTCTCTTGGGAATCGGAAATTGGATAAGGAGTGGTGGCCCGGTTATCGGGTAGCAACAACTTAACATTTCTATTCAAGGTATCTATCACGGGCGCCATAATCTTGGGCGTAACCAGTTCATTCCGAGGATCACATCTATATTTTGATCCTTCAATACTATCGATCCGTGGGATATAAATACCCACCAAGAGATATAGGAATGAGAGACTACTTCCCAGCGTACACATACGCCCTCCGGTGATTGCACCATAAACTCATCTTTAATTTCTTTTATGGGAATTTCATGCTTGGTAACAAAGGTGCGGTTGATAAATGTATGAGATGCACCAGAATCAAATAATGTAAGTGCGGGGTGACGGGCAACAGGGGAACATACCCATCAACACGGGTTCTCCTTCAAGAACGTTCCCAGACCGGACTTGATAGACGCGCCCAGCCTTCTTCCGGCATTAGCCTTCGGACACGCCGTGGAACACCCACGCCTTGACTCTGGGGCTGTTGATTTGCCGGACCCTTCTTTGGCCCAGGAAGCATTCCTTTTAGGGTAGGGGCAGGTTTCGATACGGATGCCCGACTTGATCACAATTGAAACACGGGCCGAAACCGGGTAGAAGTATTTTGTGGAGCTGGTGGAGTTGGGTTTCAACACCCCGGGTGTTCGGCTTTGAGGATAGGTTGCGGCGGCAGGCGAGGGTACACCGTTGCCTCGGGGCTTGTTGCTTCTTGTGGTGGGTAGCGATAGGGTTGAGGATTTTTTTTGCTGTTGTGGATAGCGAAATGGTGGGCGATAGTCTTTGGGTGGGATGATAGATAACTTTCTCGGGCGTTTCGATTCCGCCCGGTTGTCGAGAGAAAGCACGTCGTTCCTCACTCTTTTTTGCTCCGACAGGGGGATTTCTCATAGGCAATGGCTATATCCACGCCTCGTAGAAAGTGGCATTGGGGTTTGAGGTGAGGTGGGTTTTGATATCTCCCTTTAAACCCCCGAGGAAGCACTTCTTCTTCTTTATATCAAGTATCCACATGTTACGGTGCATACTTGTGAGAGGTGGCTAAAGGAATTCACGTACTACACCCACTGATTGTCCACCTTGTTTCAGAGCTAAAAATTCTTCTAACTTAGCTTGCATTACTCCGTCAGGTATAAAATGCTGACGGAATGCATCTTTGAACACGGTCCAGGTGATGGGCTGGTCGGCTGGCTGCCGTGCAAGGAAATTCGCCCACCACGCAGATGCAGGGCCTCTCAGCTGCTGGGCGGCAAACTTGGGTTTCATCAAGTCTGGACAACCTTCCAATAGATCAAACTTCAGATCTATAATGCGAAGCCAATCATTAGCTTCTAGGGGCTCCTCCCCCTGGTGAACACCGGCGGGGCGAGTATCGGTGAAGTCCGCATAGGTGATTTCGTCGTGATTACGACGACCCTGATTTTCACGTGGTGCATTCTCGATTCTGGCGACTTATCTCCCGTAGCATACGGGCATTTTCAGTAGTGGCGTGGACTAAAGCTGCCACAGCTTCAGCCAAAGACGGTGGTGCTTGTGGTGCCTGAGGGACCTCACCCCTCTCTTGCGAATGACCAGACATCTGTTATAAACAAGATCGGATTTATTCACAAGCAGGGTTTATTAAAATTGAAAGCAACAGTGCAAGCCAGTCATACAAAGGTTCACTTATTTATTTTACAAGTCCGCCCATAGGCCGGACACCCCAGGTTGACTATTTAACATATATTACATCTCTCTCTTTCTCAGGGAGCTCAGATGTCAGACCCCTCATCTGGGTCAGACTCATTGCTGCCGGCGGACTCATCTGCCTCGGACTCCTCAGTTGGGGTCGGGTACACTTCTGGTGATTCCACTGATCCTAAATCATCCGCGACTACCTGCTGCTGGTACACCGGATTATGGAGATTATACTGATGATGGACCTCCTCGTGTAATGCAGCGGTATATGCTTCAAGATCCTCCACCTGAGCCTGCAACTCTTCAATAGCATCGTACCCATCATTTCTTTGGTTCCTTGTGGCTTCTAGTTCCTGCTCAAGTTGGGCAATTCTCCGCTGATACTCGTGGATGGACTTGATATCCTTCTGCTCTTGCTCCTGCAGATTTTCTATCTCGGACTTCAGCTTGATGTTCTCAATTGTTGCCTTGCAATGATCTTTGGTAACAGTAGCTAGCTCAGCAGCCAACTCAGCTATCTTCTGCCTTTTGGTTATCTTCTTCCCAAGCTGCGGCTCGCTAGGTCCTGCCTCAGCATCGTGGCTACGCGGCGCCATCTGGTGACGCGGTACTCCCTTTGGTCCGGTCATCTTACGGGCGATGCACGCTTAGTGCGTGCCATCCTGTAGTAAGTAAAGATAGAGTCTATAAGATAGGGAAGGGCAAAGTTATTGCTTATGCTTCGAGGCAGTTGAAGCGACATGAAGAGCATTATCCAACTCATGATCTTGAGTTAGCCGCAGTTGTGCATGCTCTAAAAATATGGAGGCATTATTTGCTGGGCAACAAATGTCATATTTATAGTGATCATAAAAGTTTGAAGTATATCTTCACACAGTCTGAGTTGAATATGAGGCAGCGAAGGTGGCTTGAATTAATCAAAGATTATGATCTTGACGTCCATTATCATCCCGGCAAAGCCAATGTGGTTGCGGATGCTCTCGAAAGAAGAGTCGGTGCAACTGTCTTCTTTGTCACTCCAAAGTAAATCTGAGTCTATGTCAAGAATTAGAGATTAAATATTGATATAATTTCTCGGGGTACTCTGAATGATATCACCGTACACTCATCTATTCAAGAAAAGATTATTGCCGCTCAACGAGAAAGTAAAGGGCTCAAGCATATCGGAGAAAAAAGTCGGATCGGGGCAAGCATCTTGCTTCCGCCTTGATGATGATAATGTGTTATGGTTCAAAAATCGGCTGGTTGTTCCAAAAGTTCCTGAACTCCGGCAGATGATTCTTGATGAAGCTCACCTAACCAGATTCTCGATTCACCCAGGTAGCAATAAGATGTATCATGACCTGAGGCAAGAGATTCGGTGGACTAAAATGAAAATCGAGATAGCTCGCTATGTTGCAAGATGTGACACTTGTCAGAAAGTCAAAGCTGTGCATCTCAAGACTGCCGGAATGCTACAACCTTTACCAATTCCAGCCTGGAAGTGGGAAGATATAAGTATGGATTTTATTGTGGGTCTGCCTGCAACATCAAAGGGTTATGATTCCATATGGGTGATTGTGGATCGATTGACTAAGTCGGCCCATTTTATTCCAGTGAAGAATGTTTACCGCGCACCTCAATATGCGCGGTTATACATAGACCGAATTATGTGTTTGCATGGGGTACCCAAGTCTATTGTTACCGATAGAGGCACACAGTTTGTTGCTAAATTCTGGCAGAAATTTCATGAAACCTTGGGTACTAATTTATTATATAGTACGGCCTACCATCCGCAAACTGGGGGGCATACTGAAAGAGTAAATCAAATTCTAGAAGATATGTTGAGATCTTGTGTATTAACATATTCCTCAAAGATGGGATGAATGTTTGCCATTAGCGAGAATTTGCTTATAATAATAGCTATCAAGAAAGTCTCAAAATGGCACCATTTGAAGCATTATATGGTCGACGATGTCGCACTCCACTTAACTGGTCCGAACCGGGGAGAAAGGTGGTTCTATGGGGTTGATTTAGTTAAAGAAACTGAAGATAAAGTCGAGACAAATTCAAGCAAATCTGAGAAGGGCTCGGTCTCGACAAAAGAGTTATGCGGTCGTCATCGCCGACCCTTGGCGTTTAAAGTTGGAGATTATGTATACTTGAAGGTGTCACCGAGCAAAGGTATCGACCGTTTCGGGTGAAAGGTAAACTAGCACCTCGATACATCGGTCCTTTTCAAATTATTGAACAATGTGGGAAAGTAGCATATCGTGCGGATCTACCTGAGCAATTGTCTCTTGTACACAATGTGTTTCATGTGTCACAATTAAAAAAATGTTTGCGAGTACCAGACAAGGTCGTCGACATTGAAGGCATCAATATTGAGCCTGATCTAACAAGTGCTGAATATCCAATCAAAATTCTTGACCCAAAAAAGCCGAGTCACCCGCAGGCACATAAAGACGATTTTATAAAGTTCGGTGGGATCAGCACTCGAGGATGAAGCCACTTGGGAATCGAGGAATTCTTGAATGAGCACTTTCCGGAGTTTCTTTCTTCTTTTTCCTAAGTCACGATTCGTTTCTAAGAATTGTGACTTTCCAAAAACATGAGACTTGTAATATGAACCTTCTACCTCCCTCATGAACCAATGTAAGATGTGTTTGCTTGACACATTTCCTTTTCCATTACTTAGCCTAAGCTTTGAATCTCGGGACGAGATTCCTTTTAAGGAATATAATGTAACACCCGGTGTTACGTTAAGCAAAACCTGCCATGTCATCATCATCATTGCATAAGCATTTATGATTAGAAAACCCTAATTCAAACAATTAAAATGAGTTTATGACTCTAGGGTGTTGTTTGAGTTCTTTATATCACATGTGTATGTGTTGATAATCTAAACTTCACTCACATGTTTACTTTTATTAATAAAAGCCATCAACTAAAATGAATCTTGATGTTTGCTAGTGCTTGGCTAACTCTAACTCACATCTCAAAGATGTTTTACAAGTCAAGTGAGGTACAATGAAGAACCAAATTTGAAATGGGAGTTCAAAATCCTAAACCCTAGCTTGAGGGCTAAGTGTTGGGTTTTGAATTTCACTTTCAATTTTGGTGAGCTAATTGTAATTAATTTTCTAAATAAAAGTTGCTAACCAATAGCACTATTTCAAAGTATGAACTTTGTACTTTGAAAGTGTACTATTGGTTGGGTTTGAAAAAAGTGCCACATCATCATAATTTATTTGCCCAAAGATTCAATTTGAAAATCATTTCAAAAAGGGAGGTTTTGAAAGTGTTTTTACCCCCTTCATAATTTCACCTCAAAATATTCAAAATTTGGGAAAAATTCCAAAATACAGTTTGTGCATCTCTTTGAGCTCTACAACTTTGGTATACAAAGTTTTTCAAGTTTTTGAATAAAATTTGGATTAATTTCAAAAGTAATTTGAATTTCAAATTGTTCCCTTTTGAGTTTTAAACTACACTTCAAAAATTATTGGGTTTCATGAAAAATTTCCTAAATGAAAGTTGTAGACATTGAGAAATGGAATAACTTTTATTTTTGGAAATTTTCATCTTTTATTCAAAATTTGAAAGTAATTTTGAAATCCCAAAAGATAGGGTTTTATCCCTTTTCAAATTTGATGTTCAAATTCAAAAACTATTTGGAATCTGCCCAAACTCCTTAAATCAAAGTTGTAGAGCTGGAAAAGTTACACAATTGGTATTTTGGGATATTTTTGTGAACAGTTCAACTTTTGAAAATAATTTTGAAATTGGAGAGAAAAGGTGGCACTGTCTACAGTAGTGAACAGGGGGGGTGGACGCCAGCTGCTCGGCTGCCATGCCGGCCGGTCGGCCGACGGCCGCCGTGGCCGTTCTCGCCCGTTCCCGCGTTTCCCGCGCCTCCAACCAGCTCGCCGGCTTCGTGAAGACCCCGTCCACCTGTCCAGCCCACGCTCGCCCTTTAAAAGCCAGTGACGGCCGACGACGAGCTCTTTTTCTCCACTCTGCTCGCCGCCGGTCGCCGTCGGTTTTCTTTCCAATTCACGCTACTCAATCCACCACTCTCCAAATTGCTCTGGCAAACTGGTTCGCCTTGCTCTTGCGCACTCTCTGAGCCACTCGTTGCGCTGTGAGACCGTCGGCTTCGCGGGGAAGACGTCATCTTCTCCGTTTCCGGTCGACTGTCGCCGCCGCGAGCTTCTCGCCACGGTTAGCGTTCCACAGAGCATTTCAAGCTCCAACAGTTACTGAGCTAGCTTCGCCTTGACCTCCTGCTCCTATTCGGCTCTTTGGTTTCTGCAGTTGAGCACCAGAACCACCGGGGCACCGTCTCGCCGTCGAGTCTGCGCCGCCGCAGCCGCTGCCATCGCCGTCGACCAAGTCTCGCCTCCTTTCGAGCCCGCCTCCCGGTTTCTTTGAAGTCGTGGTGAGCTTCTGAGTGCACCCATGGTGATCGTTGCGCCTGTTGTGCCGTAGTTTAGTTAGAACGGCGTCACGCCGACGAGCTCCGCCATGCCATCGCCGCCGTGCTCGTTGTCGTGACTAGTCAAGTAGTGCTCTCTGTCGTATTCGTGTAGCATCGTGTTCGCGTTGGGTTGTTGATCTTGTCGGGGTGTTCGGTGCCGCCGGAAGAGCTCTGGTGAGCTCGTCCGACGAGCTCCGAGCGCCGTCGAGCCGCCGTGCACCTCGGTGTGCAAGCTCCGGTGAAGGAAAGAGGGTGTATGATAGGTCGTTGGGTGCGGGAGGATGTGAGGACCTCACCAGTGCAGTTAGTTGCGCCCGAGAGGTCGCCGTTGGGAAGAACCGGGGTCAGCCGCGCCGTCGGCACTGTGCCCCGTCGGAGAAAGGAAGAAGGGGAGGAAGGAGAGAGGGCTGACAGCCGGGCCCGGGCTGTCAGCGAGAGAGGGGGAAAGGAGGAGGGCGCGCGCGTGAGTCGGCCGGGCCAGGCCGCGCGCGACGCTTGAGTGGGCATTGGGCCGCCTGATGAAAGCCCACGCGAGGAGAAAAGTGTTTCCTTTTTCTGTTTTAATTTTCTAAATATAGTTTTCATCTTTTTTGTATAAATATTATCTGGGCAGATAAAAAATATGAGAAAAATATGTGGGTGTTCTCCATAATATGCTCTGTCAATGAAAAATGCTAACCTCTGTTTTTCAGTAATTTTTGTGGGTGATAAAAATTGCTCCTTTAATTAATAAATGCAACTTCCATGATTTTTAGTAATTAAAATATAACTCCAAAATTTATGAAATTTGTTTTGTGTGCTAATTAGAGTATGAGGATCTTAATTATGAAGTTTGGTTAAGTTTTGATTAAGTTTTGTCTTAAGCTTAATTAATTCCTTAGTTAATCATGTTTAATTAGTAATTCTTTAATTAATTAGGGTTAAGTTGATTCCTAATTAGCAAGTTACTTAGTGGCTTTCAACGACTGTAAAATGGTCAATAAATTAGTAATCACCTTTAATCACTAATAAGGTTGCTTGATTTTGGAATTGAGTGATGACCCTAGGTTATTAACCCTGATGACCTTCGGCATTTCATGTTGATTGCGTATCGCTAGTCCGTCGTCGTCAACGCTAGCTATACCTTCCTAGAGTAAGGTTACCGTGAAGGAAAGTTGTACTCAAGATAGGTTAACGTTTGATGCATCGTTATCGCATGTTCATTCATTTTTCTGCATTGTAATCATGCATCTCAATCGTGTAGCTATCGAATCCGAGGAGGGAGTCGAGCCATCTCCAGTTCCCGAAGAGGTTGGATCTGATCCTGGTGATTGGGTAGCTGCACCTCACTTCGCCGAGCCCCAAGGCAAGCCCCGGATGCATTCAAACCCTGCCTTGTATTTCGAAAAGTTTTTATGATTTCATGTGATGATCTTTGCATTAGGTGTAGGAGTTGTGTGTTACCCTACTTGATGCATTTACCATACCTTGATATATTATCCTGGATACCTGTTTTGATTTCGAAATGCTTAGTATGCGCTTAGTCTTGCTACTAGGGTAGGGTTTTGATAAACTGTTTACAAAGGTGTGATCACAATGATCCCTGATGGGAATTTATGAAAACTTGATGTTGCTTGTCGCCTACCTCTCACCTTGGCCGGGTCAGGGGTACGCCCAAGAACATGATGATGAGTAAATCGAGACACCGGTGGAGTGACTTGCATCGGGGGGGGGGCTCTTTGCCTGGTGTAGTGTCGTCCACTTGTGTCGGTTAAGCACCGTTCGTTGCTTGGCCCTTGGATCATGAGGTTATTGGATAGTACTAGTCGCATGCTAATGGCGGTAAACTCCACTTGGACTATCTTTTACTAGAACGGACAAGTAGCGTGTGCCCATCCTACGATGCGCACCGCCGAAGTGACCGAGCGGCCGTAGTGAGGTGGTGTACTGTACCTCCGTTCTGGTAGGGAGAAATCCGGGCGTGAGTTGATGTATGTAAGATGTTGGTCCTGCATACATCGTGCGGCTAGGAAGCCCCCGCTGGGTATATAAAGCGATTCGAATCGTCGTGTGCTCCACGATATGGGAGCCGTGATCCTCGCACCAGCATCGTAGTAATAATGGAAGTTGAGTATGAAAAGTTTTGAATTCGGTATATGTTTGACAAGTGATTGATACATTAAGGACTGGCTTAGTCTTTTTAGCAAAAGAGTCTTTTGATCTTGCTAAAGCCTCACCTTGATTCCTATTAGCCAGCATTTCTGAGTCTTCTCCCCACTTTTGGTCGGGTAAGTCTTGCGGAGTACTTTTTGTACTCAGGGTTTGTTCAACCCCTGTTGCAGGTGAACCGCATGGGCAAGCGTGCTACGGCCCTTGCTGCATGACGGTTGTTGAAGAAGTGTCTGAGGAAGAGTGAATTGAGTGGCCTCTGGGCAGGGCACCTTTTGTTGAGTGAGTGTAATAAAGTTATATAATGATACTTCCGCTGTTTGTAGTATTACTCTGGTTTGTATAAGTTTTACAAAATGTTTGTAAATTAAGTTATTGTAAGTCTTCCGCTACTCTGGTATCTTGTATAAAAGCTGTTGTAATACTGTGATGTATCTGTAAGTATCGATCCTGGAGTGTTTGTGGTTTATCGGGGGGATCCACCCGGCCAGGAACATTCTAGGTTATATGGTGTATAAGCATGGTTGACTGAGGTCTTAAGGACAAGGTCGGTGCTTGTGGGCCATATAATTTAGAAGGTTACGCCCCAAACGTTCTGGATTCCGCCCGGATTGTCGAGAGAAAGCACGTCGTTCCTCACTCTTTTTTTGCGACGGGGGGATTTCTCATAGGCAATGGCTATATCCACTGCCTCGTAGAAAGTGGCATTGGGGTTTGAGGTGAGGTGGGTTTTGATATCTCCCTTTAAACCCCACGAGGAAGCACTTCTTCTTCTTTATATCGGTATCCACATGTTACGGTGCATCTTGTGAGAGGTGGCTAAAGGAATTCACGTACTACACCACTGATTGTCCACCTTGTTTCAGAGCTAAAAATTCTTCTAACTTAGCTTGCATTACTCCGTCAGGTATAAAATGCTGACGGAATGCATCTTTGAACACGGTCCAGGTGATGGGCTGGTCGGCTGGCTGCCGTGCAAGGAAATTCGCCCACCACGCAGATGCAGGGCCTCTCAGCTGCTGGGCGGCAAACTTGGGTTTCATCAAGTCTGGACAACCTTCCAGTAGATCAAACTTCAGATCTATAATGCGAAGCCAATCATTAGCTTCTAGGGGCTCCTCAGCCCTGGTGAACACCGGCGGACGAGTATCGGTGAAGTCCGCATAGGTGATTTCGTCGTGATTACGACGACCCTGATTTTCACGTGGTGCATTCTGATTCTGCTGACTTATCTCCCGTAGCATACGGGCATTTTCAGTAGTGGCGTGGACTAAAGCTGCCACAGCTTCAGCCAAAGACGGTGGTGCTTGTGGTGCCTGAGGGACCTCACCCCTCTCTTGCGAATGACCAGACATCTGTTATAAACAAGATCGGATTTATTCACAAGCAGGGTTTATTAAAATTGAAAGCAACAGTGCAAGCCAGTCATACAAAGGTTCACTTATTTATTTTACAAGTCCGCCCATAGGCCGGACACCCCAGGTTGACTATTTAACATATATTACATCTCTCTCTTTTTTCGAGAGAGCTCGGATGTCGACCCCTCATGCAGGTCGGACTCATTGCTGCGGCGGACTCATCTGCCTCGGATTCCTCAGTTGGGGTCGGGTACACTTCTGGTGATTCCACTGATCCCAAATCATCCGCGACTACCTGCTGCTGGTACACCGGATTATGGAGATTATACTGATGATGGACCTCCTCGTGTAATGCAGCGGTATATGCTTCAAGATCCTCCACCTGAGCCTGCAACTCTTCAATAGCATCGTACCCATCACTATCGCCCACCATTTCGCTATCCACAACAGCCGCAAAATCCTCAACCCTATCGCTACCCACCACAGCGAAGAACAAGCCCCGAGGCAACAGGTGTACCCTCGCCTGCCGCCGCAACCTATCCCAAAGGCCGAACACCCGGGGTGTTCGAAACCCAACTCCACCAGCTCCACAAAATACTTCTACCGGTTTCGGCCCGTGTTTCAATTGTGATCAAGTCGGGCATCTGTATCGAAAACTGTCCCTACCCTAAAAGGAATGCTTCCCGGTTTCAGCAAAGGGTCCGGCGGTCAACAGCCCCGAGTCAAGGCGGGGGGTGTTCCACAGCGTGTCCCGAAGGCTAATGCCGGGAAGAAGACTGGGCGCGTCTATCAAGTCCAGTCGGGGAACGTTCTTGAAGGAGAACCCGTGTTGATGGGTATGTTCCCTGTTGCCAGTCACCCCGCACTTACATTATTTGATTCTGGTGCATCTCATACATTTATCAACCGCACCTTTGTTACCAAGCATGAAATTCCCATAAAAGAAATTAAAGATGAGTTTATGGTGCAATCACCGGGAGGGCGTATGTGTACGCGGGAAGTAGTCTCTCAGATTCCTATATCTCTTGGTGGGTATTTATATCCCACGGATCTGATAGTATTGAAGGATCAAAATATAGATGTGATCCTCGGAATGAACTGGTTACGCCAGTATGGCGCTGTGATAGATACCTTGAATAGAAATGTTAAGCTGTTGCTACCCGATAACCAGTCACCACTCCTTATCCAATTTCCGATTCCCAAGAGAACGGTTACGACCGCTAATGCAACCTCAGTGCCAGCACTTCAAGATATACCGGTAGTCTGTGAGTTTCCAGATGTGTTCCCTGATGATTTGCCTGGGCTACCACCGGAAAGAGATGTTGAATTTGTGATTGAGCTGAAACCGGGTACTGCACCAGTATCCCGAAGAGCTTATAGGATGCCCCCAAAAGAGTTAGCTGAATTGAAAACTCAATTGAAAGAACTGTTGGACAAAGGTTTTATCCGACCTAGTTCATCGCCGTGGGGTTGTCCTGCAATCTTTGTGAAAAAGAAAGATCAAACTCTGAGAATGTGTGTGGACTATCGTCCATTAAACGAGGTGACCATCAAAAATAAATATCCTCTTCCTCGTATCGATCTTCTCTTTGATCAATCGGCGGGAGCCAAGGTGTTCTCAAGATTGATCTTAGATCCGCTACCACCAAATACGTATACGGCCGGAAGATATTCCGAAAACCGCCTTTACCACCGGATACGGCCTATACGAATATCTAGTCATGTCATTTGGGCTTACTAATGCTCGGCCCATTTCATGTATCGATGAACTCGGTGTTTATGCCCGAGCTCGATCGTTTTGTCGTAGTGTTCATCGACGACATTCTTATATATTCCAAAAATAAAGAAGAGCATGCGGAGCATCTCCGTATTGTTCTGTCTCGTCTCCGAGAGCATCAGCTTTATGCTAAATTTAGTAAGTGTGAGTTTTGGCTTAGTGAAGTCAAATTCCTTGGGCATGTCTTATCGGCCGAGGGTGTCGCAGTTGATCCCAGCAAAATCCAAGATATTCTTAATTGGAAACCACCCACCACCGTTCATCAAGTTCGTAGCTTCCTTGGAATGGCGGGATATTACCGTCGTTTCGTTCCTGATTTCTCCAAATTAGCCAAACCAATCACAGAACTCCTCAAGAATCAGACCAAATTCCGATGGTCATTTGAATGTGAGCAAGCTTTCCATAAGTTAAAAGATCTTCTAACCACTGCCCCAATCCTTGCTCAGCCAGATATTGAAAAGCCATTCGATGTGTATTGTGATGCGTCTGGCATCGGCATCGGATGTGTGTTAATGCAAGAGGGCAAAGTTATTGCTTATGCTTCGAGGCAGTTGAAGAGACATGAAGAGCATTATCCAACTCATGATCTTGAGTTAGCCGCAGTTGTGCATGCTCTGAAAATATGGAGGCATTATTTGCTGGGCAACAAATGTCATATTTATAGTGATCATAAAAGTTTGAAGTATATCTTCACACGATGCGAGTTGAATATGAGGCAGCGAAGGTGGCTTGAATTAATCAAAGATTATGATCTTGACGTCCATTATCATCCTGGCAAAGCCAATGTGGTTGCGGATGCTCTCGATCGAAAAGAGTCAATGCAATTGTCTTCTGATCACTCCAAGAAATCTGAGTCTATGTCAAGAGTTAGAAAGATTAAATATTGATATGATTCCTCGAGGGAGTCTCAATGATATCACATTACATTCATCTATCCAAGAAAAGATTATTGTAGCTCAACGAGAAAGCAAAGGGCTTAAGCATATTAGAGAAAAAGTCGGATCGGGGCAAGCATCTTGCTTCCGCCTTGATGACAATAATGTGGTATGGTTCAAAAAATGGGCTAGTTGTTCCCAAGGTCCCCGAACTCCGACACGGTGATTCTTGATGAAGCCCACCTAACCAGATTCTCAATCCATCCAGGTAGTAATAAAATGTATCATGACCTGAAACGAGAGATTACGGTGGACTAAAATGAAAATCGAGATAGCTCGCTATGTTGCAAGATGTGACACTTGTCGAAAAGTCAAAGCTGTGCATCTGAAGACTGCCGGAATGCTACAACCTTTACCAATTCCAGCCTGGAAATGGGAAGATATAAGTATGGACTTTATTGTGGGTGCGCCTAGAAACGACCAAGGGCTATAATTCGATCACGGGTTATTGTGGGATCGATTAACTAAGTCCGCCCACTTTATTCTGTGAAGGATACGTATCTGACACCTCGGTATGCTCAAATATACATAGATCGAATAATGAGTTTGCATGGGATTCCAAAAGTATAGTCACTGATCGGGGTACTCAATTTATGGCTCACTTCGGCAAAAGTTTCATGAGACTATGGGTACTAACTTATTGCACAAAGATTGCTTATCATCCCCAAACCGGAGGGCGGTGAAAAAGAGTAAATCAAATTCTAGAAGATATGTTGAGATCTTGTGTATTGACATATTCCTCAGCATGGGATGAATGTTTGCCATTAGCAGAATTTGCTTATAATAATAGCTATCAAGAAAGTCTCAAAATGGCACCATTTGAAGCATTATATGGTCGGCGATGTCGTACTCCACTTAACCGGTGCGAACCGGGGAGAAAGGTGGTTCTATGGGGTTGATTTAGTTAAAGAAACTGAAGATAAAGTCAGACAAATTCAAGCAAATCTGAGAAGGGCTCGGTCTCGACAAAAGAGTTATGCGGTCGTCATCGCCGACCCTTGGCGTTTAAAGTTGGAGATTATGTATACTTGAAGGTGTCACCGAGCAAAGGTATCGACCGTTTCGGGTGAAAGGTAAATTAGCACCTCGATACATCGGTCCATTTCAAATTATTGAACAATGTGGGAAGGTAGCATATCGTGCGGATCTACGGCGGTTGTCTCTTGTACACAATGTGTTTCATGTGTCACAATTAAAAAAATGTTTGCGAGTACCCGGACAAGGTCGTCGACATTGAAGGCATCAATATTGAGCCTGATCTAACAAGTGCTGAATATCCAATCAAAATTCTTGACCGAAAAAGACCGAGTCACCCGGGCACATAAGAAGATTTTATAAAGTTCGGTGGGATCAGCACTCGAGGATGAAGCCACTTGGGAATCTGAGGAATTCTTGAATGAGCACTTTCCGGGAGTTTCTTTCTTCTTTCTCCTAAGTCACGATTCGTTTCTAAAATTGTGACTTTCCAAAAACATGAGACTTGTAATATGAACCTTCTACCTCCCTCATGAAACAATGTAAGATGTGTTTGCTTGACACATTTCCTTTTCCATTACTTAGCCCTAAGCCTTGAATCTCGGGGACGAGATTCCTTTTAAGGGAATATAATGTAACACCCCGGTGTTACGTTAAGCAAAAACCTGCCATGTCATCATCATCATTGCATAAGCATTTATGATTAGAAAACCCTAATTCAAACAATTAAAATGAGTTTATGATTCTAGGGTGTTGTTTGAGTTCTTTATATCACATGTGTATGTGTTGATAATCTAAACTTCACTCACATGTTTACTTTTATTAATAAAAGCCATCAACTAAAATGAATCTTGATGTTTGCTAGTGCTTGGCTAACTCTAACTCACATCTCAAAGATGTTTTACAAGTCAAGTGAGGTACAATGAAGAACCAAATTTGAAATGGGAGTTCAAAATCCTAAACCCCTAGCTTGAGGGCTAAGTGTTGGGTTTTGAATTTCACTTTCAATTTTGGTGAGCTAATTGTAAGTCTTCCGCTACTAAAAGTATCTTGTATAAAAAGCTGTTGTAATCTTGTGATATATCGTAAGTATCGATCTGGGTGTTTGTGGTTTATCGGGGATCCACCCGGCGGAACATTCTAGGTTATATGGTGTATAAGCATGGTTGGCTGAGGTCTTAAGGACAAGGTCGGTGCTTGTGGGCCATATAATTTAGAAGGTTCGCCACGCAGAAAATGGGCCTACGTGGCAGAACCTTCTAAATTATATGGCCCACAAGCAATCGACCTTGTCCTTAAGACCTCGGTCAACCATGCTTATACACCATATAACCTAGAATGTTCCGTCGGGTGGATCCCCTAAACCACAAACACTCCAGATCGATACTACGGATACATCACAAGATTACAACAAATTTTTATACAAGATACCAGAGTAGCGGAAGACTTACAATAACTTAATTTACAAACATTTTGTAAAACTTATACAAACCAGAGTAATACTACAAACAGCGGAAGTATCATTATATAACTTTATTACACTCACTCAACAAAAGGTGCCCTGCCCAGAGGCCACTCAATTCACTCTTCCTCAGACACTTCTTCAACAACCGTCATGCAGCAAGGGCCGTAGCACGCTTGCCCATGCGGTTCACACACAAGGGGTTGAACAAACCACGAGTACAAAAAGTACTCCGCAAGACTTACCCGACCAAAAGTGGGGAGAAGACTCAGAAATGCTGGCTAATAGGAATCAAGGTGAGGCTTTAGCAAGATCAAAAGACTCTTTTGCTAAAAAGACTAAGCCAGTCCTTAATGTATCAATCACTTGTCAAACATATACCGAATTCAAAACTTTTTCATACTCAACTTCCATTATTACTACGATGCTTTGGTGCGAGGATCACGGCTCCCATATCGTGGAGCACCACGACGATTCGAATCGCTTTATATACCCAGCGGGGCTTCTAACCGCCGCGATGTATGCGGGACCAACATCTTACATACATCAACTCACGCCCGGATTTCACCCTACCAGAACGGGGGTACAGTACACCACCTCACTACGGCCGCTCGGTCACTTCGGCGGTGCGCATCGTAGGATGGGCACACGCTACTTGTCCGTTCTAGTAAAAGATAGTCCAAGTGGAGTTTACCGCCATTAGCATGCGACTAGTACTATCCAATAACCTCATGATCCAAGGGCCAAGCAACGAACGGTGCTTAACCGACACAAGTGGGCGACACTACACCGGGGCGTAGCCCCTCCTGATGCAAGTCACTCCACGGTGTCTCGATTTACTCATCATCATGTTCTTGGGCGTACCCACGACCCGGCCAAGGTGAGAGGTAGGCGACAAGCAACATCAAGTTTTCATAAATTCCCATCAGGGATCATTGTGATCACACCTTTGTAAACAGTTTATCAAAACCCTACCCTAGTAGCAAGACTAAGCGCATACTAAGCATTTCGAAATCAAAACAGGTATCCAGGATAATATATCAAGGTATGGTAAATGCATCAAGTAGGGTAACACACAACTCCTACACCTAATGCAGTATCATCACATGAAATCATAAAAACTTTTCGAAATACAAGGCAGGGTTTGAATGCATCCGGGGCTTGCCTTGGGGCTCGGCGAAGTGAGGTGCAGCTACCCAATCACCGGGATCGAGATCCAACCTCTTCGGGAGGCTGGAGATGGCTCGACTCCCTCCTCGGATTCGATAGCTACGATTGAGATGCATGATTACAATGCGAGAAAAATGAATGAACATGCGATAACGATGCATCAAACGTTAACCTATCTTGAGTACAACTTTCCTTCACGGTAACCTTACTCTAGGAAGGTATAACTAGCGTTGACGACGACGGACTAGCGATCGCAATCAACATGAAATGCCGAAGGTCATCGGGGTTAATAACCTAGGGTCATCACTCAATTCCAAAATCAAGCAACCTTATTAGTGATTAAAGGTGATTACTAATTTATTGACCATTTTTACAGTCGTTGAAAGCCACTAAGTAACTTGCTAATTAGGAATCAACTTAACCCTAATTAATTAAAGAATTACTAATTAAACATGATTAACTAAGGAATTAATTAAGCTTAAGACAAAACTTAATCAAAACTTAACCAAACTTCATAATTAAGATCCTCATACTCTAATTAGCACACAAAACAAATTTCATAAATTTTGGAGTTATATTTTAATTACTAAAAATCATGGAAGTTGCATTTATTAATTAAAGGAGCAATTTTATCACCCACAAAAATTACTGAAAAACAGAGGTTAGCATTTTTCATTGACAGAGCATATTATGGAGAACACCCACATATTTTTCTCATATTTTTATCTGCCCAGATAATATTTATACAAAAAGATGAAAACTATATTTAGAAAATTAAAAGCAGAAAAAAGGAAACACTTTTCTCCTCGCGTGGGCTTCAGCATGCGGCCCCAGCGGCCCACTCCGGGCGTCGGACCGCGGCCTGGCCCGGCCGACTCACGCGCGCCCCGATCTGACTTTTTCTCTGATATGCTTGAGCCCTTTACTTTCTCGTTGAGCGACAATAATCTTTTCTTGAATAGATGAGTGTACGGTGATATCATTCAGAGTACCACGAGAAATTATATCAATATTTAATCTCTCTAATTCTTGACATAGACTCAGATTTACTTTGGGTGACAAAAAGCAGTTGCACTGACTCTTTTCGACGGAGAGCATCCGCAACCACATTGGCTTTGCCGGGATGATAATGGACGTCAAGATCATAATCTTTGATTAATTCAAGCCACCTTATTTGCCTCATATTCAACTCGCATCGTGTGAAGATATACTTCAAACTTTTATGATCACTATAAATATGACATTTGTTGCCCGACAAATAATGCCTCCATATTTTTTAGAGCATGCACAATCTAGCGGCTAACTCAAGATCATGAGTTGGATAATGCTCTTCATGTCGCTTCAACGCCTCGAAGCATAAGCAATAACTTTGCCCTCTTGCATTAACACACATCCGATGCCGATGCGGGCGCATCACAATACACATCGAATGGCTTTTCAATATCCGGGCCGAGCAAGGATTGGGGCGTGGTTAGAAGATCTTTTAACTTATGGAAAGCTTGCTCACATTCAGATGACCATCGAATTTGGTTTGATTCTTGAGGAGTTACGTGATTGGTTTGGCTAATTTGGAGAAATCGAGGAACGAAACGGCGGTAATATCCCCGCCATTCCAAGGAAGCTACGAACTTGATGAATGGTGGTGGGTGGTTTCAATTAAGAATGTCTTGGATTTTCTTTGGGATCAATCGCAACACCCTCGGCCGATAAGACATGCCCAAGGAATTTGACTTCACTAAGCCAAAACTCACACTTACTAAATTTAGCATAAAGGCGATGCTCTCGGAGGCGAGACAGAACAATACGGAGATGCTCCGCATGCTCTTCTTTATTTTTGGAATATATAAGAATGTCGTCGATGAACACTACGACAAAAGCGATCGAGCTCGGGCATAAACACCGAGTTCATCGGATACATGAAATGGGCTGGAGCATTAGTAAGCCCAAACGACATGACTAGATATTCGTATAGGCCGTATCCGGTGGTAAAGGCGGTTTTTGGAATATCTTCCGGCCGTATACGTATTTGGTGGTAGCCGATCTAAGATCAATCTTGGAGAACACCTTGGCTCCCGCAAGTTGATCAAAGAGAAGATCGATACGAGGAAGAGGATATTTATTTTTGATGGTCACCTCGTTTAATGGACGATAGTCCACACACATTCTCGAGTTTGATCTTTCTTTTTTCACAAAGATTGCAGGACAACCCCACGGCGATGAACTAGGTCGGATAAAACCTTTATCCAACAGTTCTTTCAATTGAGTTTTCAATTCAGCTAACTCTTTTGGGGGGCATCCTATAAGCTCTTCGGGATCTTTAAGTGCAGTGCCCGGCTTCAACTCAATCACAAATTCAACATCTCTTTCCGGTGGTAGCCCAGGCAAATCGTCAGGGAACACATCTGGAAACTCACAGACTACCGGTATATCTTGAAGTGCTTTGGCACCGAGGTTGCATTAGCGGTCGTAACCGTTCTCTTGGGAATCGGAAATTGGATAAGGAGTGGTGGCTGGGTTATCGGGTAGCAACAGCTTAACATTTCTATTCAAGGTATCTATCACAGCGCCATACTGGCGTAACCAGTTCATTCCGAGGATCACATCTATATTTTGATCCTTCAATACTATCGATCCGTGGGATATAAATACCCACCAAGAGATATAGGAATCGAGAGACTACTTCCAGCGTACACATACGCCCTCCCGGTGATTGCACCATAAACTCATCTTTAATTTCTTTTATGGGAATTTCATGCTTGGTAACAAAGGTGCGGTTGATAAATGTATGAGATGCACGAGAATCAAATAATGTAAGTGCGGGGTGGCTGGCAACGGGGAACATACCCATCAACACGGGTTCTCCTTCAAGAACGTTCCCGACTGGACTTGATAGACGCGCCCCGGTCTTCTTCCCGGCATTAGCCTTCGGGACACGCTGTGGGAACACCCCCCTTTGACTCGGGGGCTGTTGACCGCGGACCCTTCTTTGAAACTGGGAAGCATTCCTTTTAGGGTAGGGGCAGGTTTCGTCACGGATGCCCGACTTGATCACAATTGAAACACGGGCCGAAACCGGTAGAAGTATTTTGTGGAGCCGGTGGAGTTGGGTTTGAACACCACAGGTGTTAAATTTCTTTGGGGATAGGTTGCGGCGGCCGGCGAGGGTACACCTGTTGCCTCGGGGGCTTGTTGCTCTTTGTGGTGGGTAGCGATAGGGTTGAGGATTTTGCGGCTGTTGTGGATAGCGAAATGGTGGGCGATAGTCTTTGGGTGGGATGATAGATAACTTTCTCGGCGTTTACGGATTCCGCCAGATTGTCGAGAAAAGCACGTCGTTCCTCACTCTTTTGCTCCGACAGGGGATTTCTCATAGGCAATGGCTATATCCACGCCTCGTAGAAAGTGGCATTGGGGTTTGAGGTGAGGTGGGTTTTGATATCTCCCTTTAAACCCCCCGAGGAAGCACTTCTTCTTCTTTATATCGGTATCCACATGTTACGGTGCATCTTTGTGAGAGGTGGCTAAAGGAATTCACGTCTTGCACCACCGATTGTCCACCTTGTTTGAGCTAAAAATTCTTCTAACTTAGCTTGCATTACTCCGTCGGTATAAAATCTTGACGGAATGCATCTTTGAACACGGTCCGGGTGATGGGCTGGTCGGCTGGCTGCCGTGCAAGGAAATTCGCCCACCACGCAGATGCAGGGCCTCTCAGCTGCTGGGCGGCAAACTTGGGTTTCATCAAGTCTGGACAACCTTCCAGTAGATCAAACTTCAGATCTATAATGCGAAGCCAATCATTAGCTTCTAGGGGCTCCTCGGCCTGGTGAACACCGGCGGGCGAGTATCGGTGAAGTCCGCATAGGTGATTTCGTCGTGATTACGGCGACCCCCTGATTTTCACGTGGTGCATTCTGATTCTGGCGACTTATCTCCCGTAGCATACGGGCATTTTCAATAGTGGCGTGGACTAAAGCGCCACGGCTTCAGCCAAAGACGGTGGTGCTTGTGGTGCACTGAGGGACCTCACCCCTCTCTTGCGAATGACCGGACATCTGTTATAAACAAGATCGGATTTATTCACAAGCGGGGTTTTATTAAAATTGAAAGCAACGATTGCAAGCCCGGTCATACAAAGGTTCACTTATTTATTTTTACAAGTCCGCCCATAGGCCGGACACCCCAGTTGACTATTTAACATATATTACATCTCTCTCTTTCTCAGGGAGCTCAGATGTCAGACCCCTCATCTGGGTCAGACTCATTGCCTGCAGCGGACTCATCTGCCTCGGACTCCTCAGTTGGGGTCGGGTACACTTCTGGTGATTCCACTGATCCTAAATCATCCGCGACTACTGTTTGCTGGGGTACACGGATTATGGAGATTATACCGATGATGGACCTCCTCGTGTAATGCAGCGGTATATGCTTCAAGATCCTCCACCTGAGCCTGCAACTCTTCAATAGCATCGTACCCATCATTTCTTTGGTTCCTTGTGGCTTCTAGTTCCTGCTCAAGTTGGGCAATTCTCCGCTGATACTCGTGGATGGACTTGATATCCTTCTGCTCTTGCTCCTGCAGATTTTCTATCTCGGACTTCAGCTTGATGTTCTCAATTGTTGCCTTGCAATGATCTTTGGTAACAGTAGCTAGCTCGTCTCGACAAAAGAGTTATGCAGATCGTCATCGCCGACCCTTGGCGTTTAAAGTTGGAGATTATGTATACTTGAAGGTGTCACCGAGCAAAGGTATCGACCGTTTCGGGGTGAAAGGTAAACTAGCACCTCGATACATCGGTCCTTTTCAAATTATTGAACAGTGTGGGAAAGTAGCATATCGTCTGGATCTACCTGAGCAATTGTCTCTTGTACACAATGTGTTTCATGTGTCACAATTAAAAAAATGTTTGCGAGTACCAGACAAGGTCGTCGACATTGAAGGCATCAATATTGAGCCTGATCTAACAAGTGCTGAATATCCAATCAAAATTCTTGACCGAAAAGACCGAGTCACCCGCAGGCACATAAGACGATTTTATAAAGTTCAGTGGGATCAGCACTCGAGGATGAAGCCACTTGGGAATCGAGGAATTCTTGAATGAGCACTTTCCGGAGTTTCTTTCTTCTTTTTCCTAAGTCACGATTCGTTTCTAAGAATTGTGACTTTCCAAAAACATGAGACTTGTAATATGAACCTTCTACCTCCCTCATGAACCAATGTAAGATGTGTTTGCTTGACACATTTCCTTTTCCATTACTTAGCCCTAAGCTTTGAATCTCGGGGCGAGATTCCTTTTAAGGGAATATAATGTAACACCCGGTGTTACGTTAAGCAAAAACTGCCATGTCATCATCATCATTGCATAAGCATTTATGATTAGAAAACCCTAATTCAAACAATTAAAATGAGTTTATGATTCTAGGGTGTTGTTTGAGTTCTTTATATCACATGTGTATGTGTTGATAATCTAAACTTCACTCACATGTTTACTTTTATTAATAAAAGCTGTTGTAATACTGTGATGTATCTGTAAGTATCGATCCAGGAGTGTTTGTGGTTTATCGGGGATCCACCCGACGGAACATTCTAAGTTATATGGTGTATAAGCATGGTTGGTGAGGTCTTAAGGACAAGGTCGGTGCTTGTGGGCCATATAATTTAGAAAGTTTCGCCACGATTACTTTCCTCGGATTATTTAATTAATTGTTGCTTGTACTCCAATTAATTCTTTGTTACGTGACTGCTGTAATTTCCATGCATCAATCACTGATATACACGAATTATTTGTGTGATCAGCAGGCTGGAAAAGCTTTCATTCAACCACACAGGCGCACAACTGGGCTTCAAGTTATATATACCTGCGGGACATAAACCCAAGGTATGGCAAATTTTCAAGTTGAATCACAACAGGAAGCTACGTGAATCCTTGCCACCTGGTGGCTCTGAATTCAACTAGGCCAGCTACACTGAAAAACACAAGTAAGATTGAGATCGCTCATGCAGTCAAGTTATAAATTGCATCCTTTCACTAGGCCGAAAGTTGCTTTCCAGATTCTTAGTTATTGTTGCTTATAATCAAATTCGTATGCATGAATCGCTCATCGCTGATACGTCAATTATTTATTACAGCAGGCAGAAAAAGCATTCATTGGACCACACACAGGCACAGCGGGACATCAAAATATATGGTGATTAAACAAAGTGTTGCTACAGCCTGCCCATCCACGGGAGGACATCTACAGTTATTAACAATCATTTGTCTTAGAACTAAAGAAAACAAGCAGACTACTTGTGCTCACAGTTTCCCTCTTCAAGCCTACCATAGGTATGCTTATTACCATCTCCTATATTCCGTATTTTCACGTGTCATTATGCACTGACCGTGTAACTACTGTATGTAGGGATCCAGGATCCTTATATGGCAGGGCCACATGAAACTCTGTTCACATATAGACTGGTGGGCATGCTGCCAAATCATGCTTAGCAGCGGCATCCCCTGCACTATTGTAGACTTGACCATGCATATATTTGTATTTGTACACTCCATATATTTCTTTTGAAGTAATAGACCTATGTATATTTTCACAAGTAGTTGGACTGAATCGTGGATCTTGTAATGAGCCGAGCCGAATGTGTGGTGATGGAAGGAAACATTTCCAACCGTTATTGTTTATCGATCTTACTGTCCTCTGCTTTGTCGTCTGCGCTGCACCAATATATGCAAGGCCCTCTGCTTTCTGAGGGAGGGAAGCAGAGCAAATGGCCAGGACCAGCCTTCACTGTCTGTGAGCCCCGGCCGACATGATGCAACCTCATCAATAGAGGTGTCCAGTCTGAGTAATTGGTCTTGGTGAGGACGGGGGTAGCTAGTGTCATCGCCGACCTCACGCACTACTCGTTGACCCATCCATGATTTGGCAGAGAAACGAGGACCGTACACCGCCATCGAGCTCAATAGCACACTCGGACAAGCTCACGACAACATAGTGGAAGAGAACACACAGGAAGACGGTCCTGGTTTTTTTGCTGTCTAACAGCGTTTTCTGACTATTGAAAAAGTAGTATAACACCAGTTATAGATACTCCGATATGGAGATCAGGTCACAAAGCCATGCATGACCCACCCGACATGATGCACGCCACCGCAAGCAGACAGACATGCATGCAATGAAGAAACACAGTCAAAGCAAAGCATGTTTGTCGTCCTCTGCTTTTCCATCCTCTGCAGATGCTCTGCTTTGCACCAGATACACACAGATGCTCTGCTTTGCAACGAAAATGACACGAGAGTATCAAAGGAAGAGACCCGGCAATTATTTTATTCAGACAAGAAAAAAGCTAAGCATCTGACGGTGGGGTACGGTAGGTTGAAGCTGGGAAGAAGGGATCCCTCCAACAAGCCAGATTACGCGACTAGACACAACCCTCCCTTTTTTTTCACGTGTCATTATGCACTGACCGTGTAACTAATGTATGTAGGGACCTAGGATCCTTATATGGCAGAGCCACATGAAACTCTGTTCACATATAGACTGTTGGACATGCTGCCAAATCATGCTTAGCAGCCGCATCGCCTGCACTATGTAGACTTGACCATGTATATTTGTATTTCTACGCTCCATATATTTTTTTTTTCGAACCGAGGGACACTCCATATATTTCTTTTGAAGTAATGGACCTATATAGATTTGCACAAGTAGTTATACTGAAGTCGTGGATCTTGTAATGAACCGAATGTGTGGTGATGAAAGGAGACATGCAGCACGAACATCGTATGCTGACCTGATTGATGATCACGAAATCAAGCTTCCCAATCGTTATAGTTTATCGATCTTACTGTTTTCTGCTTTGTCGCCTGCACTGCACCAATATGCAAGGCCCTCTGGCCAGGACCAGCCTTCACTGTCTGTGAGCTCTGGCCGAGGAATATAACGACGGTTCATTTTGGAAGCACGGTGCATCCTAAAACAAAGCAGAGCAGAGCAACTCTATCACTCGGGCATCAGGACTCGGGACGATGCTAGCTGCACAGAGCATCAGGACTCGGGAGCCGACATGCATGACCTCCACCGGCCTCGAGCTCACTCAGACTGGGCCTCGAGCACTGCAAACTGGGCCTCGAGCTTCACCTTCTTCATCAACAGCGTCCGCTCCGCGTAATTGGTCTTGGTGAGGACAGAGTTGCTAATCTCGTTACGGACCTCACGCACTGCGCGTTGTACCACAATGAATGTTGGTCTTTGTGGCGCTTGACCGATCCGGCCGGCGGCATTTGATCGTGCGGTCTCTATTCTAGCGGTGGTACCTCTTTGTGGTCGATTCCTAGCCCACAACCGTCTCACTCTCAGACGCCAATTGTCAAAGTCACCATAGAAACGACGACGGTACACCGCCGTCGAGCTCACTCAGACAAGCTCACGACAACGTAGTGGAAGAAACCACACAGGATGACGGTCTTGGTTTTTGTGCTGTCTAACAGAGTTTTCTGACTCTATTGAAAAAGTAGTATAGACACGAGAGTATCAAGGAAGACACCCGGCAATTATTTTATTCAGGCGAGAAAAAAACTGAGCATCTGACGGTGGGGTACGGTTCAAGCTGGGAAGAAGGGATCCCTCCAACAAGCCAGATTACGCGACTAGACACAACCCCCTTTTTTTTTTTTGAATTATCAGGCATCAAGACAAACATGCATGCTGTGTGTGCGTGTGTACAAAAACCGTGCGGCGAATTGTAAGTGAGACAGGGCAACTCTAAAGTTTGGTTCTTAGAGTGTGTGACAAGCATCGTATCTTCGTCTCTTTCTTTCATCATTAACAAAAGCGGCTGTAGTGGCAGTTGTCAGTAGCGTGGAGACCCAAGCTCTCCTCCATCAAGATCCAAAACCCAGTATCAGCTCCTGAAGCAAGGAATTCCTGCGTTGCGTTGCCTATAGACATGGGAAAAAAACTACTACGAGCAGTACATAGGATATTCAAGTTCTAGAAATGTACACCTAGAGGAGGGCATGCATGTTCGATAAGAACTTTCCAAATTACCATTGTTAAATTGGTGCAACTTAGAACTCTTGACATGTATGATTCGAATGTCAATGTTCTTATACCCAAGGGGTTTGGTGGGTTAACCAATTTGAGGTTATTTGGTGGGTTCCCAGCACACATGGACATCGATGGGAACGGGAACTAGTGCAGCTTGGAAGAAATAGGACCCCTTTCCAGAATTAGGAAACTTACTTTACATAATCTAGAAAACGTTGCAGCTAGCTCATTTGCAGAATTGGCAAGAATTAGTAGCAAGGAGCATCTTGAATATTTGGAGTTACATTGGGGAAGGAGCGGATGCATGGGGGTGAGGGATGAGACTGAGAAGCAACGGCAGCAGCAGGCAGTAGAGGAGGTAATCGAGAAGCTCCACCCACCATCCAGCATACAACATCTACACATTGAAGAGTACTCTGGTCGTCACCTACCAAATTGGATAATGGTACCCACTACTTTGGCCTTTAAGAGCCTCAGGCTTCTAATACTATAGAACCTGCACTGCTCTACTCAACTCCCAGATGGTTTGTGCTGCCTGCCTAGTTTGGAAGCCCGGGACATTGAGGACGCACCTGCCATCAAGAGTATTGGCTCTGGAAGGCGTGCTCCTCTTTGGCAGTAGCTTTTCCAAATCTTCCAACTCTGTGTCTGGAAGGCTTGAGTGCATGGGAAGAGTGGGAGTGGGAGGGGGAGGGCGAGGACGAGTCTGCAAAAGCCATGGCCATGCCAGCTCTCAATCATCTCTCGATTGATAACTGCAAGCTCAGTTGTCTTCCACCAGGGCTCTCCAGCAGCAAGAGGCTTGCTCTGAGAGAACTGCACCTGTACGAGCTGAGAAACCTGACATCCGTGGAGAACTTCCCATCCATTGTGGAGCTTGATGTATTCGACTGCCCTATGCTTATCAGGATCTGTGGCCTCCCGAGGTTACAGAACATAAGGATCGCCCATTGCCCGAATGTGGAGGTGCTTGAAGGGGTCCCATCACTTCAAAGCATGGAGATGGAGGACGCCACAATGGAGACGGTTCCAAAATACGTGGCAGCAGTAACCCCAAGGTATCTCAAGTTGACTTGCAGCAAGAAGTTGTATGAGTCCTTGTTAACTGGCAGCAGCTCATCTGAGTATGACAAGATCAAGCATATCAAGTCACACATTATCGACTACTTCGCTGAAGATGAAGATTAATTACTGCACCGCCAGGTTAGAAAAAAGGTAAATGTTATATTTATCCAGTTGGTTACCTTGTCTGTTGCGAGACATTGTACCTGCATATGCAGTCATATTTCCTCACGTAACATTCGCTTAGTGCGTATTCTGAAGTAAACTTTATTCAATATGCTATCTTTGCTATGGGATTGGTAATGGATTCGGATCGTTGGGAGTTCATCATTGCCACCACGCAGACTTGAGTTTTGTACCATCTGCTTGCTCTTACTTTGGCCAAATTTCAGACTCTGTACAACAGATTGATTGCGTTGGGCTTGATGACGCTTGGAATTATAGTTTGGTGAAGCAGAGTGCTGAATGTAGTCCTTGTGTTCAAACTTTGGCTCTAGTGATTTCATATTCTTGTGCTCGCATATTTGTAAATTATTCAGTGTTCCGTATTGGATTTGTTATTATCAACAAACGTGTGGTGATGAACAAAACGTATTCAGCCTTTCGGATCCCTGCAAGAACTGTATGTTAATCCTCTGCTTTGTAGCCTGCGTCAATATACATACATACATACATATTCTCTGCTTTGGGCCCCCAAGTACAGTAGAAGCTCTGTCCGAACCCATCTGATCCAGGGGGCACTATTACGGTTCATACTCAGGACTGTGTGCTTTGCTTCTTCGCCCTTGTTCTCTTTGTAACTTTTTTCACTCTCTCTCCATCACATCAAGTTTTTACCCGCATGTATAGAGCACTAAATGTAAGTAAAAAAAATAACTAATTGCACAGTTTGGTTGTAAATCACGAGACAAATCTTTTGAACCTAGTTGGGCCACGATTGGACAATATTTGCCAAATACAAACGAAAGTGCTATAGTTGCAAATTTCACTCTCTCTCCTCCATCTAAACAAGGGCTTCTTCGGAAAAATGGTGCAGTTAGGGGTTCACTCGGATGTTGAGCCTGCTGTAGCAATTGTTGGATGTCAAAAGTCCAAGAGCTCAGTCAATGCGCTTCAGGGTTCGCTACCAGGACACCATCAGTGCACATCCTCTGCTTTGGAAGGAAGGGGAAAAAAAACAGAGCAAAGCAGAAAGCCAACAGCAGCGGCAACTCTGCTACTTTTGGGAGATGATGATGTTCTCCTCCGTCCAGATTTGATACTTCTGCCTTTCCGACTCTGGCAAGCACCATATCCCCCTGCTTATTCTTTTCATGCTCAATTGAAAACGTAACGGAGCAAATCGATCTGAAAATGTTAATAGCAATGACCAACGAGGTTGCCAAGAGATGAAGGACGACACCAGTGAGTAAGCCCAACCAAGGTTTCTCCAGTTGAGATGCACCAAGGGGCTGTACAGAGTCCTTGTTAACAGCAGGCAGCAGTTCATCCGAGTATGGCAAGATCAGCCATATCAAGTCAGGCACTACTTGTACTGAAAATGGAGATTAATTTTTTTTTTTTGAAGGCAAAAACTGTGGGGGAGGTCCCCACAGCACTTCATTTTATAAATTTAAATCAGGAAGTAGAAATGGTGCTTACAGACTTTAACTGAAGGCATCTAACCAAACACAAATGGATGACCTCAGGTCATCCGAGAGGCGAAGGGACTGCAGCATACATTGATTTTTAAAGTTACTAAACCAAGTGCTTAGCTGGACGTTGCCGTTTCTGAAAATTCTGTCATTCCGAAGATTAATTGATGGACAGCCATACCATATCAGAAATAAATCTCCTAGATTTAAAATATTGAACACGGCAACTATACTTTTTATCTCACGAGGCAGTGCACCTACATGTACAGTTCTAGTGTAGTATTTACTATGTGCTGCTTAGTACGTATTTTTCAGGTGTCATTACGCATTGCATTGACCGTGTAACCAATGTATGTATGCAGCGATCTAGGATTCTTAAGGCAGAGAGAGCCACCTGATGATGCTAGCTTCCAGTGGCCAGTGGGAGTGACATCCCCTTGGTATTTTAGCTCCTCTGCTTTTTCCAATCACCGCAGCAGCACCATATTATTATTATACACTGCTTTCTCGCCTGCACTGCATGTCTGCACCATTACGTGCAATGCAAGGCCCTCCTCTCCTTTGTGATGGAGGCAGAACAAATGGGCAGGACGATCTGTCCAAACTCGATGTTGGGGCCTGCACTGTGAGCTGTGACTGAGGAATATAATGGTTCATTCATACTACTACTTTGGAAGCACGTAAGGGACAGCGGTTCATCAGTCAGTATATACCACATGCAAGGGAAGGGGAAAGTATGCAGAAACAGAGCACATCCGCCCTCTTATCGGTTGGTTTTTGGGCCACAACACCTCTATCTATCGCTTGGGCTGTTAATCTATATAAGTATGACACGAACGAACACATCCTCTGCTTCTTCTTTGTGGGGTTTCTCTTCTGCTTTTCCGACCATCGCGGGAACAGCAACACCATATCCTCTGCTTTGTGTCCTGCGCTGCACAAATATATGCATGGCCCTCTTCTTTCTTTGTGATGGGCAGGACGTCGAGCCTATTCCTTTATGCCATCATTGGAGCTCGCGGGGGTTGGGGATCATCATCATCTCTAGCAGGCCAGGCAGGCAGACTTAATTTCAGTTTTCTTGCAATGTCACGGTCGACCACCTACTGTCAAATCATTAGAACCGAAGAAGAAGCCAGTGCGTGGTCGAGGTTCTGGAAACGAAAGGAAAGAGTGCTGGCCTCGACAGATGTAGTCGCTGGCCATGCAGAGCAGGAACAGAGCAGCCACCAAATTTTTGACACGAGAAAAACCCTGAGCATGTCAAGGACCCTGTAACACAAACAACTCAATTCAGAACTTTGCAGTTTACCAACCATCAAGCCAAGCATAACTAGCCGTGTCTATTTATAATGTCTAATTCCTTCCCATTCAATTCGAAACTCCATCCACGTACAGCTGCCGTCATGCATGGTATATACAGCAATGCGTACAACTGAGAAATTAATTCCGATCTAAAAGCCATGGAGTAGTACATCATAGGGTTAGGTAACGGACAATTCATTCATCCCACAAGGCCACAAGCAAGGAATTGCTGCTGAGAGAGAGAGGACAAGTATTCCGCCGGTTCCAGCAATGTCTACTGTCTGCTGTCTACTTCCATACCAAGTTTGGCACTTGATCCTTCGAGTGTGTAGCAAGCAATGGCATTGTATCTTGGTATCCTTTTTCCATTTGTTTTTCAGGTCCACCAACCTATATATAAGGGCCATACTTGTCACCTTGCCTGGCACCGACAATCACATTCTCAAGGGGAAGAGCAGGTAGCAGCCCAAGACCCAACCACCGGCAGCAAATTGAGGTGACTCAATCCTCTCTCCTGCAACTCTCTCTCTCTCTCTCTCTAGATACATATACATACACACACATTCCAGCATGTGAGTATACTTCAGTTTTCCTATATGAATTGTAAGTCTGTTTATTTTCGCTAGCGAATCTGCATGTTATTATATGTACCATTGTGAAGAAATGGCTAGCTAAAGCCTAGAGCTAGACTGCACGCATTCCAACGTCAACGTTTACACACACTCTGCCATGGATGAGACCTTGCAGACCTCATAGGTGTCTACACGAGCATATAAAACGTCAACATTTTAGTGTCACATGTTAATCATTATTTTTTTTCGTACAATAAGGCTTGCATCCAGTTTGGATATGAGTTAGCTTAAGGAGATTTTGTACATGCACTTAGTTAGAACCACAGATTAGGCACGCGGGTAAACTGTCATCAAAGGCACAGAAAAAGCATGTCACATGGATTACCTCTCTGCTGATGACATAAGCAACACGTATTAAACAAACACATCTCTGATGAACCTTCATCAAGAGACATGTTTTGGACATAAAAGTATCTGATGATGATTTACAAAAAAAATAAAGAATGAAAAATCCCTACATAGTCATGTATACATCAAACACGTTTCATCTATTTTAGTAATCAAATTCTTTACAAACTTTACATGCAAAAAAATCAAAAACTTAGAACATGGTGAAGCATAAAAACATAATGAAGAATGATTTATTGCCAGTCCAGTGCTTGGAACAGAGGTCATAAAAGCAGTTCAAAAACATAGAACCGGTGGAAGCAAGACCAAGCTTTCCTACGTGTGGTTCGACAAATAGGAGATCACTATTTCACTTTTACTATATCGGCCCAGGGACTTGCAATGTTCAACAAATAGAAGATCACTAGTGTTATTTTGAACAAATCACAGGAAAATTTCCGGTTGCAGACCGAGGCTATAGATTACTGCTAGTCAATCAAATTTTTTCATTTGTCATCAATAATGGAAGGAGGCATAGTTTGATAATCAAGAAGAAAATCAAGGGTGACGTAGAGGAACTCACCTTTGCACATAACCGGTTAACCCCATGCCAACGGCCAAGTTTTAGCTGACTTTAGATATCAATCAACAGGAAGCTGAAAAAGAAAAAAAATCATGACCCATTGCGGACTGCCGCATAATTCAAGTCCACCAGAAAATGAGAGAAATTTTGGCTAATATAGATTCAAGGACAGAAAATATCCATCAGATACACGAACACCGAAAAAATGTGGTTACAAAACAATAATGACCTTTTTTGAGGTATGCCTTGTACATACTGGCTAAACCAAGTCCCATACTTGGGTGTTCCTTTCTAGTATTTGTTTACGTCCTGTAGTTTATTAAGCCTTCCTCTAGGTTACTAATCTGTGCGTACACGTTTGTACCAGCTCTTTTACCTTCTGCAATGGTGGCTGTCCTGGACGCCTTAGCATCGTACGTGATGACGCTGATCACGGACATGGCTGAAGATGAGGTCTCCATGCTACTGGGCATCTCCGACGAGATCACCAAGCTTGGGGACAAGGTGGAGAACTTGGAGGCCTACGTGGCGGACGCTGAGAGGAGACGCATCAATGATGCCATAGTACAAAGATGGGTCAGCAAGCTCCAGGGTGCCTTGTACGAGGCCACGGATATCCTGGAACTCTGTCAGTTGGACGCAGAAGAGCGGCGCTACAAGCAGGCACAAGGGGGCTGCATGGCATCCATCGAAAGCAAGGTGCCTGGTTGCCTACTGCCATTCCTCTTCTGCCTGCGAAAGCCGAGTTTCGCCCATGCCATGGGAGGCCGCATCAAGGGCCTCAATACAAGGCTTGATGGCATCTGCCAGGAGATGGCTGGCCTCCAGCTTCAAGCTCTCACCTCCTCCTAGGTCCAGACGCCGCCAAGTGAAGCCACTCCACCGAGCCGCATGACAACGTCAATGTTTGATGAGGCGGCTATTGTCGGTGAAGCGATCGAGATGAGCACAAAGGCCCTAGTGCAGGAGCTCCTATTGGCCAACCATGTGCAGGCAATGAAGGTGGTGTCCATTACGGGCATGGGGGGCATGGGCAAGACAACCCTCGCCAAGAAGATATTCAACAACAGAGATATCCAAGCGGAGTTCAGGTGCCGGATCTGGCTGAGCATCACTGAGAGTTATAGCCATGAGGGGCTCCTGAGCTCTGCCATCACCCAGGCTAGGGGAGGAGACAACCCCCATGGAGACCAGGAAGTCCTCACACAAACCCTTGTTGGTGCTCTATTGGAGGCGGGCAAGTTTCTGCTGGTGCTAGATGATGTCTGGAGTAACAGGCCGTGGCATGACATCCTCCAAAGCCCAGTCGTTGAGGCCGGACGTAGACAACCTGGGAGTCGAGTCATCATCACCACTAGGAAGGAAGACCTCGTCAAAGATATGGAAGCCATCTATCACCTGCACCATGTCAAACCCCCGAGAGATGAAGATGCTTGGACCTTGCTCAAGAAACGATTCTTGCCACCGAAGGTGCACATCGTCGATCCTCTTATTATGCATTTCAATTTCTTCTATCTAAGAAAGCTAGACCAACAATAAATTAAAATGGTAGGGCCTGTTAAATTCAATACAAAGAGAGATGTGTAAAAGTTAGATAGAAATGGCAAGTAGGAGTACATTGTGTATCAAACAAACATAACTATGCCTAGAATGAAGTCGCTGACATAATATTTGTTTATTCGGGATTTACCAAGTCCCTTGTTTCTGTCAAATATTTCAAATTATATAGGGTGTGAGGGCAGTCCCAACTAAACTATTGTATAGTTTCTCCACCTGTGAAGTAATAATGTGCAGCGTTTCTTTAAATTGAATTTCCATCCAATCATCTATATCATCTCTCCTTAATCTACCAATCACGCATCTTCCTATATACACATAATTCCTTACACAAGAAACCATTTCCTTTTCTATCCTTAATTACATTGCCACATTACCATTTCACTTACTTAGCACTGTAGTTAATGTCTTGAAAACTATCCTGGTCATCCCATGTGGATTGCCATAAGGATGAGCACTATATATCTTTAATTAACTTGTGATTTACACCTTTGGATCCAGAAAACATTTATGACCAATTGGGGCTTAAATACATCTAACTAGGTGCCCCAATTAATATAGTGTTTCCATTATGTATGCTACACTAATTAATGTTAAGGGATAAAGCCTTTTTCTAGTACTGCATTGGCCAAACAAGTGGCGAGAATAAGTCAAGCGGTCCATGCACTAAAATGACAAGTTTTGTGCGACAAATTTTTAGTTTTATAGTGACACATTTCTAAAATGAAGAGGGTACAAAAGCATTATACAACACAACAAATAAAAATAGGGTCCCTATGGTGTAACTAATTCACGTTTAGTGTCTCTTATCCCCAAAACAGCTCATTTGTTCATATTCTCTCTTTTGTATACTTGTTACATGTCCGTCCAAGTTTTTGTGAGTTAGGCGTGAATGTCAGAAATTTATCAAATTAGTTCCATAGCTAATTAAATCACCTTACATCCCAACCACTCTCGTATTCGTTCGTGTTGAACATGGTACTCATGTAGATTGTAATCTTGAATACTATATTGGGTTGTGATAGACTAATGTATCTACCACATGCTATGTATGCTTTTCCGTCCCATTCATTGTTTTTCTCCATTACATGGCACATCCATATGTTTTTCGCATTTGTTGTCAAATCAATAACTCGAGCTATCGATTTAGCAAGGAAACTGATATGTTGATCGCTTCATGTACACATGCCATGCATATACATGTTGACATAATTCTCATATTAAGAATCACATAAGTGGGGCTTTTTTAGGAAAAAACTCAAATTACCATGCCAAGTTGCCATTGTCTAGATATACCCATAATCTACCATTTGGTTTGTTTACCCTCAACTATTTCAGTTGTCCAATATTTATCCCTTAGGCCCAGTTTGGATCCTTGGAATTGAATTCATTTTAGTAATTATGATTTAGACATATATTAATTAAGCTAATATGGTTGTATATGGATTATATTTGTATATTATTGTTTGCTGTATGAGAAAGATAATGATGTGTTGCATTTCCACCGTAGGAGAGCTAGTTGAAGAGCGTGTTGTAACTTGCAAAAGTAAAAACATAGCATGGTGATTTGTAGAATGAATTTCCATTATATGTGAATTTTTAGAAAGTGACGGAATGTCAAATTCTAAGCCAAATAGCCTAATTTATTAAGTAGATTTTGATTCCTCCAAATGAAAGGATCCAAACGGCCTTTAACAAAATGGCTGTACACATTAACATTCATTATTAATTGGATAAATTATTTGATGACAGCTGGTACCATGTTTTATATTAAACAATGGATCATATTTTTTTATTATTTAATAGGATGGGATAAATAATAATAAATTAACCTAGAAATACAAATTTATGTGAAACATAATGATGAAAACTTATAATGTTTTTTTAAATAGGTTTCGATGTCCATTATCATCTCACAAAATTTTAATTGAAAACTCAACCTCTATAAGGAGAAACAATAAAAAAGAACAAAACACTTTATGGGGCACCTTGAGCTGACCGAAATAGTTTTTTTCTTGAACAAACCAACTGAAATAGTTGTGGGACTAAATCGAGCCAAATGTTAGTTTAGATGGTTCAAGATCATTATTTATGATGACAATTAGGTAATTTAAATGTAACTTTTGATTACTTTCATAATCAGGTTGGTGTGCCCTAGATGAAGATTAGGTGGTTACTTTAATTTATATTCATAATATGTATTTAAAGGATTACTTTAAGTTATTTTCATATAAGTTATTTTCATAATGATAGATACAAGTAATGTTCTCTTACTGAAGCTAACCCAATATCTGTCATTGTAAATGTTGATTAAGAATCTAATGGACTGATAGCAGGATATTTATGTTAATTGTGAGAATTTATATGATTTATTTGTTTTTAGCATGTACAAGCTCCATCATTATTAACACTTCAGCCCCAAAACTGGGAGTGCAGTGCATAACCAGAATACACAAGCTATAAAATGCTGACATAGAGTATGACTCAATAGCAATAGTTGTCTATATCATGCTTCCATGCATAAAAATTAATCTGTGTAACCAGCCACATCAAGTACTAACAAGCCTTATATTGTTGGCAGTGGCAAGACGTCAGGGGCGAGAGTGCTCTAGATCATCTAAAACATATTGGTATGGAAATTGTTAGAAATTGTGATGGTTTACCACTTGCCATTAAAGCCATAGGAGGGCTGCTAAGAACCAAGGGAGCAACTGAGCATGAGTGGAGGGGAGTTTTGCATGATCCAGCATGGAAAATGGATAAAACACATGATGATCTAAACATTGCACTACGCTTAAGCTATGAAGACTTGCCTCCGCAACTAAAGCAATGCTTTTTATATTTGTCGCTTTTTCCGAAAGAACCTAATATTCCACGAGAGATTACTATCGGGATGTGGATGAGCCAAGGGTTTCTTAAAGTAGCAGGTACCAGGGAGTCAGGACAGAAAGAAGTGGAAGACATAGGGATGGATTATTACAGGGATCTGATCAGAAGGAATCTTATAGAACCTACTAAAGATTTTAGGGATGGATCAGTCTGCTGTTTGCATGATGTTGTTCGCTCTTTTGGTCAACACATGGCCAAAGAAGAAGCATTATCAGTAGTTGGGGTGGGTAAATTAAGTTCCCTTGTTTCGTCACCAAAACTACGCCATCTTTCTATATTACCTAAATCGGAGTCAGAGTCAGTGGTATTGCCCAAATGGAGCAGTATTCCAAAAAACCAAGAGTTGTTAAGAAGTTTGATTGTCTTTGGTAGGATGGGATTTGAACCTAGCTCTGATGATTCTTCGTTGACCAGATTTCCTAGCCTACGTGCATTGTGGGTGCATGGTGCAGAGTCGGATAGGTTCTTAGAGTCCCTAGGCAAGCTAAAGCACCTCAGATTCCTTCTTTTGGTCTCCACTGATATATCTAAGCTGCCAGACGACATAGGCAACCTGAAGTTTCTTGACCATATTACTGTTTACAATTGTCCCTTCTTTGATGGCAAGATACCTAACAGCATCCTGAAGCTAGAGCGTCTGAGGTTTTTCGATATTATTGGAAGGGATACAAAATTTAATGTACCTAAGGGGTTTGGTCGGTTGACAAATCTAAGAACACTGTCGGTTTTCCCAGCACAGATGGATGGGGAGTGGTGCAGTCTGCAAGAGCTAGGGCCTCTGTGTTGGCTTAGGAGACTTCAGATTGGATGCCTGGAAGCTGTGCCTTCCGGCATGTTGGCTGCCAAGGCCAAGATCTATGACAAATTGCAGCTACGCATCTTGGTTTTGTTTTGCTACAAGCTTCTAATAGATGAGTTGCCCAGCATTGATGACATAAAAGAGATGACACCTGACATGCGCCAACAGATGGAGGAGGTGGTCGATCAGCTTTGCCCACCGCCAGCCCTGGAACACCTGATTATTAAGAACTACATCGGCCACCGGCCCCCAGGCTGGATGTGTGGGACGGCGACTACGAATTTCAACAGCTTGGTTACCCTGGATATGGTGGGCCTTCCTTTCTGCAGCCAACTTCCTGATGGTCTATGCCTGCTCCCCAGCTTAGAGTTCCTAGTGATCGAATACGCTCTGGCCATCAGTCGTGTTGGACCTGAATTCCAGCGACTGCGACACACAGGAAGCAGCAGTTTGTTAAGGTCTTTGTCTTTCCCTAGTCTTGAATACCTAAGGTTCAGGGTGCTGCCCGAATGGGAGGAATGGGAGTGGGAGGAAGAAGCCGAAGCCGGGGATACCATCGCCATGCCCTCTCTGCAGAAACTGTTCATAGGAGAATGCAAGCTGCTCCGCCTGCCCGCCGGTCTCGCAAGCAGCAGGAGGCATGCTCTGAGGGACCTGTTCCTGCAAGATGCTGCAAGGATAACAGCACTGGAGAACTTCCCTTCGGTGGTGGTGCTCAAAGTGTGGCGCTGCCCAAGTCTCAATATCATCCGTGGCTTCCCCAGGATGCAGCTCGTCTACATCGAGTCCTGCCCGGCGGTGGAGGTGCTGGAAGCCGGCCCAGCACTCGACATTGTGGCGTTGAAGGACCCATACATGGAGACTTTGCCCGAATACCTAAGAGGTCTGGAGCCAAGGATTCTTCAGTTGGAGGCCTGCCATCCGAAGCTGCGTGGCCTGTTGAATACAAGCTCCGACGACTTTTCCTCAGCTGATGATGAATACAAGCGTGAGATGGACAAGGTGAAGCTTAAGCAAGGTGGCAAGTTGGTGGTGCTGTAGCAGGGGACGACAGGGGATTAATTTATGGTGCAGGTATGGGCGTCCACAGTCCAGTCCAATAATGCAATACTTAATTACTTGCTGTTATACTATTATTTATTTATTTTTCATTCCAAAATTCTACATATATAGAGCAGTACCTACTCGGCTGACACTATCATTGGTTTGACAAAACTTTGCCTCGTCGCCTTTGACAGTAACAGGGAGGAGGAATTATTCTCGGCAAGCATGAGAGTTGTCTGATTAAGAAAGATTAATACCCCAGCAGAAAGGTCAACGAGTCCCTCCTACAAGCTGAAGGAAGCAGCCACTTATGTCTGTCGTTAGCCTCTGTTATTGTTCCTGCAGCTGTTGTGTTTTAACTTGTTCCTTTCTGTTGTTGTCTGGCTGTATTGTCAAGAGTTTCGAGGTGCCCTCTCTTATCGTGTGCCCTTGTAATGTGTTCACTCTCACGTCCGTAATGTCAACTTTGTCCAGTTCGTTCTATCACCGAGTGCTCCCCTCTGCTCATGTGTCAGAGGCCTGAGACAAAAGGAGGGGGCATCAATTATTCTCGGCAAGCAACCAGCACGAAATTTATAATTCATTATTAGCTGTCATTTGGCCACCCGTACCCGTCTTCTCTGGAATTTCTTCGTGCATTGCAGGACCCGGGGCTGGCTTTGCTTGACTACCATTTTAGACCCTGTTTGGTAGGGATTATGGGCAGCTTCACCAAGCTGTTTTACAGCTTCTCCTGCCAAACAGGAGTAGAGAAAACAGCTTTAGGCCTTGTTTAGATTGTGGAAAAATTTCAACTTTACAACTGTAGCATGTTTTATTTGTATGTGGTAAATATTGTCCAATCGTGGACTAACTAGGCTCAAAAGATTCATCTCGTGATTTACAACTAAACTGTACAATTAATTATTTTTTACTTACATTTAATGCTCCATGCATGCGTATAAAAACTTGATGTGATGGAGAGAGTGAAAAAATCTGGAAGTGTTGAATCCCCGAATATCCCGCTCTCACAGGCTGGAGAGAGGTGGTGAAGCTGAAATTTCTAGCTTCACCGAGATTCATCTGACAAAGATGGGTCCTTGCGCGGCCTTGGCGCATTTGCCCCCAGCTGGGGCAACCTCCCCGCAATGGCGAGGTCGGAGGGGATGGCCGTTGGCGCATGCAGACGCCGCCGAGTGGGGGCGCAGCGGCGGTCTCACAAGGGCTCGGAGTCGAGGTCGGCAGAGTGCAGGCCGTCGGCGTCGGGGCTCTGGATGCGCCACGGTGGCCTAGACCCCACACTCAGTGTTTGAGGCTCCTTGTTATTTTTGGAATGGCACAAAGTTTATACAAGAAGAGGCATACTCTTAGAGAACTAGGCCCGTACAAGCTCACCAACCTGACACATGTGGAGAACTTCCCTTCAGTCGTGGAACTTGATGTGTTTGACTGCCCTGAGCTGAAGAGGATCAGTAGCCTCCCGGCCCTGTTCGCTTGTCTGATCAGCCGGGCTTATCAGCCATTCAAACAGTATTTTTCTCTTACACCAAATCAGCCGGCTTGTCTTATCAGCCGGCTTATTCCACCAGCCGAACACCCATGGATCGTTTGCTGCACAGAGCTGGAGGTTCTAGAAGGTGTCCCAGCACTCAACAGCTTTGAACTGTATGATGCCACCATGGACACAATTCCGGAATACATGCGAGCTGTAAACCAGGGTATCTCAAGTTGTCTTGCAGCAAAAACCTACACGAATCCTGCTCATCCCCAGGCAGCTCTGAGTGGAACAAGATCAGTCATATTGGAAAGCGCAACATCAACTGCATCGAAGCTCGAGATACAAGTTCGAAAGGATATTCAGACTAAGACTGAGGACTGCACTACTGCATCGATGATCGATCATGCACTCAGGTAATAATAAATCACATTCTTTCACTATGCCAAAAGTTGTTTTCAAGATTATTAATTAGTTGTTGCTTGTACTCCAATTCATTGTTACATAACCGCAGTAATTTCCATGCATCAATCACTCATACGTCAACTATTTGTATGATCAGTAGGCACACACAGAGCTGGGCTGGGCATCAAGTTATACGCGCAAGCCGTAAACGCAAGGTATGTCAAGTTGAATTGCAACAGGAAGCTACGTGAATCCAATCCTTGTCACCTGGTGGCCCGGAATACTACAAGATCAGCCACACTGGAAAAACACAATATCAACTACACAGATCAGCCTGAACATTCAGACGAAGAGGGCAGAGAACTTCACTAAAGCTGCATTGGAGATCGCTTAGGTAGTCTGGTAATAAATTGCATCCTTTTCACTAGGCCGAACGGAAGTTGCTTTTCAGATTATTAGTTGTTGTTGCTTATAATCAAATTTGTTACATAACACGTCAATTGTTTATGTGATTAGCAGGCAGGAAAAACTTTCGTTGGACGACACACATGCACAGCGGGGCATCAAGATATATGGTGCTCGTCTCCAGCATGCAGAAGCAGTACACACACTCTGTTCACTTGCAGACTGTCGACATGCTGCCAAATCATCATGGTTACCGGCGGCGTCTCCTGCACTCTGTAGTCTTGACTCTTGAGTTCTTGACTACCATTTATATTTGTGCACTCCTTTTTTGTTTTTTAAGTAATGGACCTGAAGTCGTGGATCTTGTAATTGTGGACCGAATGTGTGGTGATGAAAGCAGCCATGCACCGCGAACATTGTTCTAGACATTCCATTGATTATTGTTGATGGATCTTACTCCATCTCCTCGATGTCATGGCGATTATGGAGTTCTGCTCTCCTTCTCCAACCTCCGTGGCAACACCATGTCTGTCCTCTGCTTTGTCGGCTGCACTGCACCAGCAGTATATGCAAGGCCCTCCCTCTGCTTGCTTTCAGAGGGAAGCAGAGCAAATGGCCCTCTGCAACCAGCCTTCATTGTGAGCTGTGACTGAGGAATATAATGGTTCATACTATATGTCAGTCAAGAGGAAGGGCGACAGCAGAAACAAAACAGAGCAGGGCATGCAAAGCCACCACCAGAAAGGACCCCCCCAGTGTGGCATGGAGACACTTGCGCAATATGTGACAACAGTAAGCCCAAGATATCTTAAGTTGACTTGCAGCAAGAAGTTGTGCGAGTCCTTGTTAACAGACAGCAGCTCCTCTGAGTACGACAAGATCAGCCTTTTCAAGTCACGCACTAGTTGCACTGAACACGAAGATTAATTGATGCGCTGTCAGTTCAGAAACAAACCACGTATATTTATTTTCAGGTAACAAGTAATCCGTATTACTTCTGATTCACAAGGCACTAAGGCAGTGCAGTCATGGCGGAGCCGCATGGATTAGAAGCTCATCTGCACCGCGCAATGCACATACTCTGTTTTCTCAATTGCTCTGCTTACTGGCAAATTATCATGGCGAGTTGGCGACCTATGTATATTTGTACAAGTAATGGACCTGACGTCCTGGATTTGTAATAAACAGAGAGCAGACAAGCAGATCCCCGGTAAATTATCATAGCGACTATTGGGGCTGTCCTCATCCGCAGCATATCCTCGGCTTTGCTTTGTCACTAAAAAAAGAGGAGCTCTGCTTTCTGACGAAGGCAGTGCTTTCTGACGAAGGCATTATATTCCTTGTGAGCTGTCGATAACGGATGAGGAACCAAGCATGGTGTCCTTGGTGGTCAAATTGACACTGTTTGTCCGTCGTTCTCGTTGTCTTGTCGATCTTTTTAAGTTCTAACGCTGTCAAGCAAGATGACCAAAAAATTATTGCACGACAGAGCGTTTCACAATTCGACTTGTGTTTCATAATTACTATCTCATGCGCTGTTTGTGTTGGGGGTCTCGGCAATCTCGGGATTGCCATGATCGCCAAAGTTTGTATCGAACTCTACTCTTGCTTAATGAAAAATGTGCTATACCACAGCCATGAAAAAAAACCAAGATGTTGATCAAGTAGCATGTGTAAGTAATGATCTTTTCTTCCCAGCCGATTCATCTTATGGAGGGCTGTCCTCTGCTTCTTGAATCTCTGGTGCAACATCATATCCTCTGCTTTGGAGCATACGCTGCACCAATGCATGCATGCATGCATGCATGCATGCATACATACATACATACAGGTAATCTGTTTTCTCGCATGCACAGCCCCGATATATACAGGTCCTCTGCTTTCTGGCGGAGCAACGCTGTCCGTCGGTGATTCTTTTTGCCTTGTCAGTTCGTTCTAACCCTGCGTGTATGCATGGCGGCAAGTTGGTTGGTGACGCCATCCACAAGGAACGGAACATGACCTGCCTATCTATGTATATGCATGCTTAATACAATATTTTGAAGCACCGAAAAAGCTGTGCATCGTATATATGTGAACAAGAATAAAGAGGAAGTAGAACAGAGCAGAAGCAAAGCAGGGCAACCCTATTGCTTGGGCTCTCCATCTGTGGCCCTATACTTAGGTGGACATGTGCAGCGTATACCTCTAGTCTTGGCATCATTGGTATGGACAACCAAGCCCAATCAGTTTTGCCACGCACTCGACCTGTAAACTAGCACTACTATTAATCCATCGTCACCTCGGCCGGTTGTGTTGATATATATGCAAAAGCCCCTATCAGTGAGAGCCGGCGTCAGGCGCAATTAAATTTGTTGGCAACTTTTGTCACTGATCAAATTTGCTCTGATTGCACCATGCAGCCAATGGGCATATGTAAAACGATGGTGCACCACCACCAACTCTTCTTTAGAGTTATTTATTTATCATCACCAGCTTTGCTTTCGACGACAGCACAATTTTCTCCACCTGCTACACCCACACAATACGGCAAGAGCTTCACACCAATAAAATAACAAAATTTCTTCTGTTGGTTTGCCTTATAATTGATCTGCACATACTTTGTCCTAGGTTGGAGGAGATGACGAACAATAATGCACTTCTAAAAGTCACAAACAAACTAAATGCTGAGTCGGATTGGTGTGACCTCTTTGGAGTTTAGCACTATACATCTATTGTACCGGTGATTATGTAAACCGGTTGAGTTTTTCAGTAGATTAGGTTTCTACCACAATTGTTGTTTAATTTTGTACTGTACATAGGACAATGGAAGGGCTGTAAGTTGATGGTGACAAATGCTGCCATGTATCGGATTGTTGTGACCACCTTCTCTTCAGATGACATTTAGAATAAGCTAATAGTTCAAAAACTAGTCAATCAACCCATGGATCAGTTCAGTCATCATATTGTCAGCAGGGGCAGCTAGGGCAGACCAGCAGGGGGCCAGGGGCGGCGGCGCTGCTGCTGCATTGCTGGCGGCAGCGCAGGGAGAGGAGAAGAGGAGGATGGCGGCTGAAGAGAGAGGGGGGGAGGGTTGTTTAGATTAGATTGATTACAATGCCCCTATATTTATAGTCTTGATTGGACTTGTCTCTCAAGCAAAGGAGAGTCTTTATAGATTTGGACTCCTAATTCTATCCAATCTCTACTTCCTTAATTCTGTTTTTGTTTCCATTTATTTATTGCCTCGGATGACGAGGTGATGAGAGCGGTGACGGCGGCTAGGGCTGCCGCCTCTCCTGGCGTACGCCCCCCGGGTTGGGCCGGCTCATGGGCCCCCCTCCAGTGGGCATGTGACACATATGTCATGTGAGCAAACAATGGGACCGACCGCCCATGTCCACTCTTTAGCTGTTAAGCCGGGTGGGAGCCAGCAGAAATAAAACCATGCAGCGCAATCAGTTTTCACACAAACACACACACACACACACACACACTCAAACACACGCACGCACGGACAAACCAAACCCATTATTGCTAGCTAGCACACTACCGGATCCACTCATCATTCACCACAAAGCACCTGCTTCAGCTTCACTACAAAGCGGCACATCCATCCGATCCTTTATCTACTTGTATGTAGGAGCGGATTGGAGACTACTACTACTTGGTGTTGTACAGCTGAGATCTACTGAGAAGCAAGGTGTTCATTCGATCTGCTCCCTCTATCTATCTATACTTCTTTGCTTGATATTTGGATGACGATTATTTGTTTCAAAAACAATTTTGGATGACGATGATAAGCTCTATCTATTTCTATACTTAGAGCAAGGCCAACAAGCACGGCTTATAGCCAAGCAATGTTATTTGGAGACTACATCTATATAGATAGAGTATACAACAGCTTTTCCCTTCAACAATTAAAAGTACTACTTTTTTATTATATCAGATCCAATCAATCAAGGGAAAAAGAGCCCACCTGACCCAGTTCAGTCTTGGGCTGAGCGGAGGCCTCTCATGGTTGCATGCAAACGGTGGCCAAACTTGCGTCTAGCACTCCTCCCTCTTTCATGATTTCTCTCTCCACCACAGAAGATTTCGCTAAGTTGGCTATAACACAAGCTGACGTGGTTTATTGTACCTGCTCTTCACATCTATTAGCTTGCAGATGCATCGTTTCACAGCTCCTCTATCTCTATGCCTGCGTAGTGTAGTTCCAGCTAGCCTACACAAGTTAGCTGTTTTTTCCTTCTTTAATCTATTTCCTTCCTCCTCCTTCGCTGTTCACACGGCCGAAGGTTTATTATTATTGTCTTGTACCGTTGTACATAGAGGCTTTTTTAGATAAGGGAACAGAGTTCCAGCCATTGTATGTACAGGATAAATCAGGTTTATTATTACTTGTGTACGTTTTCTTGTCTATTTGTGTGGTACTTAAAAAACAACAACGACTAGGAGTACCTAATCATTCAGTTTCATATGAAGTCTTCTGTTCGGTCACTAATCTGTGCTTACACGCTTGTACCTTCAGCAATGGCGGCTGTCCTGGACGCCTTAGCACCGTACGTTAAGAAGCTCATCACGGACATGGCTGAAGAAGAGGTGTCCATGCTGCTAGGTGTCTCGAACGAGATCGCCAAGCTTGAGGACAAGGTGGACAACTTGGAGGCCTATGTCACCGATGCTGAGAGGAGACGCATCGACGATGGCAGGGTGCAGAGATGGGTGACCAAGCTCAAGGGTGCCTTGTACGAGGCCACCGATATCCTGGAGCTGTGCCAGCTGGACGCTGAGGAGAGGCGCCACAAGGAACGGTCGGGCTGCTATGAATCCATGGAGGAGAGGGCACCTGGTTGCCTTCTACCGTTTCTCTTTTGCGTGCGAAACCCTGGCTTTGCCCATCGCATGGGTTGTCGAATCAAGCAGCTCAACGCAAGCCTTGACGACATCCGCAACGAGATGGCAGACTTTGGGTTCGTAAAGCTCGATGCCTACCCGCTGTGGAGGCAGCCAAGCGAGGGCATTACTAGCCACAACCGCGCTACAACGTCGTTGCTCGACGACACAGATGTCGTCGGTGATGCGATCGAAGCGGACGCAAAGTTGCTGGTGCAGGAGCTCTTGACCGAAGAGCCTGGGGTCAAGGTGGTGTCTATCACTGGCGCAGGGGGAATGGGCAAGACCACCCTGGCCAGGAAGATATTGAAAGATGAGGGCATAAAAGCAGAGTTTGGGAGCAGGATGTGGCTGAGCATCCCTGAGCTGTACAGCCCGGAGAAGCTCTTGAGCGCTGCCATCACCGAGGCTGGGGGAGGAAAAGGCCCCCATGGGGACAACAAGCAGATGCTCACACAAACCCTCTGCGCCACTCTATCATCAAATGGCAAGTTTTTGATGGTGCTCGATGATGTCTGGAGTTACAGAGAGTGGAGCGATGTCCTCCGTAGCCCAACTGTAGAGGCTGGTTGTAGACAACTCGGTAGAGTCATCATCACCACAAGGAACATGGACCTCGTTAAGGAAATGGGAGTTGCCACCTACTATGTCCACCATGTCAAACCACTATGCGATGAAGATGCTTGGTCTTTGCTCAAGAAACAGCTACTGGTGCAGGTACTTATTTAAACTTACATTATCACCCTTCTTATTCAAGTAAAATAAAAAATTCAGGTAGTAGAGAATAGGTGATCATACAAAATAAGATTATCTATTTTTTATTGTTTCGACAACAAAATATTTTACCATTTTCTATTACTTCTATACATCGTCCAATAGTGCTACTGCTACCTCCATAAGTCACTAACACAAGACAAAAAAAAAAAAGTCACCAACATGGCTATTCAGCTCGTGCAAGTGGTTGTTTTAGAAGTTAAAGATCCATGATGAGAAGTTAGTGACCCAATAGTGGGTGACTTGGCTCATTAAATGTTTTGTAACTTAGGGTTCAAAATTGGTATAATAAACTAGACAAGCAAAACAACTAACTCACAAAATATGCACCTAATGGAGGTTTATCTAGTGCATCTACTTATCAACCCACAAAGAATTTTTGAACCTATAGCCAATCTTATCTACTAGCGTAAGCTGCTAAGAAACTTAAATGCATACAACTATAAGTGCAAGCTATTGTCTACTGAGTCACGATGCAATTGTGGTGTTCTATAAAGGATTCCCTGCCAATCAATCAGCTGTTCCCCTAGTAGCGGTATTCACTACGAAGGCTCATCCGAGCAAGATAAGTGTTGCATATGACTTAGGCTTCCTACTTGCCACATGTCTCTCCCGGTCACCAACATGCCGTCCCACTATAGACCACCTCATCCAAGGAAACGGTCTCCTCATTTCTTGAGCACAAGAGCCGCCGTCACTGCACACCAAGCTTGGAGAGTCATAAATGATGCCAAAGAGCCACCAAGACTCTAAGGCTCCCTGTGCCAAAGTTTACAAGAACGAGTAGCATAACCTCACAACATTCTCAAACCGATAGGAAGAAGAGTATATAAAGTGCGATAGGAAGAAGAGTATATAAAGTGCCAACCCCAAAAACTAATGGTTACACACAAATATTTTCTGTAACTGCTTTTTTTCACTGGATAGTCTCATAAGCATAACCACACACACCATCAACAACCCAGTGAGTGCATCTACCTATTACAAAACTAGGTGTTGACACTTAGCTCAGCATCACATGAAAAGTCCGGTGGTTTCACAAAGCCAACATCTGACAATACGGCGATGGCCTTCAAATTCTTACAACACAACCTCTAGAATTCGTGTGATATTGCCTGGTGAATTGGTTCCTCTTCACCATTTAATCCATTGTGTTTAGTCTTATCTTGCTTCTGCCACCTAATGCAGTTGATTTGACACTGGATCGTCTGGTGCTACTGCACACTATGTCTTGCCTCTGCTTCCCTTCACACGATCATCAGCTAGGCGAAATAAATCAGATTTTCTTGAGATCCTATTTTGTTGGCCTTCTGCATCTGCACAACAATATTTTGTAATTGTTCATTGGTCTCAATGAGGCTACAATTATATTTGATTCCTTACATTCATAGAAACTATGTAAAGCTGGAAAAACATATCTCGACACACATGTTACGTATTTCAATCATGAAAATTAAAGCACAAAGGACATAGCATAAGGGCTATGTTCTCTACAGCTGAATAGTGGTGGCCTTCCTGGTAAAGCAATGTGTCTTTGTTAGCCTCCTTTAGAACCTAAGGTTCAATGGTGGAGCATTAGCTAAACTTTATGTGGGTCTATTCCCAGGATAATATGCAATGCCATCTTAACTTTATATGTTGTTTACCTTTGCAATCAAGTATTGTTATTTATGAATACATGGAGGTAAACTTTATAAAATCTGCCCACTAATGTGTACATATAATGAAATATTAAACTTCAACACATAAATTTGTTATTATTTTATTATATTTTCAGAATGTTGTTTATATACACTTTAGTGAAGCAATAACCAAAATTGTTTATTACTGGATTTTGTGAATGTTGAAAATGACAAATAATTAGCATATTTCCATTCTCAATTGGGATACATCTTACAATAACATGCAGCGAATCAAAAGTAGTATCGATCTGTATCAGTTTGCCTAAACGATGCATCCAAATGCTGCACACATGCAACCATATATATTACACCACTGCATAACTACATATCATGCAGAACTAATTATAAGTAGTATTTTATTGTTGCCAGGATGTTGGCAGTGACAGTTCTCTTGATCTGCTAAAACATATTGGGATTGGGATTATTAAAAAGTGCGATGGTTTACCGCTTGCTATTAAAGCCATAGCAGCGATTCTAAGATCAAAGAGAGCAACTGAGCTTGAGTGGAAAGGTGTTCTGCATGATCCCGCATGGAAAACAGATAAAACACATGATGATCTAAACTCAGCAATACGCTTAAGTTATGAGGATCTGTCTCCCTCACTGAAGCAGTGCTTCCTGTACTATTCACTCATTCCTAAAGGATTCATCATGCATAGGGATGATGTTATTGGGATGTGGATGAGCCAAGGATTTCTTGCACATAGCACTATGGGGAGATGGAATGAAGTAGAAGACATAGGAATTTATTACTATAGGGACCTAATCACAAGGAATCTTATAGAAGAAGATGGATATTATGGATCAAGGATGCATGATGTTATCCGTGATTTTGCTTGTTACATGGCCAAGGAAGAAGCATTGGTTATTATGCCTGATCAAGTAAGCTCCATTGTTTTGTCATCAAACATTCACCGCCTGTCCATAGGGCAAGCGCCAACTGAGTCTGAGCCAGAGCCAGTGGCATTGCCGGAGTGGAGTAGGATTTCTGAAAAACCGGAGTTCTTGTTAAGAAGTTTGATTATCTGCAGCAGGATGAAATTTGATGCTAGTACAAGTGATCTTGGATTGAGTAGGTTTCCTTCTCTAAGAGCATTGTTTATGTATAGTGTAGAGTCAGATAGGTTTGCAAGGTCCTTAGGAAACCTGAAACACCTCAGATTTCTCCTCTTGTGGGAAACGGATATATCTCAGCTACCAGATGACATAGGGAACATGAGGTTCCTAGAACATATTCATATGCAGGATTGTGGAAGCTTTGCTGGCCAGATACCAAGCAGCATTCTAAAGCTAGAGCGCCTAAGGTACCTCAGTATTGTACGTGGCACAAAATTTTATGTACCTAAGGGTCTTGGTGGGCTGACAAATCTTAGGACACTCCAGAACTTCCCACTGCAGATTGACGGGAATTGGTGTAGCCTACAAGAGGTAGGGCCTCTCTCTAGTCTTAGAAAACTGGACTTAGAGAACCTGGAAGCGGTGCCTTCTGGCTCAGTGGCTGCAAAGGCCAAGATCCGTTGCAAGGAGCAGCTTCGAGACCTGTTTTATGTGTGCAACAGGCAGTATGGAGAAGTGCCTAGCATTGACGAGGTGGCGGCGGAGGACTGCCAACGGGTGGAGGAGGTATTCGATCAGCTCTGTCCACCACCTCAACTGGAATTTTTGAGAATGGTTAATTACATCGGGTGTCAGCCGCCAAGCTGGATGTGCATGAAGAACACCAGTGTTGAGGTTTACTTCAACAGCTTGAGTAGGCTGGAAATGTTGAGGCTTCCTCTCTGCACCCAACTTCCCGACAGCCTATGTCGACTCCCCAGCTTGGTGTCCCTGGAGATCAAGATAGCTCCAGCCATCAGGAGTGTTGGCCCAGAGTTCCAGCAGCAGGCCCTTGGCTCTGAAACAAGCAGTATCCTGGCAAGATCTAGAATGTCGTCTTTCCCAAAGCTGCAGTCCCTACGGTTCAAGGGCCTGACTCAGTGGGAGGAGTGGGAATGGAAGGATGAAGAAGAACAAGCTACCAAAGCCGAGCACAGCATCGCCATGCCCTCTCTCCAGACACTTTATATTGTAGACTGCAAGCTGGGTCGCCTGCCAGCTGGGCTCGCCAGCAGCAGAAGGATTGCTCTCAAGAAGCTATTTCTTTCTGATGTCTCGAGGATAACTGTCCTCGACAACTTCCCTTCTGTGGTGGAGCTCCACGTGCACCGCTGCGTGAGTCTCGAGATCATCCGTGGCGTTCCAAGTATGAGACACGTTTGCATTGTGTCGTGCCCAGCGCTGGAGGTGGTCGAAATCAGCCAGGAGCTGGACACAGTTCGGTTGTCCGACTCATCCATGGAGACGTTGCCAGAATACCTTAGAGGTCTGAGATCAAGGATCCTACGGTTGGAAGACTGCCACCAGAAGCTGCGCGACCTACTATCTTTGTCTAGCAGCTCTGAGAAGGACAAGGTGAAGCACATGAAGCTGGTGGTGCGGGAAGCTGGTGGTGCTATAGATGGACCGGCTGCCATGAAATAGCTGTATTTGAAGGTTTCGGCATCCATAGCTCAATTAATGCACAGTTTGTAATTATTATTTGCAGATATTGTTTCTTTTCGAATAGGTTTTTTGTTTGCTGCGTCCTGCTACTTGGCTGGCGCTTGCTGGTTTTTTCATTTGAATTGTGCAGTCTTCAACCAACATTATATGTATGCTCACCCACCGTTAGTTAGCCGTGTTATCGCTGCTCTACTTTCCTGATATACTGTGTTATTTCGTTTGTGTTATAAAGATTTGATCAACCATGGATGGATGGGTGAGTTTTTTTTGAATGTATTAAAAAAATTCTCCAAGGGATTAAAGGAACAATGACACGCCTAACGGGAGGTCAAATAGGGAACTTAAAGGGATATTATGTATGCGTACCGTTTACATTCAGACGTGCCCAACGCTGGAGATGGTCGAAATCACCTAGGCGCTGGACACAGTTTGGTTGGCTGACTCATCCATGGAGACATTGCCAGAGTACCTAAGAGGTCAGAGACCAAGAATCCTACGGTTGCATGACTGCCACCAGAAGCTGCGCGACCTAATTATCTTTGTCTTTAGCAGCTCTGAGATGGACAAGGTGAAGGATTGCGGAAAGGTGGTCTCTGAGATTGACGGGTGAACCTAGGAGAGAAAGATGGCGGAAACATATAAATATAAACATATAAAGCATCCATGTTACGCGTTGTTGAGCACGCCTCACTCGTGATTTTTTTCACCAATGCGCCGCTCGTCCAACCCACACATACCTGCCTAAGCGCACACCGCTTCATGCTTCCTTTGCGCACAGGAAACCGCCGTCTGCAAACCATCCATCCTCATCACAACTTATCGCGCACTGAAAACCCAGCGGACAGACCACGCATCGCCAACATCACCGGTACGGTGTCACCTCCTCCCACGCCGCCGGTGTGGGGCGTCGCTATGAGAGTCCCGCTGCTGGCAGCCGATGACCTCGGCCTGTTTGGCAAGGCTTCGGCTCCTCCAAAAACAGCAGTAGCTCTGGCTTCTACAAAGGAGTGACTTTTCTGAAGGAGCTCAAACCGTTTTAGAAAAAAATATGTGGAGGACCGGAAATGGCGACCAGAGGGGGTGAATGGGAGCCTCAAATTTCTTTCAAAATATTCAACCACTGTATCAAAGTTCAAACCCCAAAAGCAAACAACCGCAAGAACGATAAATCCACAAGCCAATAGGTGGCTGGGTACCTTAGGAGATGTTCTAGAGGCACAGTAGGACTATCGAGAAACACCGAAGACTAGTGCTCGACGAAACTCCGAAATGGGGACACCCTACTCCTATGGAGATGAAGAGAGCGGCCAACCCAAAATTCTCAAGACAACTTATGACAAGAGTACTTAGAAACGAAGCACATTAAGCTAGGAACCCAACGCAAAAACTAGAACTCGAATCGGATCACAAACACCCAAGAAACGGAAAAAATCAACACTCGGATAGTCCGTTGCAGTACCCCCGACAGTCTACTACAATACCACGGATAGTCCTTAGGTAAAAAGAATCAGAAACTCGACTGTGCGGAAAGGGTTCTGGATTCGGCCGAAAAGTGAGTGGCGGATAGTCCAGGACCTGGGGGCGGACAGTCCGCAGTTGAAAGATGAAACCGGGCACAGAAAGCACTTGAACTGACCTTGATGGCCGGACAGCCCGGAGTGGGAGGCCGGATATTCTGCAGGTCAAAATTCTACATGAACCGAAAATCGCCAAGAACTTTGATCCACCGTGTCTCGGCCAAATCCCATCCAACTACCACCAAATTTAAACCAGGTGATCTTTAGGTAGTGAAGAAGCTCCCTCTATGAGATCATAGCTCGAGATCAAGCCAATCAACGGAAAAATGAAATCACGCGAAGAACACCACCAAAAACGTCCTTGCACCTTGAATCGACCCGATATATGGATTCGTGAGGAATCAGTTAAATTTCTTCGGTGGAAGGGATCATCTCACATCCAAGAACAAGTAGAAACAAACGGTTTGCAATGAGATGCATCACCCGAGAACCAAGCCAAAACGTGAGTGGGGAAAAGGGGAAAATGAAGAAAACGAGAACACAAGTGCAAATCACGAAATCAGTTCACGAAATCGAATCCCAAAGGACACAAGGAGGTTAAGGCCTCCGTTCCCGCACAATATTTGGCTCAAATACACAGGTGACAGATGAAAATCTCCTGAGGACCTCTTGCAGCAAGAAACCTAGAGGGAGAGAGCAAACCCTAGGAAATGGGGTGGGAGGAGAGAATGGTAAGAGGTGGGTCTGTATGGAGGCAGCCCCACCCTTATTTAACGAGGCATTTTGACAGTCCCAAAATACCGAGGGATACATATTGAGTGAACCACCTAGCCCTAAGACATTATGGTCCAACCCAGTGAAGTCTTGATCCGACGGCTACCGCGCCTTCTCACTGGTAGCTTCGCCTCGACGCGAACTCCCCGATGCCGCCACGTGCCGTCTATCCCCGCCTCGGAGCCTCCGCCAAGGTTTTGAGGCATAAACCCAGAAACCGGCCATCGATGGTTTTGAGGCCTAAACCACCAAACCCGCATCCGTTAGTTTTGAGGCCAAATTCAACAAATCGGTCCATGTCCTTGCACTCATCGATGTCCCAAGTGCCAACTACCGCACTCCCGCCCGGCGTCTGGGTTCCTCGGTCCAAGCCTCGCGTCCGCCCTTTCACCGCTCCCAGTCCATTCGGCATGGCACGCCTCTACTTGACCTTCACCACCCCGTCGAGCACCGCCTCCGGGCTCGACACCTGTACAACACAAGCCAAGAGACATGTCGCACACGCAGCTCACGCCACGGTTAGTCCAACACTCAACCAAAGCGCTAGCTCGTTGATCAATCACTCATCACACAAATCTAAATCACAAGAGCACATCTCAACCTTGTGTTCGCAATTTGACAAAACAACTTCTTTTGTTAATATAAAACTAAGAAATATCTACAATACCCTTCTTTATTTTATCTTTTTCCTTTTTCTCTATATAGTTGCGCATTTTATTTTGCCTTTTTACTTGTCTCTCGTTTCTTTTTAGGGAGTAGCTAAATTACGGCCGGCCGTAATTTAATCTTCCGCACGGCCATGCCATTTTTTGGAAAAAAGTGCAACTATTGTATTCTTTTTTTGGCAAGGATGCTAAACCCACTACTGCTTGTTTGCGCGCGTACGTAAGAAATTTTTTCCCGCCACATGTAATCAACATGTAACCAAGCGACTTGCGTGTTCCAGGCCCATACCACGGTTATTATGAGCAAATTAGGTCCAGATATATATGCCTTTAGGTACTACATGTATATGCTAAAAAACAGGATACATAAAGTAAGCTTCTCTCATAAAGACTAACTGGTCATCCTATCGCCAAATAAACACACATTTGCATTTGTCAGGTTCCTAGAATACAATACAATACATCTACCTAGGAAAACACACATTTGCCCAACCTGCATCTTGCTCCTCTGTACATGGCCTGCATCCTGCATGTTAAAAAAGGATAGCATGTGTCCATAAATTTTTGAGCCAAAGGTATGGTGAGCTAAAATATATTAAGAAACAGTAGCATCTAAAGAAAGAGCTAAGGTGATTAAATAAAAAACTAAATAACTGTATTTTCTTAGGCAACTTAAGTGACTATTGTTAGGCAACAATGTCTTTCGAACTAGGCAATTTATGCATTCTGAAAAAAGCAAATATAGTATATGTGTTCATTAACCCACGGCCCCGGCCCCAGCCCCAGCCTCACCCCCACCCCCATTTTATTTACAAAATAATACACAGCTCTATTTTTCATTTTTAATGTATCGCACTTGTTTGTGTAATAGGCAAAAAAAAACAGATGAAAACAAAGGCAAGGTGATGAGCGTAACAGTAGAAATAAAGGAAAGAACACATCCGTAAACTCACCTAAAATCTGCAGTCAACAATAGGGCTGCGCTCATCACGTGGGACAAGAGCACCACTGCAAGGTAAGCAATAGGGGGCTGCAAGGCGGAAGGTGGTCAGGGTGAGGTGCAACACGGCTGTCACCTAGAAGCCTGCAAGTGAAACAAAGCAAAAGTATGCCAATTCAGAGTATAAATTGGACAATCCAGTATCTCTATGTATGCTTAGAAATCAGAAGCTCACACGAATCTGACAATGCTGCATGGATTGTATTTTCTTAGGCAGTTTAAGTATCATTTAATAGGCAACTATATCTTACTAAATAGGCAATTTATGTATTCTGAAAAAAGCTATGCTAGTGCTTGTGTCCATTTGCAATTCACAGCCCCACGCCCACCCCCAAAACCTAATTTATTTGCAAAAACTACAATCAAATAGAGGCAAGGTGATGATGTCAGAAAACTATTTTGAACAACAGGCAGAATAGTTTAATGAACTGAACAGAAATTATCAGCATATAACATTAGAAAAAAAAAAAAAGGAAAAGAATGATCTGTCAGCAACAATATGTCACCTGCATTAGTTAGCACCCTCTTCCAATCTGCGCTTCACTACTCAAAAAATGGAATCTTAGGCTTCCCTTGCCACTTGTTCATGATTAAAGTCGCTTACAGCATAGAGTAAGACTTAAAAATTAAAGGAGGAATAGGGTAAAAAGAGCAGAGGAGACTAGCATCAGTCACTCATGATGGCATGCAAAAAAAAAAAACCATGTAAGTCATGATTGCTTAAAAGGTACATCAATATATCATGTATATCATGAAATTCAAAACCCTGACTGAAGCTGCATGCCAAGTGAGAGCAGCTAACTAGTGAATAAAAAATAATTAAATCTTATCTAAGAGCAAGGACTGTTCACATAAGCACATCAATTTGGGTCCACTGAACTGCTGCCGGTGGACTAAAAATTGTAGAGAGAAACACTACCTAAAGTCCTGAACTTCTATTGGACAGTTGATGTTTCTGCATAAATGCTGCCGCTGCTGCTACAAAATTACCAAGCACTCAAAAAAGCTAGTAGGTTAGGCAAAAGATAAATAAATCAAATACAAACACCAAACAAATTGTAAAAAGAAACTAGAAGAACATGGCAAGCCACTGCTCAAACCTGAAACGAACCCAACATAAACTTGACTGACAGCACAGGATAACTTTCTTTTTCTTTGCAGCACAAACAAGGGAACAAAAAATGTTACTGGCATTTAGTTGAAAGAGCAATTTAGTTGAAATGTGGTGTGCTAATCATAACAACCCTATCAGCAAATTGTGCATTAAGTAAAAAGTATGGTGTCTATTTTCATTTGTTTATGTATCACATCTATGTTTGTAACGGGCCAGAAAATATATTCAAGCAGCGCCAAGGTATGTTGTGCTAAAATAAAAAAAATTGTATCTAAAGAATGAGCCAAGGTGATTAAATCAAATCTTAAAAAACTGCATTTTCTTAGGCAATTTAGGTGTCACTCATTAGGCAATAATGTCTTCCTAGAATAGGCAATTTATGCATCCTCTAAAAGCAACTATTGCACAACAGAAAACTGAAAGTCTAAATGTGGCATACTAAAGTGCCTTCCCTTCATTGTATTGCCTAGTTCGTATACACAATCTAGTAGGAGTATCTCTGTCTACATTCTCACTCACGCACTTATCATTTAGTGCAGGTAGGGTTGCATGCAGGGCACTACTACTAGTGCAGTGCTGCTGCTGCTACTACTAATGGTGCTACTCAGTAATAAAAGCATGGATACAAAGATTTATGAAATGTTTGATGTCTTAGTCAAAAGCAGGAAAGAAGTTAGGAAAAATATGGCAATCTGGTGCTCAAACCTGAAGAAAAAAAAAAGCTAAGCTATGCAGTACCAAAATGCTACTTATGCTGCTCAATAGTAGCTTAGATGAGGCTACAGTTGCTATGACCTGTAGATAAGAATTGGAGTAACCAGTGAACAAAGAAAGTGGGATATGAAAGCACAAACAAGATGCATTTTCTTAGGCAATGTTGTAGTGGATTGTATTTTCTTAGGCAATTTAGGTGCAATTCGTTAAGCAACAATTTCTACCAAAATAGGTAATTTATGTATTCTGAAAAAGCAAGTAGAGTGTCTATGTTTGCAACCCACGGCCCCACCCTTGGCTTATTTGCAAAAAAAAACAAAAAACACAACTCTACTAATTGTTAGCAGCAAACTATTAGCTCTATGGATCCAAAGAGAGCCTAAGGGTAGAGAACAATTAGAAGCCAGATTGTATTTGTACTGTACAAGTGTTAGCCTAGCAGGTCTGTGGTAGCAGGGAGTGGTAGGTCAGATTAGTTCCATTTCTTAGCCACTAAAACCTTCTATGTCTGACCAAGACAAGCACAAGTCAAACAAATTTTGGGCTGTAACATGTTAGTTGCCACAGTCCGCAGCAACCAACCTTATCTATGTTGACTAATATAAATAGAAGGCAATATAAACTTAAAGCTGTAGCTTTCAGCAGCACCTAAACAATCTATCTAGCTCATTTTAGTGAACGCATTTGAAGTGGTCAGATACAACATTGGTGTTCAAATTTAGTATAATATAATAAAATATTTTGTGCAAGCAAAACATCATGTTGATGCAAATACTTTAGAACCAGGTGATGAGAACATGTACATACAGTTCTACGGAGCTATTTGCTTGGTGCTGCAGAGAACAACCAGGGAATCAAACACAAAATTATCAAGATATGAGCTAGATCCCGGATGATTTACTGGAAATACCTTAAAAGAAATTTAGTGTTAAGCGTCTGTTAGGAAAAACAGTGTTAAGCATCAAGCAAATAGTATGGTTCTAAATTAGGCAAGAACAGTGTATTTGATTAAGCGGTAAATAGTGAGGTTACTAGAAATGGTGGTCGATAGTTGGCTCAAGCACGAAATGGTGGCCCATGGTTCACATTTAGCCTTTAGGTGGGCAGTCGGCCGTAAAGCGAGATCGGCAAGTGCCTATATCGTGCAAAGCACTGAATTAATAAGAGTCCATTGTGGATAGGTATTTACATGTAGTGTCATTATCTGATATCTGATAAAGAAGTGCAAAGTAGAAGTGCAAGAATATTGGTGAATTGGCAAATGAAACAAAAGGTTTTGCTCTGACCATGAGGGGCAGCAAGTAATGATGTGAGCGAGGTTTCAGAATTACAAATAGCGGAACAAAGGAGTGCAGCTCCCCTAGAGGGAACTACTTGAAGCTTAGATACTGCTTAACTGAGAAACATTTAGTTCAAACTTAGAAAAGCAAAAATAATGCATCTGACAAAAAAGAAGAAATCTCTGTAAACTAGTTTCTACATACACGGACTCGCACTCTGGCAAAGGCCAAAATTAGCAATAGATGGATCACTACAAAGCTGAGAAACTGAATCTGCACAAATATCAACCAAAATGACTATAATAGTTGTAATCAGCAAATTTAACACCTCAATATGAATGAAAAATTCTAATCAATTTGAACACTAAACTGGCTATGCAATATCTCATGTATCCTCACACGAATTTTAAGAAACGATCACAGGGTGCTCATAGGTGGTACTGTACACTAGCTAATACAGAATGTGCAAACAAATTTTGGTTCTACTTCTACAGCATGAAGAATAAACGAAAATCATAAAGTAGACGGCAGGGAGGAGAGGGGCATACGAAGATTGCACAACCACATGCACGAGTGGATCTGAAAAAAAGAGAAGCATCCGGCATCCCCAGACTACCAGAACGTAGATCAGCATGACAGAGTCATTGGCACATCCTCCTTCCCGCACAAATCTCACGAAACAGAGCACCACGAGGAACAGCCCATGGAAATAGAAAAGATGCTAGATGCGGCCTACGGGATAAATAATCCATAGCAGAGTGGAAGGAGACTCTGACTTGCTTCGGCCTAGCACATGCCGCTGCTACCTAGATTAGCTCCCTCTGCTAGCTAATTTAACCCAGTGATATAGAGCGGAGCATGGAGGGGCAGAGGCAGAGCCAGGCGGTCGAAGATGAGGTGGAGTACCTGGAGGAGCGCCGGCAGCAAGTCATCGCGGGCGCCATGGCTGGGGCCAGATCCGTCGGATCCGCCATTGTTGGGGCCCGATCCACCATGGCCAGGGTTGGATCCGCCATGGCCGAGGTTGGTCCACCGGATCCGCCATGGCTGGTGCGGGGGAGGCGGTAGGCGCGTGGGATCGTTGGAGGAGGTTGCCGTTGGGGAGAGCACGCGACGGGAAGGAGCTCGCCATGCGCCGCGGGTGAGAGAGGGGGAGGGAGTGGGAGGTGGAAGACGACACTGTGCGGGTGCGACACGGGCTCATGAGCTAGTGGAGGTGGGCGTGGGGTCTCCGTTTTGGAGCAATAAGGCGAGTCACTGGCCGTGCGGGATGATAAAATGACGACCGGCTGAAACAAAGTCATTACCTTCTTTTTAACCGGCACCTTCTCTCTCCCTTATCATTTTCTGCACGGACTCGCCTCTTCCTTATTTCTTCTGTCTTCTCCATGAGACAACGAATGCACGCATCTCTCTTCTTCCCTGCATTCATCATTTCTCACATCCATCGGCTCCTACCCGCTCAGCGTGGCTGAAGCCTGCAGCCTGGAGCCCGCGCTCAGCGTCGCCGTCTTGGCTGCGCTTGTCACTACGAGGATGCGCCGTCTGCACCACTCAATGCACTGCCGCGCCGCCGTCCTTCCTTGTGGGCGCCGCCACCTATGCCTCTCGCCTCCGCAAGGGCAAAGAGAACCATGGCTGGGCCATCAGTGCGAGGCGGAGCCCGTTGAAGCTAGTCTTTTTGGCTTCTCTTCTCTCTCCTCACTTATCTCAGCGCAAATTCCGGAGATTCACCTGTGAAGTGAAGCCGAGCAGCACGGCCCCGTTTGAGCAGAAAAACTGCTCCTGTCTTTCCCTCCCACACGATCCATAAACTCTGTCCTCTTCAAATACGCGCCTGCCTTCAGCTTCCCTGCCGGCCCTGACTAAAATGCCACGTCTTTGCTCAGAAGATGGGGTCCCCCAGTCTAAGGCCTTGTTCCGCCTTGTTCGGATGGCCCTTATAATTCCAACTTTTTCCACTCTCTCTCCATCACATCAATTTCTACCCATATATATGGACCATTAAATATTAGTAAAAAAAATAACTAATTACACAGTTTAGTTGTAAAATCACGAGACGAATCTTTTGAGCCTAGTTGGACCACGATTGGACAATATTTACCACAAACAAACGAAGTGCTACAGGACTTTCTAATCTCTCTCCTCTCACAAATTGTTTCCCACATGTAAATAGTATTAAATATAAATAAAAAAATAACTAATTACATAGTTGGGTTCTAAATCATGAGACGAATCTTTTGAGCCTAGTTGGGCCATGATTGGACAATATTTACCAAATAAAAACGAAGTGCTACAGGATGGGGTTGGAATTTTTCCAACCCCATCCGAACAAGGCCTTCGGTTGGAGTTGGAATTCCAACTTTTTCCACTCTCTCTCCATCACATCAATTTCTACCCGTATATATGGAGCATTAAATGTTAGTAAAAAAAATAACTAATTACACAGTTTAGTTGTAAATCATGAGACGAATCTTTTAAGCCTAGTTGGGCCACGATTAGACAATATTTACCAAATACAAACGAAATGCTACACTTACAAGTTTTTCTAACCCCCCCCCCCCCAACCGAACAAGGCCTAATTGGTAAAGAAGTGCATATTTATGGCCAGCTAGTTACTTTTCTGTCAGCCTTGGGCTGGAGGACGCTTGGCATTATAATACGGTGAAGCAGAGTGTGCATATATATAGTTCTTTTGTTCAAACTTTGGCAGTAGCATGTTCAGATTCTTGTGCTCTTATATTTGTGGAGCGTATTGAGGTGGGGTGATGGGTTTATTTAAAATGAACGTTTTGTGATGAACAGAACATTCTGTAATAGTAGGCGCCAGGCACATCAAGGCTGTCCTCTGCTTTTCTGAGACCAGTAAGAACTGTGTGTCAATCCTCTGCTTTGTAGCCTGCTCCAATATACATACATAGATACATACCCATCTGGTCCAGGGCCACTATTACGGTTCGTACTCAGCACTGCGTGCTTTGCTTCTTCTTCTTCAGGACGTTGAGCCTGCTGTAGCAATTGGCGCATGTCAAAATCCCAAGAGCTCTGTCTAGTGGTCGGTAAGATTGTTGAGAAGTACACCCTCCGTTCTAAAAAAGTATTGTTTTAGATTTTCAGGACATTATGTTTCACCATTTGTCTTATTTAAAATTTTTGTATAAATATCATATATCTTGTTATAACTTATTTTATCATTAGAGGTACTTTAATAATGATTTATTTATTTTATAATGAGTAAAAATTTTGTGAATAACACAAATGGTCAAAACACAGTTTCTGAAAAATAAAAAAAAACAATGTCGGCCTACAGCCAGTCAGATATGGTTCGCACACACGGCAACAACCATATTTTTCCATTTGGCACTAACATTAAGCACGCCCTAGGCTCGGCCTCGCCCGCCTCGCATTGTTCAGGTGCCTAACATGGCCCGGTCTTAGTGCCATACCTAGACCGTCATTTTAGTCCACGGTGCCAACCTAGGCATGACATAATTATTGGGCTGGCACGATGTGGCCCATTTATTCTCCATCGTTAGATGAGAACTCGTTGAACCCGAGTAGTTGGATAAAGTATATATTTATATCTCCCTCCCAAACCTTAATTTCTCTTTTACCTCATTTCCTCACCACGCACGCCAGAGAGACCCGGGCAGGTGCTATGCCACGAGTTGGCCTCAGGGCGGCTGCGGGCGTCTTGCAGCAGCTTTCGGCGGCGTGCGGCCTAGAGCAGCGGCAGTCGGCACATAGACCGGAGTTGGTGCGCGCCCTACAGCGGCAGAGCGGCGCTCGTCCAGCACGCGGCTAGCGCCGGTGACGGTGCATCTTCTTCCCTGGCCCCTTCACCTCGAACTGCAGCGACGACTTGGGCTAGCACTGTCCCGGCAGACCGACGTGCCCATCGCGACGGCACAGCACGTCTATGCCGCAGTAGGCCCGTGCCTAGGCGGCAGCTCCGGCACAGCAGCACTAAGAGGCACGGCACAGCCGTGCCACCATGCCGCATAGTGTCGTGCCTCATCGTTCCCACAGTGCTCGTGTCGGGCGACCCGGTTGTCCATGCAGATGCATAGGACTATAGGCCAGACCTTCGTCCTCTACGTGTCGGCCCTGATCCACCTGGCGCAGGTCGCCGCCACTTAGCTATCGACGCCTGCCGGTGCTCGCGCCGCCTACCTTCCCGACGTGTCCATGGAGCCACTTGACGCTCAGCTTGGACTCTTGGTGCTGACAGCAGCCGTGCGGCGGCCCCGCTGTTCGCCTGTTCCCTTGCCGGCGGCCATCCTGCCCCGTTGCATGCACGCACGCACGGGTAGCACGCGGCAGTCTCTGTTATCTACTGGTCTGCCGAGCAGCTCGGTGACCAGGGGGCCCTTTGTTCTGACTGCTGCCCGCCGGCTCCTGCTTGCCATGGCATACTGCGCCTCCAGCTCCTGCCGCGAAGGGCGACCTAGCCACCGCCGCCAGAACCTCCCATTAAGCTGGATCCCCCGGCCGTCGCCACCGCACTCCGACAGCAGTGGCGGCGGCCCACTGCGGCGCCCAAAAAGTCCACCTGCAACAGTCTCCAACTCCCCCATTCTGTTCTCCCCTCCTCTTTCCTGTTCGTGTTTTGAATTTCTCCGCTTCTTCGATGGCTAGCGGCGACCTTCCAGCACTGGATCCCGGTCTTCTGGGGCCAGATCCAGTGTCCTCCGCCCTGGATCCGGCAAACGGACGCGGCAGCCAGCGCGGTCGTCGGCGCAGCGTGGCTGTTGACGCGGTCGCGCGTGGTGAGTTGTGACAGCAGCGGAGGCGTGTGTGGCGATGCTGTGAGTGGCCGAGGAGAGCCCGGGCTCTGCTCCCGTGCAAGGCGACCGGTAAGCGCGGGCAAGCAAGCACGCCGTAGGGCGGCCGGAGTTGCTGCCAAGATCCTGCGAGCGGGCTGCGGTTGCGGTGGGCGTTTGCCAACGCATCTTGCTGGCGCGCGCAGAGGGAATGACCACGACAACGGTGAAGCGCTCGGTCGCCGCGGCGTTCGGCGAGCTTCGGGGCGCGGCATTCCCCGCCCCAGATCTGACGACCTGGACACCCCAGCTTCCCGATGCAGCCGGCAGTGACGAGCTGCCGCTGCTGCACCTATGCAAAGCAGCGCAAGCAGACCTCATCGAAGCTCTCGTTCTTGAAGGAGCCTCTGCTGTGCGGAGCAGCGCGTCATGTGCTGCGCCTGCGGGCATGCCCAGGCTGCCACCTCTCGACGTCCCACGTTTGCACCGTCTCGCTGCTGCCGGGACAGCATCGTCGTCTGCACCTGCTTCTAAGGTGCTCCGTGCGTGATGCTAGCTGCCCCTGTGCATTTTGTGCGGAGTGTTGCGGCTCCTTCACGCGATTGGAGCATGGCTGCTGGCCGGTGTGAGATTGCTGAACCATGCATGGGCATGTCTCCAGGCTGTGCGCGCTTGCATTCGTGTCCCCTCTGGTTCCTCATTGTTGTCAGCAAGCTTGGTTTGTCATAATGCGTTCAGGACTTACTTCCGCAGGCGTTCGAATCTGGGTGAAAACCCTGTCCGGCTGTTGCTCCAGGCCAGTGACAATGGCGCAAATTGGCATCATTTCCCTCCATGGAGGCGTCTCTGCTGATTCGGACTGCTGCTATTGTAATGACAATCCTAGCCAGCTGTGTAAGTTGGGGGGTCTTGGGGCGAAAGCCCTTACGAGTCTGGTGCTTCGATCATCAATGGTGGCGTCCGAGGACGTTATTCCCCTTCTTGAAGGCATCGATACAAGCACGCCTCCTCCTGTCCGTGCCTGGCATGTCGTTTTGCTCTCCTTAGCTGCTCCATGCTCTCATCCGCCACCAATGATCTCCTTGGTTTTTTTTTTTTGCTCCCCACCTTGTTTTGGTCTCCTTGGCTTTCGCGCAGACTACTTCTCGCTAGGTGCTCACCGTCAGCGGCTTGCTCTGTCGTTCCTCTAGTTCACTTGAGTGATTGGCCTCATCATATGCGCTCCAGTCAGGTTCGCCTCTCGACGTCCCATGTCTGCACCGTCTCGCCGCTGCTGGGACAGCATCATTGTCTGCACCTGCTTCCAAGGTGCTCCGTGAGTGATACTGGCTGCCCCTGTGTGTTTCGTGCTGAGTGTTGCGGCTGGAGCATGGCTGCTAGCCGGTGTGAGATTGCTGAAGCATGCATGGGCATGTCTCCTGGCTGTGCACACTTGCGTTCGTGTCCATGCTCCTCTACACCGTCGTCGACTACTTGAGTTCCTCGCTGTTGTCAGCAAGCTTGGTTTGTCATAATGCGTTCAGGACTTGCTTCCGCAGGCCTTCGAATCTAGGTGAAAACCCTGTCTGGCTGTTCCTCCAGGGCAGTGAAGATGGCGCAAATTGGCGTCATTTCCCTCCATGGAGGCGTTGCTATTGATTCGGACTCCTGCTATCGTAATGACAATCCTAGCCAGCTGAGTCAGTTGGGGGGGTGGTGGTTCGGGGCGAAAGCCCTTATGAGTCTAGTCTTCAATCGTCGATGGTGGTGTTGGAGGACGTTATTTCCCTTCTTGAAGGCATCGATACAAGCACACCTCCTCCTGTCCGTGCCTGGCATGTCTTTTTGCTCTCCATAGCTGCTCCATGTCTGCTCTCATCCGCCACCTGTGATCTCCTTGGTTTTTTTGCTCCCCACCTTATTTTGGTCTGACTACCCTCCTACTCCTTGGCTTTTGCGCACACTACTTCTCGCCAGGTGCTCACGTCAGCGGCGTGCTCTGTCGTTCCTCTAGTTCACTTGAGTGCTTCACCTCATCATATGCTGGGCTACGGGGACCTTGATCTCTTCTATGGATCTCCTCGTTATCCTCCTAGCAAACCACCCCCCTCTGAGGCTTCCTCCCTCCAAATGGTGCTGGTGGGCGTCAAGTGGAACCTAGATGCTCTCATAGGCGATGTAACTCACGGTCATCGCCAGTTGGTTCTGACACAATTCCTCACAGCTTATTGGCTATCGTCTGTTGGACCTGACTCGCTTATAGCTAGCTGCATATGATTTGGAGATCTCCAGAGTTTGTTTTTGGTGGTGGCACTTGTTTGGAATGTGGCACTCGCACTAGCTCTGGACGTAGGTGAAGCTTGTAGCTGAACCATGTAGTTGCTGTGCACACCCTCCTCTTTGAACTCCCTGTAATGGATTGGCTCCATGCCCTTCCACCCTCCGGCTTTGCCCGGTATATGTGGAATGAAAATTCTAGTGAGGGAATCTTGCTCCCCGGTGTTGACTAAAAAAAAATCTCCTGCCATGAACGCCCGCCGTCAATGCGCCCGGCTTGCTCTCTCGTGTCGTGGCCGCAGCAGGTACAGGGGCCACCTGACTGGAGCGCATCGAGGGCATGGCTGGCCAGGCTCGTGTTCTGTGGCAGTGGGGTGCGGAGGCCTCGATGTGCTTCGTTCCATGAGCTAACCCATGCTCTGTAGTCTGTAATTCTGTATGCGTCCCCATGCGCTAACCCGTGGAATTCGGTGCGGGTCACTGACTGTTGCGGGCTATTTTTTCTTGGATCTTCGAGCGTGCGGGTCATTCAGACCATGGACGCCTAATCCAAAATAATAATTACGGTATTATTGCCGAATACAAAATATAAAGAGACCTTTAAAAATTTGAATGTGCCTGTGGTCTAATGGTAGAACTGTTCAGTGGGACGCTACCCTTCAAGCATCAAATCCTGGTGCTCGCACCTTTCCTAGGATTTTTTTCAGAATTTATCGGCGTTATGCTTTAAGTGGTAAACGACGCGTTTCCGTTGACGATGAGGTGCTAGTAGTGACTTCGAATCTCCAGATCTGCCGACTCATTCCTTCCTACGCTCATAGGGATGAGTGGGTGTACTGTGTAATGTCAAAAAAAAAATTTGTAGTAGTCCTATTTCCCGAATAAGAACATTTAAAGCCCAATTGCAATGCACGGATTCTATATACTAATATTATGGGATTTTGCACCCATTGATGCAAATTCCATTTGAAATCGGGCTATTTCAAACATGGTCTTGTGCTAATTTTTGAATAAAATTATGGTACACTTTTAATTATGTGGCCAATCTAGGCTTCATAATTTTACAGAAGAACTATATTTGCTTAAAAAAATACAAAAGCAACATGATCCTTGGTAGAAATAACTGAGAAGATTTAAATTTATAAATGTGGACAGGTAGTCGGAATTGATCACCTGAAAACTATTGGGATGGAAATTCTTGAAAATTGTGAGGGCTTACCACTTGCAATTAAAGTGGTTGGAGGTCTCTTGAGCACAAGGTACCCAAGTGAGCATGAGTGGAAGTCTGTTCTGAACAAGCCAGCTTGGTCACTGACAGGACTGCCTCTAGAACTAGACAGCCGGATATACTTGAGCTACGAGGACTTGTCTCCCCCAATAAAGCAATGTTTTCTATACTGCTCACTGTTCCCTAAAGGTGTACTAGTTATAAAAAATATAGTAATTAGGATGTGGATTAGTGAAGGACTTATCCAACCTTTGGACGGTAGTAGTACTATTTCACATGATTATGGGTTCGAAGAGTTGGCTATTGAGTATTACCAAGAGTTAATAAAGAGGAACCTTATAGAACCTATAGAAGATTATTCTCTCACGGGAAAAGTGTGCACCATGCATGATGTCGTCCACACCTTTGCTGAATACATGGCAAAAGGAGAATCACTAGTGGTGGTTGGCAGAGATCAGGCTGCTACTGGTGGTGTTAGTGATGGTGGTATGCATGTCCGTCACCTCTCCATAGAACAGAACAACATATCAGCAGTGGACTGGGATATTTTGCAAAGGCAAGAGTCACCACTTAGGACATTAATTATAATGTCTAGAGTAAACTTTAATCTTCCTCATGAGTCACTTAGTAGTTTGTCTAGCCTACGGATACTACACATAGTGTCTGCTGATTCTGATACATTGGTTCCCTCACTATCTAAGTTGAAGCACTTAAGATACTTTTACCTACAGAATACTGATATATCTAGGCTACCAGATGACATCCACAAGATGAAATTTCTACTCTACATTACACTTGGTGACTGTAAGAAGCTATGCTATCTTCCTGGCAGCATCATAAAACTTGTGCATCTAAGATCTCTTTGCATCGAGGACTCCAATGTTAGTGTCTTTCCTAAGGGGATTGGTAAGTTAACAAATCTGAGGTCACTTTCTAGCTTCCCAGTACATGTGGACACGGATACAAGCAGTAGCTGGTGCAGTTTACAAGAACTAGGTCCTCTTTCTGATCTTAGGGATCTTCGCCTAACTGGCCTAGAGAAAGTGCAAGACAGCCGTACGGCTGAGAAGGCCATGATTAGCAGCAAACACTACCTTGAGTACCTAGAGTTGAACTACACTGCAAGTGGACATACTATGGGAACAAGCGGTGGTGAGGCTGAGCAGCAACAGCAACAACAGACTGTAATGGAGGAGGTCTTGGAGAAGCTTTGCCCTCCAACGTGCATAGAGCATCTTTTCATTGGGGGATACATTGGTCGCCAGCTACCGAGCTGGCTGTATGCTCCAGCACCCACAGACTTTAAGAGCCTGAGGTATTTGACATTGGAGAATCTATCTTGCTGCACCCACCTCCCTGATGGTCTGTGTTGCCTCCTGAGTCTAGAATTACTCAGAATCATAGATGCACCAGCCATCAAGTGTATCGGGCCTCAATTCCAAGCGTCATCCTCCTTGGCAGCTGGAGCTTCCACTATTATATCAGCACCGTTTCCTAAATTAAGAAAGCTACAACTGGTTGGGCTACATGAGTGGGAGGAGTGGGAATGGAAGGACTATGAGGAGCATAGTGATATGAAAACTGCAGTAGCCATGCCTTGTCTGGAGACACTCATAATCAAAAACTACAAGCTGAGCTGTCTTCCACCGGGCCTCGCCAGCAGCAAGAGGCAAGCTCTTAGAGAACTAGGCCTGTACAAGCTCACCAACCTGACACATGTGGAGAAGTTCCCTGCAGTCGTGAAACTTGGTGTGTCTGATTGCCCTGAGCTCAAGAGGATCAGCAGCCTTCCCATGTTGCAGAAGATTTGGATCGTTAGATGCACAAAGCTGGAGGTTCTAGAAGGTGTCCCTGCACTCGACAGCCTCGAACTGGAAGACACCACCATGGACACGCTTCCAGAATACCTACAAGCTGTAAAACCAAGATATCTCGAGTTGGATTGCAACAAGAAGCTACACGAAGTCTTGTCATCCCCAGGCAGCTCTGAGTGGAACAAGATCAGTCATATTGGAAAGTGCAACATCAACTACATCGAAGCTTCAGATACAAGTTCGGACGGAAATTCGGATGATGACTGAGGACTGCGGAGCTGCATCGATGATCGCTCATGCACTCAGGTAATAATAAATAAATTATTTATTAATTAGCTTTCCAGATTATTAATTAGCTGTTGTTGCTTGTACTACAATTCATTGTTACCTAACAGCTGTATTTCCCATGCATCAATCACTCATACGTGATTAGCAGGCAGGAAAAGCTTTCGTTCAACCACACACGCACACACAAGAATGTCAAGTTGAATCGCAACATGAAGCTACGTGAATTCCTGTCACCTGGTGGCCCGGAATGATCAAGATCAGCCACATTGGAAACCACAATATCAACTACACTGATCAGCGTGAACATTCAGACGAAGAAGGCAGGGGACTGCACAACAGCTGCATTGAAGCTCGCTTAGGTAGTCAGGTAATAAACTGCATCATTTCACTAGGTCGAACGAAAGTTGCTTTTTCCAGATTATTAGTTATTGTTGTATTGCTTGTAACCAAATTCGTTACATAATAACGACACGTCAATTATTTATGCGATTAGCAGGCAGGAAAACCTTTCGTTGGACCACACACATGCACAGCGGGGCATCAAGATATATGGTGCTTGTCTCCAGCTGGTGCAGAAGCGGTATATACACATACTCTGTTCACTTGCAGACTGTCGACATACTGTCAAATCATCATGTTTACTGGCGGCGTCTCCTGCACTCTGTAGTCTTGACTCTTTGAGTTCTTGACTACCATGTATATTTGTGCACTCCATTTTTGTTTTTTAAGTAATGGACCTGAAGCCGTGGATCTTGTAAATGCAGACCGAATGTGTGGTGATGAAAGCAGACATGCAGCACGAACATTAATTGTATCAGGCATTCCAATCATTATTGTTGATGGATCTTACTCCATGTCCTCGATGTGGTGGAGATTATGTATGGACTTGTCTCTTTCTGTGATCTCCATGGCAACGCCATGTGTGTCCTCTGCTTTGTCGCCTGCACTGCACCAGCAAAGTATAACAGAGCAGAAACAGAGCAGAGCAGAGCACCTCTATACGCTTGTGCTCTCCGTGTAGCATGCTCTGAGGAGCATCAACCTGTACGAGGAGGAGCTTACCAGGCAGGCTAATATATCAGCAATTCTGCAGAACTTGCCATCAGTTGCGAAGCCTGACGTGTATCTCCCACTGCCCCAAGCACAAGAGGATGTGAGTGATCTCTGCAGATTGCTGCAAAAAATTAGGATCATCAGCTGCCCAAATCGGCGTCTGTGGTGGTAGCCTTGGTGAGCCCAGCGATGGTGGAATTCCGATGCGGCGTTGTATTCGGTACCTCCGATGGTGGAATTTTTTGAGGGATTGCAGCCAGAAGTTGTATTAGTCCTTGTTAGCAGGCAGCAGCTCAACTGAATATGACAAGATCAATTCACACACTATGGACTACTTCGCTGGAAATTTCACCCTGCATGTGCAGTCATAGTCCCTCGCAGCACAATCTCTTAGTTCGTATTCTGAAGTATAGCAAACTTTATTTATGCAGGGTATCAATATGCTATATATCTTGCTATGGGGGTGGGAATGGATACGGATAGTTGGGAGCTCATCATTTCCACCACGCAGACTTGAGTTTTGTAGCATCTGCTTGCTCTTGCTTTGGCCAAATTTCAGATTGATTGCCTTGGGCTGGATGACGCTTGGAATTATAGTATGGTGAAGTAGAGTGCTGAATGTAGTCCTTGTGTTGAAACTAGTGTTTTCATATATTCTTTTGCTCCTATATTTGATATTTAATCAACGTTCTGTCTTGGATTTGTGACAATGAACAAACATGTAGTGATAAACGAAACACTGTAATAATAGCAGGTGCGCCATGCAGACATGGAAGGAACACAAACAAATGTGTGGTGATGAACGAAACGGGACTCTGCTTTGTAGCCTGCACCGATACATATGTGCACATCCTCTGCTTTGAAAGAGCATAGCAGAAAGCCAACACCTTCGGCTTTTCCGATGATGCTGTTCAGTTCTCCTCGACGTCGAGCACCTGCAAATAATCGATATCAATCTTAGCACAGGAGAGGACCAAATCCCCTGCTTATTAATATTAGCAGAGCAACACTATCACTCGGGCCCTCCGTGTGGCATGCTCTGAATCTGACATACAAGCATGAAGCACTCTGGCGATACGATGCTAGCTGCACAGAGCATCATGACTCGGGAGCCGACATGCATGTCTTGGTGTTGCTAATCTCGTCACCGACCTCACGCACTACTCGTCATACCACAATGAATGTTGGTCTATGTGGCGCTTGACCGATCCATCATCTTTGCTGTGCTGACTGGTGCCGGCCGGCGGCATTTGATCGTGCGGTCTCTAGCTATTCTAGCGGCAGTACCTACCTCTTTGTGATCGATTCCTAGCACGCAACCGGTCTCACTCTCAGACGCCAATTGTCGAAGTTCACCATAGAAATTCTCACGACAACGTAGTGGAGGAAGATGGTCCTGGTTTTTGTGCTGTCTAATGTCTATAACAGCATTTGCTGACTCTATTGAAATAGTAGTACAACACCAGTTATTTTCGTCCTCTGCTTTTCCAATCCCTGTTATTTAACGCCCCTTTATCCATCCTCTGCACATGCTCTGCTTTGCACCAGTTACACACAGATGCTCTGCTTTGCAACGAAAATAACATGAGAGCATCAAGGAAGAGACACGGCAATTATTTTTTTTCAGATGAGAAAAACTTTGAGCATCTGACCGACGGTGGGGTAGGTTGAAGCTGGGAAGAAGGGATCCCTCTAACAAGCCAGATTACAAGACAAGAAACAACTTTTTTTTTTTTTGGCAATTATCAGTGATCAAGTAAGACATGCATGCTGTGTGTGCGTGTGTCGAGATTCCAGAATTCATTCAAGGAAGGAAACTCTAAAGTTTGGTTCTTAGAGTGTGTGACAAGCACTGTAGCTTCGTCTCATTCTTTCATCGTTAACAAAAGCATCTGTGGTGGCACAGTTGTCAGCAGCGTAAAAACCCAAGCTCTTCTCCATGGAGTAGATCCAAAACCCAGTATCAGCTCCAGAAGTAAGGAATTCTTGCGTTGCGTTGCCTATAGACATGGGAAATGAACAACTACGAGTAGTACAAAATAAATTATTATTACTAGTACGTCAACCCGTGCTCGTATGGGTAGAACTTTAGAAGATATAAATATTAACTATTGTTTAATACATATTATTAATAAAGAATTTCTCATATTAATTTATATTTTTTATTTGTTTTTAACATAAAAGACACAATATAGATCTTGTAGTCCATATCTAATTATTATAAGCTTTTTAATATCTTTTAAGAGACTAATCTGTATATTCTTTCAATAATATTCTCATTTTTGCTTTGGTACCTTTGCATACTAACCTTACCACTAACTATGATGGCTCTTGTTGCATCATATATCGTATTAAGTCATGAGTCAATTTTAGTTCAAAATTTATTCTTATTGAGTGCTACAAGATCTTTTATCCGTATTAAGTTAACACTCTTCCATTTATTGTATCTATTATTAATTCTTTTTTTAGTTTAAAGAATAAGGATTTTAGGCCACATAGTATGCTCTTGAAATACGACAATGTATAAACAATCATTTAAAACCTAAAATAAAGAAATCTATTTTTTAAAAATTTTTAAATAAGAAATAAATCATGTAAAACATCTAAACAACCTTTTGTAAATCTAAGCAACCCTTTCATAAATCCATACAAAATTTTTGAAAATGTAAGCAACCTTTTCAGAAAATTCAAACAACCATTTTGTAAATCCAAACAACTTTTTTATAGGCATTTTTGAATAGGCCTAGGGGATCGAATTGATTGTACCATATCGTTTAACGTAAGTGATAGGGCCTGATGGAAGATCTAGGATAGGGGTCTTAGTATTGCTAAGCTTAATAGAATTTTAACACTTATGTCTTATAATAATCGACTTTCTATCAAGAATTTTGTTATAGTTATAGTTATACTATCAACATAGTGGTACCAAGCATTTATAATCTATATAAATTGTATGGTACAATTACTTTTAAACAATTAGTTAAGGAAACATTTTTATGTGATGGAACATACCATTATATGTATCGCTCATACAAATATATTAATATTGAACTTACATATGCATGCATACGCTTATTGAAACAATTTTTAATAGAAGATATTGATAATTTAGACTTGGATTAAAGGGGCTTTTAAACATTTCTAATAATAAGATGAAAATTGGCTTACATAAACTATCTATTTTAATAGGAGTATACGTGCAATTAATGCAGATTCTAATATAGTGTAGATTATATTTCTTAATGACCTAAGTGGGTAATTTATGTTGTGCAATAAGCTTGTAGATGAGTTGCCCACCAGCATTGATGACATAAAAGATATGACACCTGACATGAGCCAACAGATGGAGGAGGTGGTCGATCAGCTTTGCCCACCGCCAGCCCTGGAACGCCTGATTATTATGAGCTACATCGGCCACCGGCCCCCAGGCTTGGTTAGCCTGGAGATGGTGGGCCTTCCATTCTGCACCCAACTTCCAGATGGTCTATGCCGGCTCCCCAGCTTAGAGATCTAATGATCGACTACGCTCTGGCCATTAGTCGTGTTGGACCTGAATTCCTTAGGTTCAAGGTGCTTTCCCTCGTCTGCAATTCCTTAGGTTCAAGGTGCTGCCCGAGTGGGAGGAATGGGAGTGGGAGGAAGAAGCTGAAACCGAGGATATCATCGCCATGCCCTCTCTGCAGACGCTGTACATAAGCGAATGCAAGCTGCTCCACTTGCCCACAGGTCTAGCTAGCAGCAGGAGGCATGCTCTGAGGGACCTGTTCCTGGAAGATGCTGCAAGGATAACAGCACTGGAGAACTTCCCTTCGGTGGTGCCGCTCGAAGTGTGGCGCTGCCCGAGTCTCAAGATCATCCGTGGCTTCCCCAGGATGCAGATTGTCTACATTGAGTCCTGCTCGGCGGTGGAGGTGCTGGAAGCCGGCCCAGCACTCGACATTGTGGCGTTGAAGGACCCATACATGGAGACGTTGCCCGAATACCTAAGAGGTCTGGAGCCAAGGATTCTTCAGTTGGAGGCCTGCCATCAGATGCTGCGTGACCTGTTATTATTGTCAAGCTCCGACGACTTCTCCTCAGCTGATGAATACAAGCGTGAGATGGACAAGGTGAAGCTTAAGTAAGGTGGCAAGTTGGTGGTGCTGTAGCAGGGGACGACAGGGGATTAATTTATGGTGCAGGTATGGGCGTCCACAGTCCCGTCGAACAATGCGTACTTAATATTTATTTATTACTTAATTACTTAATTACTTGCTCTTATATATACTTCTCGGCATTCTCGGCTGACACTGGCATTGGTTTGATAACAGTAACAGGGAGGAAGGAGGAATTATTCTCGGCAAGCAAGAGAGATGTCTGATTGAGAAAGATTAATAAGCAGAAAGAAGGTCAACGAGTCCCTCCTACAAGCAGAAAGAAACAGCCAGTTATGTCTGTAGTTAGCCTCTGTCATTGTTCCTGCAGCTATTAGTGTTTTAGCTAGTGTTGTTGCTGTCTAGCTGTTGTGTCAGAGTTTCGAGGTGGCCCTTATCGCGTGTCCTTGTTGTTGTGTCAGGGTTTAGTTTTGGCCCTCAATAATGTGTTCACTCTCACGTGCGTAATGTCAACTTTGTCCAGTTCGTTCTATCACCTCTGCTCATGTCTTACAGTAAGTGCTTCACTTTTGTTTACTAGTACCGTCAGAGGCCTGGAACAAAAGGAGGGGGCATCAATTATTCTTGGCATGTCGCAAGTCGTGTAATTTTTCATGTATTAAAGCGCACGCGCCGGTGGGATTTGAATCCGGAACCTCATCCTCGCGTGATCCCTCCCCTACCTCTGCACCACACACTCTCTTATGTCTACATCTTATTTTTGTTCCCCATATATTATACAAAACTGACGGTAAATTGAATATTTGAGGGTCCAAATGAATTTAAATGAAAAAGTGGCGAACTATAAAGTTTCTTAACTTTTTGAGATCTACAACTTTTATTCAAAGTGTTTCTCTATCCAAGATTTTTTGAAGAAAATGGAATTTCAAATTTTAAATTTCAGAGATAATTATTCTCAACTAGATACATTTAAATGAAAAAAATTCAACTACAAAGTTTCATAATTTTTTAAGATCTACAACTTTGATGTAAAGCGTTTTTCCATTTAAAGTCATTTAAAAATTCAAATTTTAAAATTAAATCTCATGGCGGTCCTCTTAAGGAATTGCAGTAGAAATGGATTTCTTCTGGCGATTCTCTTAAGGAACCACCAGTAAAAATAGGTTATCTTAAAGAACCGCTAGTAGAATTAGCACTTATTTTTAGTGGCGGTTCTTTAAGACAATCACCAATAGAAATCTATTTCTACTTATGGTTCTTGATTTGGTCCCACTATTTGATTTCCACCGATGTCCGTTAATTAAAATCGCTAGAAGAAATAAATCCATAGTACTAAAAGAAATCGTTTTTGTACTAGTGGTATGCATGTGACCCTGACCTCAGTGTTTGAGGTTCCTTGTTATTTTTGGAAATGGCACAAAGTTCACTGTACCTAGGGCCGGGTACCTAGGGCCGGGTTTGGTGTGCTAACAAATCTAAGAACACTCTCCGTGTTCCCAGCACATATGGATAGGGTAGTGGTGCAGTCTGCAAGAGCTTAGGCCTCTCTGTCCGCTTAGGAGACTTGAGACAGGGTGCCTAGAAGCAGTGCCTTTCAGCTTGTTGGGTGCAAACGGCAAGATCTGTGACAGGGCAGGGTGCAGCTACGCCGCTTGTTTTTGATGTGCTACATGTTTCTAGTAGAGTTGCCCAGCATGGTCAACATAAAAGAGATAAGATAACACCAGACAAAAGAGATGACACAAAAGGTGGAATGCTGCTGTGGACGAAGTTCAGAAATCATCCACCACCCAGAAAACGACTTCAGTTAAATTCATTTTCCTGGAGGCCGATTTTAATTTATACTGCTTTCTTTTTTTTTTTTTTTTTTGAGGCAATCACGGGGGAACCCCACCTGAATTTTTTTCCATTGATTCTGGCAAGCCGGTGATGGACGGTGTCGAGCACCGAAAAGTTCAGTACATGGCCTGTGGCCTTAAGTATCAACAAATAGAGAGGGGGAGCGAGTTAAGTCATTGAGAACAAGTTGCCCCAGGCATTCGAGATGTGCATCAGACCACGTGGGAAGCGATGACTCCAGAGCCTGCAATCCACCTTGCAGGCGTTGAACACACGTTCCAGGTTTGGGGTTTCATTTCTGAATACCACCCCATGACGGTGCTTCCAAATTAAGGTGCCAGCAGCATATAACAGAATTAGGGTGGGGAAGAGTTGCTGAGGTAGAGTGTCCGGTCTGCTGATCTCCCATAGCCGAGCTGTGTCAGGAATGGAGGCAACATCGACACCAAGTTTTATCCAGAAGGCAGCGGTGATTTGACAGGAAATACATAATTTGTTTGTACCTTTTTCTTGGTGAAAATGAATTTTATTTTTCTGAAACGAGATTGCTCTGCTTTTAGGAGAAGCTATAAAATGCTTTTAGAAGCTATAAATAAAGTATACACAACTCCCAGAAAATTGCCGCCAGTTCAACGGCCGCTGGGACAAAGCCAACAGCCAGACAGAGGCGGACAGATCCTCGAGGCCTTGCATACGCACACACAACCTCACCTCCTGAATCGCCGGCCCATTTTCACTCTGCTCCTGCATGCGCAACCAGAGGGGCACCTTGGCCCAGGACACGGCCAGCCAGGGCCTCCTCTGAGCCGCGCTAGGCCCAGCAACGTGGCATTTCTTTTTTTTTTTGACTGCCAGCAACGTGGCATTGGATCGGCTCATGAGAGGCTGTTTGTATTTTGAATATTTTTTGAAGTAAAGACTCGCTCAGAGGCCTCTAGTTAGTGTCTTGTGGCCCAATTTCAAGGTTACATTTTATTTGACTCTAATCAGTCTGTGAGATATAACTGGATTGAATTCCATTTGTATAAACATAATTTTGATTTTCTTGTAAAGTATTTATTTTATTTGAAAGACTCGGTACCAGATTTCAGTTATATATAGAGAACATATTGAGTGGTCCAAAAAAACTATTGGTACCATGAAATAAATTTAGGTTAAAATATTTTACTTCATATCCGCTTTCATATGACTTTTATAATTTAACTATGGAAATATATATAAAGTATAGAATAAATTATGTAATAAGAATAAAAAGATGATTGAAAGTCTCTCTCTAGTCCAATCCGTTATGGGTCTAGGCCTGTGTTTGGCCCAACAAGAGACAAGAGGCACAGAGGTGAATTCTAAGCTGTTTTATTTGTTTACTTATTAATTAGTGCCACATCGTCTACAAAACTATATGCTCCACGGTTAATAAACAATGATCTGATCCTGATGATATGTAGCAACTATTAGCTAATAATTAAATTAACAATATTGTGCTGTGGGAGACGTGTGTGCTGCGGTGAGGAACAAGCGCATGGGTGACGTGCTTGGTGCACGTGAGCGAGCACGCAAGTGTAGATAAAGTACATGATTTTTCAGCGATCTGTGGCAATAGGCGGATGATGTCGATGCGATCCAAATTTAAGGTGACAAAGTTTGATGACACCGGGAATTTCGGGCTGTGGTAGACGAGAGCGAAGGATCTGTTAGCTCAACAGAGTATCTCGAAGGTGATCAGCGGGATTAAGCCGGGAGAAGGTAGATGATGACAGGTGGGAGGAGATGCAGGCGCAAGCGCGTGTACTACTATCAGACTATGTCTCTCTGATTAGATCATGTACCATGTCATGGAGGATACTTTGCCGAAGAAAATTTAGGATAAGTTGGCAAGTCAGTTTATATCCAAGACAGTGACTCAGAAGCTATATCTGAAGTAGAAGTTATTTGACTTGAAGATGTAGGAGGGGTCAGATATTGCGGAGCATATCAACATCTTCAATCAATTGGTTGCTGTTCTTGTGAAGGTCGACGTGAAGATTGGTGATGAAGATAGGGCAATTATTCTTCTATGTTCATTGCCGAGATCTTATGAACACTTGGTTACTATAATTGACGTATGGGAAGGAGGAAATCAAGGTGGAAGACATTGTTGCTGTGTTGCTTGCTCATGATCAAAGGAGGAAGAACAATGCAACAGAGGAGTCTTCTGGTGATGCTTTCCTAGTCAGGGGTGATCGTAGTGTGTAAGATAAGAGGAGCAATAAGTAGAGAGGGCCGCGGTGCTACGAGTGCAAGGGTTAGGGACATGTGAAGAGACACTGTTTAGAACTGAAGAAGGATAGAGGATCCATAAGTGTTGTGACTGCCAACAAGAAAGATAATTCGGATAGCGATGGTGACCTTCTCACAGTGTCAAGTGAAAAGACTTGTGAAGCATGGTTGTTGGATTCAACTAGCACATTCCATGCAACACTGAAGGAGAAGTTATTCTCATTATACACGGAAAAAGAAAGTGGTTTTGCTTACTTGGAAGATGGTTTAGACTATCTTGCTGAAGGAGTAGGTGACATCAAGTTCAAGTTGTGTGATAGTGAAGAGAGCCAATTTCCTAGAAGAAGATCGTGGGAGGTGCAACAGATATGTCCCACACTGCGCAAGGCTCGCACGGGTGTGTCTGGACAGAGCACATGGTGCTAGGTGGAGCATGGCGGCGACCGACGTCTTGATCGGTGGAGATGGAAATTTTGAGCGGGTGGCTCGGACAGTCTAATGGACTGCAATCAACTGGGATCCATCTAGATGTGGAGATCGGGTTGATGGTGGCAGGTGGCTGCTATTCGATAGGGGTCGGTCAGACGTGATGGTCAGGTTCGATAGTGCGGCTGGAAGACGTCGTGGATGAAAACGGCGGCTTCGACTCTCGACAGATCGATGGGCAAATCTTATCAGGGTGGTCGTTGCGATATGAGCAACGATGGTGGTAAAAGCCATGATGGACGCGGTATGTTAATTATGGAGGTGGCTTCTTTCATGATCAGGTGATTGAGATCTTGGACGGCGGCAGGCGGAACAAGGTATGGTGTGCGCGCGTGTGGCAAGGTGAGCTCGGGGAAGACGCAAGAGCTAGAGGATGCGTGTGCACGGAGCCAGGCACGTTGCAGCCTTATCATAGGTGGTCCAGTTTGTTTTCTATTTTGTGCATGCAACCAGGAGTCGGATCGGACTTGGTAATTTCTTCTTTGGTGGGATCAAGTATGCATGTCAATGACTGACCGAGTCTTGATGGAGATGCCTATATTGATCAATTAAAAAAAGGAAAAGGACAGAGGCTTCACGTTGATAGAGTTTAGCCCCGGACTCTATAACGTGGATATCTGGGAGGAGTCTGAGTGTGTCCGATTGGGGCTTGGTTTGGTGCACGCGAGAAGAGAAAAGAAGAAGTCACGTGACATGAACTCAGGAATGGAAGCTGATTCCGGTTTGGACTCTATACTTCGTGTACTGGCCTCCACAAATACAGATAGGGCCACAGATATTGCAGATCAAAACTGGTGGTCACGAACTAGGGTTTGCGGTAGTTGCGGTGATCTGTGGGCGACGCTCAAGCAGGTGGACTTCGTTGTGTGTGAGGGGTGGGATAGTCGACATGGCTTGCGAGCAGCATGGCTGTGCACAGGTGGTGTACGGCGGCGGCGACACAAGGCGGCTTTCTGCGGCACGTGCGCGAGGCGTGTGCTCTGGGAGACATGTGTGCTGTGGTGAGGAACAAGTGCATGGGTGACGTGCTTGGTGCGCGTGAGCGAGCACGCAAGTGTAGATAAAGTACATGATTTTTCAGCGATCTGTGGCAATAGGCAGATGATGTCGATGCGATCCAAATTTAAGGTGACAAAGTTTGATGGCACCGGGAATTTCGGGCTGTGGTAGACGAGAGTGAAGGATCTGTTAGCTCAACAGAGTATCTCGAAGGTGATCAGCGGAATTAAGCCGGGAGAAGGTAGATGATGACAGGTGGGAGGAGATGCAGGCACAAGGGTGTACTACTATCAGACAATGTCTCTCTGATTAGATCATGTACCATGTCACGGAGGATACTTCGCCGAAGAAAATTTAGGATAAGTTGGCCAGTTAGTTTATATCCAAGACGGTGACTCAGAAGCTATATCTGAAGTAGAAGTTGTTTGACTTGAAGATGCAGGAGGGGTCAGATCTTGCCGAGCATATCAACGTCTTCAATCAATTGGTTGCTGATCTTGTGAAGGTCGACATGAAGATTGATGATGAAGATAGGGCAATTATTCTTCTATGTTCATTGCCGAGATCTTACGAACACTTGGTTACTATACTGACGTATGGGAAGGAGGAAATCAAGGTGGAAGACATTGTCGCTGCGTTGCTTGCTCATGATCAAAGGAGGAAGAACAATGCAACAGAGGAGTCTTTTGTTGATGCTTTCCTAGTCAGGGGTGATCATAGTGTATAAGATAAGAGGAGCAATAAGAAGAAAGGGCCGCGGTGCTACAAGTGCAAGGGTTGGGGACATGTGAAGAGACACTACCTAGAACTGAAGAAGGATGGAGGATCCGTAAGTGTTGTGACTGCCAACAAGAAAGATAATTCGGATAGCGATGGTGACCTTCTCACAGTGTCAAGTGAAAAGACTTGTGAAGCATGGTTGTTGGATTCAACTAGCTCATTCCATGCAACACCGAAGGAGAAGTTATTCTCATCATACACGGAAAAGGATAGTGGTTTTGCTTACTTGGAAGATGGTTTAGACTATCTTGCTGAAGGAGTAGGTGACATCAAGTTCAAGTTATGTGATAGTGAAGAGAGCCAATTTCATAGAAGAAGATCGTGGGAGGTGTGATAGATATGTCCCACATTGCGTAAGGCTCGCACGGGTGTGTCTGGACAGAGGACATGGTGCAAGGTGGAGCATGGCGGCGACCGACGTCTTGATCGGTCGAGATGGAAATTTTGAGCGGGTGGCTCGGACAGTCTAATGGACTGCAATCAACTGGGATCCATCTAGATGTGGAGATAGGGTTGATGGTGGCAGGTGGCTGCTATTCGATAGGGGTCAGTCAGACATGATGGTTAGGTTCGATAGTGCGGCTAGAAGACGTAGTAGATGAAAACGGCGGCTTCGACTCTCGACAGATCGATGGGCAAATCTTATCTGGGTGGTCGTTGCGATATGAGCAACGATGGTGGTAAAAGTCATGATGGACCCGGAATGTTAATTATGGAGGTGGCTTCTTTCATGGTCAGGTGATTGAGATCTTGGACGGTGGCAGGCGGAACAAGGTGTGGTGTGCGCGCGTGTGGCAAGGTGAGCTCGGGGAAGACGCAAGAGCTAGAGGATGCGTGTGCACGGAGCCAGGCACGTTGCAGGCCTGTCATAGGTGGTCCAGTTTGTTTTCTATTTTGTGCATGCAACCAGGAGTCGGATCGGACTTGGTAATTTCTTCTTTGGTGGGATCAAGTATACATGTCAATGACTGACCGAGTCTTGATGGAGATGCCTATATTGATCAATTAAAAAAAGGAAAAGGACAGAGGCTTCATGTTGATAGAGTTTAGCCCCGGACTCTATAACGTGGATATCTGGAAGGAGTCTGAGTGTGTCCGATTGGGGCTTGGTTTGGTGCACGCGAGAGGAGAAAAAAAAAAGTCACGTGACATGAACTCAGGAAGGGAAGCTGATTCCGGTTTGGACTCTGTACTTCGTGTACTGGCCTCCACAAATACAGATAGGGCTACAGATATTGCAGATCAAAACTGGTGGTCGCGAACTAGGGTTTGCAGTAGTTGCGGTGATCTGCGGGAGACGCTCAAGCAGGTGGACTTCATTGTGTGTGAGTGGTGGGATAGTCGACACGGCTTGCGAGCAGCATGGCTGTGCACAGGTGGTGTACGGCGGCGGCGACACAAGGCGGCTTTCTGCGGCACGTGCGCGAGGCGTGTGCTGTGGGAGACATGTGTGCTGTGGTGAGGAACAAGCGCGTGGGTGACGTGCTTGGTGAGTGTGTGCGAGCACGCAATTGTAGATAAAGTACATGATTTTTCATCGATCTGTGGCAATAGGCAGATGATGTCAATGCGATCCAAATTTAAGGTGACGAAGTTTGATGGCACCGGGACTTTCGGGCTAAGGTAGACGAGAGTGAAGGATCTGTTAGCTCAACAGAGTATCTCGAAGGCGATCAGCGGGATTAAGCCGGGAGAAGGTATGACAGGTGGGAGGAGATGCAGGAGCAAGGGTGTACTAAAATCAGACTATGTCTCTCTGATTAGATCATGTACCATGTCATGGAGGATGCTTCGCTGAAGAAAATTTAGGATAAGTTGGCCAATTAGTTTATATCCAAGACGGTGACTCAGAAGCTGTAACTGAAGTAGAAGTTGTTGTTTCAGGGAAACAAACTTATATTGCCGTACAGGGGAATGTGTTACTAATAGTCGGGGCACCGAAGTGGTAGGCTAAAGCGCACTGAAAACCTCTCGGGCTCCTCCCCCCTTTGCCAGGGGTCATCCCCTGGCTATTTATACTACCCGATCCTCAACGCTCGGACCATTTTACCCCCGGCACCTCCTGGCTCTTGGCATATCCTACCGCGAAAACCCTAGGGGTATTTCCGTATTCCTCCCCCCGGCATCGTGGTTGACTTGCTATCTTGCCGTCGGGATGGCCCCCTCCTCTCTGGGCCCACTGGTATCCAGCCGTCCTTGCCGCCTCTTCCCGAATTCGGGCGTACACCCCGAATCCGCCACGGCAGCTTTAACCATCATCTCCTTGGTGCGGTTGCATTCGCGGTCCTCATTCACGATCTGCATCCGCCCCGCGGCCCAGATTCGTATCATGAGCTCTGGCTGACGACCCCCGTTACACCCATCTTCATGGCACGGTCGTATTCGCAGCCTACCTTCGCGACCTGCATTCGCTTCACAGGTCTTGCGCCGGTCCGACGGCCGGGCTCTCGGCTCTGCGTCCTTGCAACCGCCATTCGCCCCCAGTTTCGGGGGCTCCTTTCGACAATTGCCGTCGACTCACCAAAACTGTCGTATTCGGGGTTCCTTCTCGATGAACTGGCGGGCCGAATACGGCATGTTGACCCCAACAATAGTCCCTTGACGCACCCGCCAGGATTTGCTCCTCGGGGGCGGATCACCCAAAAGGCACCACCTGTGCGAAGGCGAGGAGCTCGGCGAATGTCCAGGTGTTGTTTCTCCCTATGTCATTCTTATTAATGTTTTCTTAGGGAAATGGACTTTTTCCCGCGCGTTTTTGGCGGCTGCGCCCATTCGCGTGCGCAAGCTCCTGTTCGTTTTTCTTGGAGCGCGTGTGGGCGGGTCTATATAAATGCGCCTTCGACTGCGTGGGCTGATTCCCTGCTCCCATTTGCACCTTATGGCCTGTTAGCATTCAGAGCTCCCTGTGTCTGCGCGGATTCGGCTTTTGCCTTCGCTTGCGGATTCGCCTTCGCGTCATTCGTCCTCCTCGCTTCCCTTTTCCCAAGGTTTGTTTTCACTGCTCATTTCTTTGTTTGTTTTCGCTGCCTTCTATCTGTAGCTCTTTCGCTCATTGTCTATGCTTGACTTCGCATCTTCCTTCTTTTTTTCCTCCGATTGGCTTCCTCCCATTAGCGTTTTTCTCTTTCACCTTTTGTTGTTTTTAGATGTCAAAGGAAAAGGCGTCTAGTGGGGGGCAGTTAGGAGAGCCGGGAATTTCGCTGGCGACCGACCCTGCTACTAAGCTTAACCTTGCGGATGCCTCAATTTCTTCTGAGGTCACGGAATCGTCGACTTCAGAAACTTCCTCTGGTTTCACGTCTTCGGGCAGGTCGTCGCCCGAGACTTCGGGAGATGCTGAGAGTCAAGAGGGGAAATCTGGTTCATCCGGATCTGAGGGTGGGGACTCCGCGGATTTGGAGGATATGGATCCTGCACCTTCGGGAAGTGACGCGGGCCCGGATGGGGAGTCTGGGTCGGAGTCGGCCGGGACCTGCACTGCATCGCCTTCTAAGGGTGAGTTTTACCTGGGTCGATCCCTCATGGACTCGGTGGAATTACGAAGCTATGTGGTGAAAAGATTTCTTACTGCTTCCAGACCCACTCCTTTTCGGGCGCCTGGTGACGAGGAGATTCCGCAGCCGAGGGCTTATGTGGCTGTTGTCTTTCGCAATTATTTCGTGGCTGGTCTTCGCTTCCCCCTGGATGATTTCGTTGGAGGAGTTCTCGAATGCTACAACCTTCAGCTGCATCAGTTGACTCCTAATGCTATCTCGCGCCTGGCAGTTTTCTCCTTTGCCATGAAGATGCAAGGATGATTCGCCTCGGTTGATGCTTTCGTGCATTTCTACACTCTGCACCGGAGCCCGTCTAAGGCCGATGATGGCAATAGTGCTGAATTTGGGGCGTATAATTTTGTGCCCAAAGCCCCGAAGCAGGTTCACGGAATAGCTCACATGTATCGAAACAAGTGGGAGCAATGGCAGAGTTACTGGTTTTACTATCGAGTTTGCTCTGATTCAAGCGTTGCTTCCGCACGGGAGCGTGGGCTTTCGCGAGCATCATCCCTTGTTTCAGAGCTCAAGGCGTGGGTTGGGGACAAAAAGCCCCGGTATTCGGTTGGGGCTCCCGGATGCCGGGAGAGCGAAGATGCAATGATTCGCACTGCCGAGGTCCAGACCAGCCGATAGACCAGCCGTGATATCGTTAAGGAGTGGATTGCACTGCGGAAAGCTCCCCTGTGCTCAAGTCATATATTCACGGCTTTCACTGAAGTTGGTGGGTACATTCGCCTGGTGGTTGTTTGCCAGAGGCCTTCTCAGTTCTCGAGTGATGCCTCGTATGTACGCTCGATCGAGGACTGGGCTACCTTTTATTTGTGGACCTATCACTTAGTGGGACCGGAAAGCAAAAAGAGTCGCGCTTGGTGGCCGGCCTCAACTAAACCGAGCTTTTGACATGATGGTGGTTCGCTACGGTGAGCGTGAGGATTCGCCTTCGGTCCCCACGGAGCCCGGTTTTGTTCTTGCCGCCCCTGCTGTTGGGAGCTCTCAATCCATTAAGGGCAAAGGCGTAAAGAGGAAAGCGAAAGAGCCAGCGGATGTTCGCGGGCGCGAGATCGCTAAGCCTGTGAAGAGGAGCCGCAAGGTGTCCTTTGAGGATCATCCGCCTGTGATTGACATTGATTTGGGGGTAGGGTTTTGCTTGTTTGGGCATGTTATGTTAACTCTATGTGGTGATCTTACTTTCGTCTCAGTTTCAGGATTCAAAGCGAGACGGGGAGATGGCGCCCACGAAGCTCCATGCCTCTCTACATGTTGCTGCTGCCTATAATGATGACCTTTCATCATTCGCTCTCCCTACCTTTAATAAATCAAAGAAACATTCGCGGAAGGGCGAGCGTGATGTGGATGATGCTGGGAAGCGGACCAAGGTGGCGGCCAGTAAAAAGCTGAAGACCGCCAAAGTTCCGGAGACCCGCGCTCCAAGCGGAAGTGATCCCCCACTGGCGAAGGACAAGGGGCCTATTACAGGTAAGAGCCGCTTTTATCGTGAAAGCATTCATGTGACCCAGAGAATGCTTGATGCGGAGCTTCTGGGATTCGGGCATTTGGACCTCTCCTCGCACCCCGAGGACTATGGTGAACCTTGCTTTTACTCTGGATCTGGCTCCTCTGGGGACACCGACCCGTGCAAGGAACGGTCTTATGAGATTGCTCGTGCTTTAGGTGCGTCTTCGCGGGCGAATTTGGCCTATAACTTCGATTACCGTGAAGTTAGGGTTCTGCCAGACATTGATCAGGAGACTGGGAAGTATGTGGAGTTTTGCTCCCGCTCGATGACACTTCCTGAAATGGAGCGAGACCTCCTGAAGGTGGATAGCTCTTCCCTTGTGGATGCGGCTGCTTACCATGAAATTAGTGTAAGTGATACTTTCACGTGCTGAGTTCGCTGTGGAATTCTCTTTCGCTGATGGGCTAGTATTTGCTTTTGTGCTATCTTGTGCATAGGCGCTTATCCTTTCGTGGACCTTGGTGAAGCAAGGGTAAATTGTCCGGCGGTCACAGGAAAAGGACGTGGAGGCCAAATCCAAAAAGGTGCAAGAGCTGGAAGAGGAGATCAAGATGCTCCGCCGTGAGCACAAACTTGATGCAGAGAAGAAGAGGGATCTCGAAGGCCGAGTCCAGGAGCTGGAGAAGTTCGAGCGAGATGAAACGCTTCGCAAGGAAAATTTCGCTGAGGCCGCGAAAGAAGCCATTGCGAAGTACACATGGATTGCACGCTCGCTTAGGGTTGAGGTGACACCCCCGAGCAAAAATGATCTGCTTTCGTTCGCTGCTTAAACTTCGGATTCGTGATAAGATGGGTTCTTTGGATGGCAACCTTTACCATGCTAGAGATTTCGCTGCCTCGATGGCATTTCGCACCCTCTACGCTGGCCCTGTGAATGTGAATTGCGATCATGTCGCGACCGTTGATCTCAGTAGCGTGGATGATTTTTGGCGGGTTTCGCCTGAGGTCAACGCTGCCGGGATTCGGTTCTTTGAGCAGTTTTGGCGCCAGGGGGACAGCGACCTTGCGCTCCTGCGTTCTGCCACGAGCTGTGCTTAGGTTAGTTCATTTCAGGGATTGGTACCTTGTTTTGATATTTTCGTGCGTCCTTATCGTGATCGAATTTTGGTGCAGGATGAAGCTGACAAGGAACGGCTGATTTCGATGGTCAAAGAGTATGTGGCGGAGCGCGATGCGCGTGAGGCAGAGCGACGCGGTCCGGAAGATGCGGTGACGCTGTCTACTCCTGGTGGTGGAGATTCACCCACCACTGCGGATGCTTCTGAGCACGTTGTGGTAGATACCTAGTGCTATTCGCGGGTTGTGTTTCATTGTGCGTGCGGATGTTGCGCCGCAAAAATACAGCTTGTTTTGTAATAACTTTGGCTACTGGTTATTGGCACGGGTTTTTCGGTTGGGGGCCCGCACAACCTGAATTTGTCTGGCCGTTGGCCATTAACCGCGACGGTCTTCACGTAGGCGGTTCTTCTTGGTTTCGCCACTGCTAGAAATTTCCCGAATCGATGTTATCGGACTTCATGGATTCGCGACTCTCGCGCGCTGTGATTGCGGACCGTAAAATCAAAAGTTTTTTTTTGCTAATTTAGATCCTATCGTTGTGGCAAAACGTCGCCGAGAGCGCCGCGCACGTCGCCGGGTTGAAGGAACATGCCATGCTGCCTCGGATCTGATGCTCCTTGAGCTGAAAGAGGAGCCTGTGGAAGAGGATGTATCTTGGGGAGATAGGCGATATTACTTTTATTCCTCTTCTTCCTAGCGACTCGGCCCTGTGTATAATTGTCGAGACTCATTTTGTTTTCGCATATGATTTTGGTGTGGATTTGTTTACTTTTGTTTGAAGAGAAGGGGTGCCTTTCATCGAATTGGTTGGTGAAATGGAGCGTTGGCAACCCCTTAGTGATTTAGTTAACCTTTTATTAAAAAGGCACCACCCCTCGCATTCGCTGGTGCGGCTGGCGAAATTACGTCGTGTAATGGAGCGTAACCAGCCCCTTAGCGATTTGGTTTACTTTTTGTTGAAAAGGCACCACCCCTCGCATTCGCTGGGGCGGCTGACGAAATTACGTCGCGAAATGGAGCGTAACCAGCCCCTTAGCGATTTGGTTTACTTTTCATTGAAAAGGCACCACCCCTCGCATTCGCTGGGGCGGCTGGCGAAATTACATCGTGAAATGGAGCATAACCAGCCCCTTAGCGATTTGGTTTACTTTTCGTTGAAAAGGCACCACCCCTCGAATTCGCTGGGGCGGCAGGCGAAATTACGTCACGAAATGGAGCGTAACCAGCCCCTTAGCGATTTGGTTTAATTTTCACTGAAAAGGCACCACCCCTCGCATTTGTTGGGGCGGCTGGTGAAATTATGTCGTGAAATGGAGCGTAACCAGCCCCTTAGCGATTTGGTTTACTTTTCGTTGAAAAGGCACCACCCCTCGCATTCGCTGGGGCGACTGGCAAAATTACGTCGTGAAATGGAGCGTAACCAGCCCCTTAGCGATTTGGTTTACTTTTCGTTGAAAAGGCACCACACCTCGCATTCGCTGGGGCGGCTGGCGAAATTACGTCGTGAAATGGAGCGTAACTAGCCCCTTAGCGATTTGGTTTACTTTTCATTGAAAAGGCACCACCCCTCGCATTCGCTGGGACGGCTGGCGAAATTACGTCGCAAAATGGAGCGTAACCAGCCCCTTAGCGATTTGGTTTACTTTTCATTGAAAAGGCACCCCCCTCACATTCGCTGGGGCGGCTGATGGTTTTACATCACGAATTCGCGCACAAGTACACTCTCATGGAATGCCATTGCGGGTATTGGGCTGGGTTGTGTTGCAAGGCTTCGCGTGGGTGCACCCTTTTTGAGGACTCTCAACTGTCTGCAGTCGGCCCACCTCGTGGAACTGTACGTGGCTGGCCTCTTGTTGAAGGTTTCCTGCCTGCCATTGTCGAGCTGTTCAGTGTATCTTTCATGCTTTGTCCGACGGTTTCGCGAAAGGCCGCGTCCATTCGCCTTTGCTCTTCCCGTATGCCTCTCATGCTGAATTGATTTGAATGGCGCTTTGATCTGGTCTTTCTTGCCGTTTTTCGTTGCTACCCACTGGGTTATTGCTCTGGGGTCTTGCCGTCTTGCCTATTTATTGATGGCTTTGCTGTCCTATTGTCCTTTCTACATTTAATGTTATCTCAAGTGTTGCCTTAAGTGTTGCATTTAATTGGGTTGTTCCTCCAATTACTGCCGCTTGTTACTTGTTGCCGTATATAAGGGCTGTTGATTGTCTGGACGTAGGTGCCTTGTGCTTTCCGTAGGTTTTAGCCCCTTAGGGTTGGGAGGATGCTGGACGAGCGTGCTTCATTCGGAGCGAGGCTATGGTGCTGCTGCTCTTCAACGACCATCATGGTGGATTGTTTGGGGATGGGCGAGCATCCGGAAGATGGTTTGTCCTGCTGCCTTGAGTCGGCACGGGATTTGCATTTCGCCGCTGCGTTGCGATCTTGTTCTTTTGCAGGATAGATGAGATATATAACCTCGGTGCTGTGTGAAGGTTCCAGTTAATGTCAGTCCCGCGCATATGCTAGCACAGGGATCACGGGGCGATTGCTTGTTGGCGCTGAAACATCCGAATCACCTTGCTCTCTTGTCCCGGGGCTCATATTGAAGGATATGCGCGGCTTGTGTTAGATTATTTCACCGCTGCCGCTTGTCGCGGTTTTGGGCGATCCGGGTCGATCCCGGGCTTGTCTAAGCCATGGGTGTGCATGGATATTGTAACTACCTTTTACGCTTCTGTTTTTTCTTATAAGGCCCCTTATTTTCGTTGATTGATAATATCGTGTGTTTGGCTTTTGCTGTTTTGCCTCCGCTGGTTGGTGTTAATACGCTTTTGTTTGTCGATGTGCTAAAACCTTGCAGTCTTTCTTGTAATCGTTCCCTTGCCTTCTCGGGTGACCGGAATGTTCGAGCCTATATGCTCTTTTTGTCTTCGTTGCCTCGCCTTGTCGGGGGGATCGAAGTATTTAGGCCCTTAGGCTTTTCTCGGCTTCGTCCCCTCGCCTTTTCAGGGGATCGAAGTATTTAAGCCCTTAGGCCTTTCTCGGCTTTGTCCCCTCGCCTTTTCGGGAGATCGAAGTATTTAGGCCCTTAAGCTTTTCTCGGCTTCATCCCTCGCCTTTTCAGGGGATCGAAGTATTTAGGCCCTTAGGCTTTTCTCGGCTTCGTCCCCTCGCCTTTTCGGGGGATCGAAGTATTTAAGCCCTTAGGCCTTTCTTGGCTTCGTCCCCTCGCCTTTTCGGGGGATCGAAGTATTTAGGCCCTTAGGCCTTTCTCGGCTTCGTCCCCTCGCCTTTTTGGGGGATCGAAGTATTTAAGCCCTTAGGCCTTTCTCGGCTTCGTCCCCTCACCATTTCGGGGGATCGAAGTATTTAGGCCCTTAGGCTTTTCTCGGCTTCGTCCCCTCGCCTTTTCGGAGGATCGAAGTATTTAGGCCCTTAGGCTTTTCTCGGCTTCGTCCCCTCGCCTTTTCGGAGGATTGAAGTATTTAGGTCCTTAGGCTTTTTTCAGCTTCGTCCCCTCGCCTTTTTGGGGGATCAAAGTATTTAAGCCCTTAGGCCTTTCTCGGCTTCGTCCCCTCGCCTCTTCGGGGGATCGAAGTATTTAGGCCCTTAGGCTTTTCTCGGCTTCATCCCCTCGCCTTTTTGAGGGATCGAAGTATTTAAGCCCTTAGGCCTTTCTCGGCTTCGTCCCCTCGCCTTTTCGAGGGCTCAAAGTATTTAGGCCCTTAGGCTTTTGTTTGGATGCGAGAGGTGAAGTCAACTTCATCGAGGCGTTTCACAGTTCGCATCCTTCACTATTGCGTCGCAGTTGCCGATAACCGAAATAAATGGTCTCCTTTGTCTCGCATTCTGCCTGCTTGGTTCGTGCTTCATGCAGGATAAGTTTACGAGATACATTGGTTTCTTGTATCTTGCGGGCAAAAGTCGAATGATACATGCGCAGTTTAAGTGCTACAATGAGCTCAAAATATGCTTAGAAAAGACATTATTACATTCTCCATTGCTACTGTGGATTTTGAAATTCTATGGATAAAAACACTTCAAGTTGTCGGTGTTCCATGTGTGTGTCATCTCGGCGCCTTCTTCGTTGAAGAGATGGAAAGTGTTTTCGCCGACTCGTTTGGCGACGACGAAGGGTCCGTACCATTGCGACTGCAGCTTGCCTTGTTTGTCGGGGTGACAGATGAGCACCAAATCTCTAGGGCCGATGTTTTTGTGGAGAACCTTTTTGTCTCTCCGTGCCTTCGTTTCTGCATGATATTTATCAAGATTATTAGCTGCCACTATTCTTGTACCTTCCACATTCTCCAGGTCGACGAGGCATCGGTCTGCCGATTCTTCTTGGAGTTGGGTTCGGAAGGACCCAAGCCTGATCTCTTCTGGTGTAATGGCCTCTTCGCCATATAGTAGCCTAAATGGGGTGAAGCCTGTCGCTCTGGACTTTGAGATGTTGTGGCCCCAGACCGCGGTTGTGAGTTCCATGGACTATTTTCCCTTCTTGCCGTCGAAGAGCGACTTGGAGATTGCTGAGAAGATAAGGCCATTTGCCCTCTCGACCACGCCATTTGCTTGCGGGTCATTGACTGATGCGAAGGTGAGCTTAATGCCTAGCTCGATATAGAAATTCCAGAATTCCGTTGAGTCGAATTGCTTGCCGTTGTCGCAGGTGATGTGGGCTGGGACACGAAATCTGCATATAATCCTTTGCCAAGCGAAGTTCTTGAGTGAGCCCGAAGTGATCTTTGCCAGAGGTTTTGCTTCAATCCATTTTGTGAAGTATTATAACGCTACCGCTGCGAAGCGCAGATTCCCTGGTGCAGATGGTAGCGGTCCGACGATGTCGATCCCCTATCGCTGAAGCGGCCAAGTTGGGACTATGTTTCTAGTAGGCGCAGATGGTGTGGACTGGTTTCTTGCAAACATTTGACATCCTTTACAGGTTTGGACAACTTGTTTTGCATCTTCTGTGGCCGCTGGCCAGTAAAACCCTTGGCGCATTGCTCTATGTGCGATTTCGTGCGGACCTCTATGTGCCCCGCACATTCCCGCATGAATCTCATTGAGCAAAATTTGACCTTCCTCTCTGCTGATGCACTTTAAGAGTGGAGCTACTATTCTGCTGCGGTACGATTGCCCCGAGATTATAGAATATTGCCTGCATCTAGACTGCATTCGCTCATCTTCGTACTTGCTATTTGGCTCGAAAGTTCCGTTGAGGTATGCTATGATCTCGGACACCAGTCCTCGCTTGTTATGATGTGAGTTGACGTCGGTTTTTCTTCCTCTTCTTTGATGGCCCTTGCCGTAAGTCTTTGTTAAAACACATCAGTAGGTAACGGTGTGCTTTGAGCGGAGGCTTTTGCTAGTTGGTCTGCTTCGGCGTTTTTGCCTCTTGGGATATGCTTCATTGTGAACCCTGTGAAGTGTTTCTCCATTCTTCTCACGGCTACCAAGTATTTGGCTAACTCGGGTTCTTTGGGGACGAAATCTTTTTCGACATGTCCGACCACGACCTGTGAGTCTAACATGACAGTGCATCTTCTTACTCCCGAAGCCCTCAGCTTTCGAAGGCCCAGGAGCACTGCTTCATACTCAGCTATATTGTTAGTTGATACGAATTCCAGCCTTCCCGTGTATTTCAATTTCGGCCCTGATGGTGGTGTGAGAATAGCGGCGATTCCTGTACCGGCCGCTCCCCACATGCCGTCGCATAGTATGGTCCACTCGGCTTCCTGGAATTGCGCTGTGGTGTCGTATGCCGATGGTGCCCAATCCGCAATGAAGTCTGCTAAAACTTGTGAATTGATCGCCGAGCGGTGCTCGTAGTCGATGACAAATTCATTGAGTTCGGCGGCCCATTTTGTGATTCTTCCGATTGCTTCACTGTTTCTGAACAGCGCCTCTAATGGTTGCGCCGAGAGGACTCTTATCTTGTGCGCTTGGAAGTATGGTTTCGGTTTACGCGATGCCATGACAACGCATAAGCTATCTTCTCGAGCTCTGAGTAATTTAGCTTGGCTCCTGACAATGCTTCGGACACGAAGTAGATTGGGAATTGCCTCATCTTGTTGTCGTGCTCTTTTTCTTCGATCAAAACGGCGCTTACTGCCGATGGGGAAGTGGCAATGTATAGGAAAAGGACGTCTTTCGGCGATGGCCGTGATAGCGTTGTTTGTTTGGTGAGGTAAGCTTTCAGCTCTTCGAATGCTGTTTGCTGTTCGGGCCCCCATTCAAATAGGTTTGAATTCCGCAAAACCCGGAAGAACGGGAGGCCTTTCTCAGCGGATCTTGCTATGAATCTGTTGAGCGCCGTGAGTTTTTCGGTCAATTGCTGGACCTGCCTTCTTGTCTTTGGGGGTTGCATGTTGATGATTGCTTGGATTTTATCGGGGTTTGCCTCTATTCCCCTTTCCGATACGAGGCATCCGAGCATTTTTCCCTGTCGGACTCCAAATACGCGCTTGGCCGGGTTCAGTTTTAGGCCACTGCTTTTGATGTTCTTCAAGGTCTCTCCAAGATCTGTGATATGGTCGCTTTTTGCCTTGCTGGCGACCACAACATCGTTGACATACGCCACCAAGTTTCGGCCTTTTTGTTTACCGAAAACTACATCCGTCATTTGGGAGAAAGTTGAGCCTGAGTTTCTTGAGCCTTCGGGCATTCAGCGAAAGCAGTACGCGCCGCACGGTGTTATGAAGCTGGTTTTTTCTTCGTCTTCTGGATTCAACCATATCTGGTGGTATCCTGAGAAACAGTCGAGGAGGCTCAGCATCTCGCTGCCCGCCACTTTGTCAATGAGTGTGTCGATTCTCGGTAGTGGGTAAGGGTCTTTAGGACAGCAAATGTTTATGTCTGTGAAGTCGGCGCACATTCTCCACTTCCCGTTTGCTTTCTTTACCATGACGACATTCGCGAGCCATTCCGGATATTGGACCGGTCTTATGACACTTGCGTCAAGTAGTCTTTGCACTTCGGCCTTCGCCGCTGCAGCCCTTTCCTCGGATATCTTCCTTAATCTTTGCTTGTGAGGCCTAGCTTCCTTATTTACATTCAGGTTGTGTTGCGCAAGGTCTCTACTGACCCCTTGTAGATCCTCGGCTGACCATGCAAACACGTTTTCGTTTTCGCGAAGGAATGTGACTAGTGCATCTCTTTCTTCCTCGGATAAATCTGCCCCAAGCTTCACTGTTTTCTCTGGCTCTTCAGGGTGTATTGGCACTTTGATTGCTTTTTCCGACGGACGAGCTCTTCTGGAGTCCAGGTTTTTAAAGTCTTCCGGTTCGCGTTCTTTGGTGGCGACCTCATTGATCATGCTATATCCGGGCATGGGCTTGCCTTCAATTCTCCTGGCGGCAACTTGATCGCCGTGTATGGATATGACTCTGAATGGGGACGGCATTTTCATGCACAGGTAGCTCTGCTTGATTATCATTTCAAATTTGTTTGTCACGCCTCTTCCGAAGATTGCCGTGTACGGGTAGTCGATGGCCACGATATCGAACATTATCAACTCCGTTCGGACCTTCTCGCCTTCCGTGAATGACACGAGGATGCATTTCTTTTCAATTGCGTTTATCTGTTTTCCTCTGAATCCATATAACGGATTTCCTGCTGGTTCAAGTGTTCGGGCGTCGAGACCCATCGCCTCGAACGGCTTGATGAAAAGGATGTCGGCCGAGCTGCCTGTGTCAAGGAGAATGTTGTGCAGCGTGAACCCGTTCACATTCACGCTTGTGACGAAGGCATCGGTATGGGGGAAATCCCGGACTTAGAAATCCGACTCGTCAAATGTGATTTGGACTTGGGACCATGCCGGTCTATTGAGGGGCAGTCTCGGGGTGACAGTCATTACTCTCCGTTTGTACTCTCTTCTAGCTCTTTTGGTGGCGAGTTCCTAATTCGATCCACCGGTTATGGCGTAAATGTTCCCTCTTGACGGGAGAATATTGTTCACTATCGGCTGCTCTTAGGGCGAGTGCTGGTATTGGTTCTGTTGGCTGGATTGCGGCTACTCTTGGTGATGGCTGGACGACATTGCAGCCAATTGTGCCGGATATATGAGATTTTGTTGCGGGGCGAAGTACGGCGGATGCCAAGTGTACCCGGGCTGAATGTATCCCTGCATCGGTGGTGCGGAAGCTGCTGGATGATGCGCTGGGTTGTATGCTGGATTTTCAATTTTGGCATTGTGGAATATGTGTTTGGGAGCCTTGCTTCCACGTGACGTGTCATCCTTCTCCTTCATTTCTCTAGCCAGCTTGGAGTACTTGCATTCCCGGGTTGTGTGCCCGGCATTTTCACCGCAAACAAAACAGAATGGTGGTCTTTGAGGTCGATCTCCGCGACCACGGCCTCCTCGGCCTCCGCGTATTGCTCCTCCGCTTCTTCCCCGTGGCGGTCCCTCGAAGTTCTAGAATTGCGGTTGGCTTTCGCGGTGTTCGGTTTCTTGGCTGGAGCTTCCTGATTCTTCGCGGAGATTGTTTATCGTGCATTAAGGCTTCACATTTTGTTGGTTGTATTGCGGTGACTGCTGGGCGGGTCTTGGTATTTTGGGTGCCTGCCGAGCAGAGTTTCTGCACGCCTTTCACCGCTGGAAGTCTGTGTTGGATTTGGCATAGTCGTTCATGATGCGAAAGAGTTCGGCGACCGATGCTGGTAGGGAATGAGCCAAGAACGCCGCGCACTGGCCAGTTGCGACGCCCTCGGTTGTTGCCGCGATGACGGTGGCTTCTGGCACATTTGGCGCTTGTGCTTTCACTTGGATGAATCTCTTGACGTAGTCGGAGAGGAGCTCATCGTCGCGCTGGACACAGTTCATCAGATCCCTTGTTGTTTTCGTCTCGGGCTGATAACCTTGAAAAGTCACTAACAGCTCTGTTTTTAACTGGTCCCAAGACTTGACGGATAGCGGCTTTAGAGTGATGAACCAGTCGTGAGCCACGCCGTCTGCCGCGAGGATGAATGATTTCGCCAGGGCCTGTGTATCTCCTCCTGACGAGAGGACTGCGGTTTCGTATGCTGCGATGAATTTCTTCGGATTTGACTGACCGTCATAGTGTGGGATCTTTGGCTTGTAGTTCGGCGGCCATGGATATTGTTGTAACTGTTGACACTCCTTAGCGTCAACTTTTACTAGGGCTTTTTACCTGAAGGAAAACAAGAAAACACACTAGTCTAGGGCTTTATCTGACAAATTCCACGAGTTTTGCATATTCTGTATTTTTCAGGGTGATTTTCAGAAAAGCTGAAAAAGAGGGATTCTAGTGCATAATTATCACAAAATGTCTAGAAGACACCCGAAGCAGCGGGGCCCACAGAGGAGCCCAGGTGGGGCCGGCTGGCCCCACCCTGGGGCCAGTCGGCGCCCTAATTCCACCGATGGCCGCCGCCTTCTGGAGTCTATCTCCCACGGTTCCTTGGAAGCCAATCAAAGCATCCTTACGTTGATTTAGGTCGGTTTGATCCGACGGTGCACATGAGATGAAGACGCGGATCGCTGACGTGGCGGTTCCTTGCCCCCTATTCCACCTCGGCCTATGTAATGACGCCCCAAGGCCCCTCCAAGAGGCATTCTACACCCCGGTGCTTCATATTCTCTACAAAATTAGGGTTAGGGTCTCTATAGTTGATCTAGTTCTAGTTCATCTAGATCTAGTTCATCTAAATGTAGCAATTAGAAGAGACTAGTTCTTCTAGATCTAGTCTTGTTTAGAGATTAGAGAGGTTGAGTGGAGGAGTAGAGATTCTGGAGGAGTTCCAAAGATATCGGGCGCTTCTTCGTGGGTCAGTATTCTTCTCGGATTCAGCTTCCTCGCCTGAGCTGCGTTACGAGGTACTTTTTTTTGTATTTACCATTCGATTCAAGTAAGCAACTTATTCTTATTGTTCTTTGGTTCATATCTCATATTGAGTACATTGATCTTGGTCATTACTTGGTTGAAGTAGTATTTTGTAGTGTAGGCGTGGTGCCTAGGCTAGGTTTACTTGTGGTTGTCCCCTGATCAGCCGGATAGTGGTGGCTCGCGTAGGTGACTTTATAGCTACGTTGAATCCTCTGTAGTCCACTTCCCGTTGATAGGACTGATAGGCTTATAGGTGTCTGGTAGAAAGATTACTCTGTTTCTTCTCCTATTCAGGTCACTTGTCCGATAAGACGATATTATACAAAGTTTACCGGTTATTGGAACTAGAGTGCAATAGCTATTTCCTTTTTCTTGATATGATCTAGCCTAATTGTAGGGTTAAGTCTATAGACGTTGTCATCATCATAACTGTTCCCTGTGGATACGATATTTAAAACCTCTAGGTAAAATATGACACTGGTATGATATCTGTGCGCTTGCGGATAATCCTACTTAAATCTAGTTAAATGGAGTGCAGTTAAAAATACCAACAAGCATTTTTGGCGCCGTTGCCGGGGAACGGTTTGCTGATTTTGACTTAGTCTGGCTTAATCTTGTATTATACTTTTATCTTTTCTTATTTTATCCCAGTCTCTTCATTATTTTTGTGTTCATCCTTATGGATGCCTTCAATCCTGTTTTATCCCATTCTCTTCATTATTTTTATGTTCATCCTTATGGATGTCTTTAATTTTATTTCTATCTATCTTTATGACATGCGCAAAAAGCTTTGGGCCACTAAGATCTATAGAACCTATCATAACACCTGACTATGAGCTGTGCCCATGTCTAATTAATATTATTCGGGATAACTTATCACCCGAACTAGAAACGAAAGTCTTAGTAGCTAAAACACAATCATTTTATTTCTCAAGATTTAGCTATCGATCCTAAACCTTTGAAATTCCACTTTGATGATTTAGACTTCCGGTTAGCTAAAATGCTCCTAAATCAATGCATATCAGATCTTATTGAAAGAGCATCTTAGAAAAAGTTTCATCAACTTTCTTTTCTTCCTAAAAAATATTGAAAGAATTCAAGGATGGCATGCCAAGTGATACCATAGAAGGAGAGCCAAGCCACTTAGGAATAAATTCTATTTTCCCTCCTATGCCCACAATAAATGTCTCTAAACCCATCTCTAAACCCATCTTTGACCCCAATGAATTTTTTTGTGCTCTTTCTACTAAACTTCATAATAACCCTAGAAATCTATCAAGACATCCTAAGAATAGGAGTCATGAAGATTATAGGAATACCCAAGAAGAGCAACGACAATGGCAGGAATGCGTAGAATATACTAGAAATACATATGCCATTGTGAAAGAATGGATGGAAGAGGATGAAGCTTTAGCATTAGCATCTAAACTTGGTTTAAATTCAAATAGTGAGCTTAAATCAATTTCTTTAATAAACAGAATTCATCCAAGTTTAGAGAAAGCTTTAGAAGAGACCAACCTTGGAGACATTAATTCATGGGAAATCCTAGAAAATAAAATATCTAATAAATGTCATAGACATGAAATAATTGAGACAAACTTGTTGTCTACAGACAACCATGAAGAGACACCCTTAGAGTTTGAAAAGGGAGATTACATCGATGAGCATGGTAATTATCTCATTAACACTTTATCAAATCTATGCTCATATGAGAGATCCCCTGAATCTTTTGGTCTTTCTAACATTACCACACATGAGATCTTCAACCCCCTGATTCTACCTATTCACAAAATCATTAAGAGGGTGGTTGTAAATGCATATGTTTATCATAAATATTAAAGATCTCGTTGTAATCTTGATATAGGTACACAAAGGCGAGTGTTCTAATGGAACCCACCTCACCAACTTGAAGTACAATAATTAGAAGGTTTCCTAAGAATAACTTTGTCTCCCAAAATAACAACTCTTAAAAATGAATTGAGCTTGCACCTTTTGTTATACCCTTGTAAATTGTCCGCAGAGTTATAATTATCAAAATATTCCTTTGGATATTTTTGACACTAACCATTCTAGGTTCAAGTAAGAAAATAATTGATGGCAAAGACCGGTATGTCAAAACAACCATTATGCAATTTTAAATTACATCCACTCAAGCTTACATTTACTTTGCAAAATTCAAGCTTGGGGAATGGGCTTATTTGAAAAATCTTAAACCATATTGCTAATAATAGTTGTCTCTATCTTTTAATTCATGTGAAAATGTTGAATAATAATCATACTCTTTCATCTCTATCTTAATAAAATCTCTATAAGTGCTTTCATATTTCCTTTATCTGCTATAGTAAGTTTTAGTTTAGAAGTACTACATATGGGTAATTCTAAAGGCTTTCTAAATTAAGCGTGGTGCTTAGGTTAAATAGCCTTTCTTAACCAAAATTAGACATAGAGTCTAGCTTGGTTATTGAAATAGAAATTATTGTGGTAGACATTGGATATTTTATGGACTAACCCCTGTTAGAAAATTTTTAAAATTAATTTGGGTAAGTAATGAGATAAATTCAAATTAGAGATGAGACAGAGTACATTCTAAACTTTAATAACTTTATAGAGGAAAACACAAATATTCATCATAAAAAACTATGAGCATTAATGATTCATTCACTTTATCTTCTGCTACAAGCTACTTTGCCTTAGGCTATGTCTGTATAAATTATGATTTATGCTAAACAGACAAAATAAAATAAAATACTGGACAAGCAAGCTATATTCAAAATCAGATACTCCTCCTGGTATGTCTTTGTCTATTAATCTATTGCAGGCATAATAATAACTAGAGTGAAAAGAGTCAAAAGATCAAAGAAGCAAAAGATGGTAAAAGAATAGATGCAACAGAGGGGACAAGATGTCCATGATCAACTCAAGATTCAAGAGGAAGGACCACTAGTCATTTACCCTTCATCACTTAGTGCTATTAGGCTCTAATAATGAAGGTAATATTCTAAGGTAAGTGGTCACTGCTCTCCTCTTGATTTTGGTGTGCACATAAATTAAAACATAAATATGTTAGAGTTACAATTTAAATTGATTAATCTAATTAACTTAACATGATTTGTCTTTTAAGATTGTTCATGGCACCGTTCTCTTAATCTCAGTCTTAATCAAATAAGCTAAAAATATTATATTCAATTTTAGGAAGATGTAGTCATACTTATATGAAAATTTATATATATAGACAGACAATCCTTCCATTGGTTAAGCAAGTCATTCCTTTCTGCCATATGAACTTAAATACAACATTAAATGCTCAATCTTTTGATCTTACCACTCATGGCATAAAAAAAAACAATTCATGTAACACCAACTTTATCTTGTTCAATGTGGTTAAGGATAGAGAAAAATAAATAAAGAAATAGATTTGGTTCTGTTGGTGTTTTTCCACCAGTGAGCCCATGCACTTGATCTCTACCTTGGTTTTACAAAAGCGAACAACACATCGAGCGAAATTTATTAATTCTATAAGTGAGACTTCGTGAACATGCATATCTTGAGCAAGATGCTTTGCCAAATATAATTAAAGCTCTACTTTAACCTATTGGCCAAATCAAAGAACAAAGGTGACATCATCATCACTAGAAGGTATGCAACTAACAAAACCTCCATCCCTCAAGACGGAGAGATATACAAGAGTGGAAGAAGTTCTGTCGGTAAACTTAAAATTTCGTATCCTTTGCCATAAGGTAATATAGTAGTTATCTAATTAATTAGTATTTCTATCTACATTAATAATTTTACTTTAATATATTCATCTTCATAAATATTAAAAAGAAAATAAAAAAAATTTTATTGCTTCGTTTACTTTGCATTATAAAATATTGAAATCCCCACGTGAATAAACTTATGGTAACCCTATAGGAATATTTGCTGTGGTGGTATATAATAATAATAGCTCCTGTATTTACTTTCTTGCATTATGAAAAAAAACCTAAGCCCCATAAGAATAAATATTCTCTGTGGAGGCATAAAAAATAATATAACTATATATCATACACTCATATTTAATTTCTGCATAATTAAACCTGGAAAATCCTAAAAAAGAGAATCCTGCTAGGACCTGTCAATTCAAATCAACTCAAAGAATAATCAATTATTTATTGGCTGATCACTAACCTCTTATTAAATTCAAGCCTCGAGTTTTAGTTTTCTTGTTGGAGTATATTTATGCAGGAACAACATTATAACAAAGAGAGAGTCTATCATTGGCACATACCAGAATCGGCTGGCTGGCTAGCTCACTCAAGATCATCAACACCAAGTATTGCAAACATTTAGCTTGGGGGAGGAGCATCCCCTAGTTATCAGGTAACTATACCTAGGCGATTATCGAGTCTACTTTATATAGTTATAAAATACCAAAAATATGTGAGCACATGAAGGTTCACAATAGTATCATAGGAAAATTTAAAAATACCAAAAATATGTGAGCACATGAAGGCTCACCCTTAATTAAAAAAACAAAAAAAAAACACAAAAATATTCGGGCACATAAAGGCTCGATGCGATCGAAGGGATTAGCTTGGGGGAGACGCACCCCCGTTATCATCGTGATTAAGGTATGTTTTTACTATTAATTTTATTTTAGTAAGCTATAGTGTGTGTTAGATTTAATAATTAAAGTATGTTTGAAGAACTCTCTCTCTAATCTTTTAAAGTGGAAATGATGAATAGTTGCTTTACTAGAATTCCTTTCAAGTGCCTAGTTTTTAATCATGGATTTTCCTTAGTTTTGGACATGACTCCTTTGATATAAGAATTTACTCTAAACCTAAAATTTGTGGAGGCATATGCTTGAGCTAAGTCCAGGTAATTGATTGATATGATACATGAAGGTCTAAGCTGCTATTTATCTTATTCCTAGCATTACTAAGTTCTGGAGATTTATTTTGAAAACCTAAAATCTTACATGATGAGCTCTTGTATGACAAAATCTAAATTCCTACTAAAGCCATATATGTTACAATTAGAGTTAGAAAAACCTTTACACATTCATGCTACTTGCTTTACATTGAGTTTAGTCAACCTGTGGAATATACCTTATGAGAGTCTTATCATGCTTTTAAAATCAAGATCACTTACGCACGCCATCCATATATGCATTGTTCCTACTATGGGAGTAAGCACAGTCATTTCCACTTTCATCTAGATCCACCTTAAAAAATATTTTTCTCCTACATCAGGAGTAAACACCAAAAAATATACCCTATAGGACAGCCCCCATTTAATTGCTCTAAGTTCTTATGATTATCTCTCCAATTATTTCAAAGGATACATGTGGCTATGCAAAAGTATTGAAAAAAAAAGAAAAGAGCGAAAAAAAATAGGAGTAAAAGATGGACAAGTGTCCCAAAGATAAAACAATGGGTACATAGATGCCCGCCTCCCAGATTAAAAAAAAAAGAGGAAGAAAAATAAAGAGAGAGAAGAAAGAATAAAGATAGCCCATATTTTCCTGCGAAGAGTTTTAAGTTTTAAAGGAGGGAATTATTTTCAAAGAGCAAAAGCAGAATTAGGATTAGCCACTAAATACCATATATGCACCTATCCACCATATTCCATACATATGCACATCTTGATTTGATTGAATGCCTTGACTCTCTTTGGATCCATTGCTTGACTTTACAATATATGAATTGCAAGTATGTTCATCCTTGTTATTGCCACTCCTATGAGCTCCACTATAAATACCTCTAGCTATAGGAGGCATAACATCATTAATGCCTCAGTGAGATCCATAAATACCATATATAATAACAGACTTGAGGGTGTCATACAATTAAGCTCTGAGTTTTATTGCAAAAATTTATAAAACTCTAGAATATTGGTACTTGTGAAGGATTTGAGACATAGTGCTTGACTTGATTGTTCTATCTTTCGATTGCTCAAGACTTATGCAAAAAGTCAGTAAAAGCTCCATGATTAAAGGTAAAATGGGTAAGTTTGGAAGTTAGAGCAGTTTTGTCTAAGCCGAAGGAAAATTTATGTTTAAAAGCAAGTGAGCTTAAAAAGAAATAAAAGTATTGTAGCAACTTCTGATCCATATTTATTAATAACTAGATCTAGATTGTTTGCCAAGGGACTGGCAAAAGGTAAGCTTGGGGGTATTGTTGACACTCCTTAGCGTCAACTTTTACTAGGGCTTTTTACCTGAAGGAAAACAAGAAAACACACTAGTCTAGGGCTTTATCTGACAAATTCCACGAGTTTTGCATATTCTGTATTTTCCAGGGTGATTTTCAGAAAAGCTGAAAAAGAGGGATTCTAGTCATAATTATCACAAAATTGATCCACGTCGGAACTATATCATCATCGGACTCAGGAAGGGTCTAGAAGACACCCGAAGCAGCAGGGCCCACAGAGGAGCCCACGTGGGGCCGGCTGGCCCCACCCTAGGGCCGGTCGGCGCCCTAATTCCACCGATGGCCGCCGCCTTCTGGAGTCTTCCTCCCACGGTTCCTTGGAAGCCAATCAAAGCATCCCTACGTTGATTTTAGGTCGGTTTGATCCGACGGTGCACATGAGATGAAGACGCGGATCACTGACGTGGCGGTTCCTTGCCCCCTACTCCACCTCGGCCTATATAATGATGCCCTAAGGCCCCTCCAAGAGGCATTCTACACCCCAGTGCTTTATATTCTCTACAAAATTAGGGTTAGGATCCCTCTAGTTGATCTAGTTCTAGTTCATCTTGATCTAGTTCATCTAGATGTAGCAATTAGGAGAGACTAGTTCTTATAGATCTAGTCTTGTTTAGAGATTAGAGAGATTGAGTAGAGGAGTAGAGATTCTGGAGGAGTTCCGGCATGTCGGCGCTTCTTCATGGCTGTATTCTTCTGGATTCAGCTTCCTCGCCCGGAGCTACGTTCTGAGGTACTTTTGTATTTACCATTCTGATTCAAGTAAGCAACTTGTTCTTATTGTTCTTTGGTTCACATCTCATATTGAGCACTTTGATCTTGGTCATTACATGGTTGAAGTAGTATTTCGTAGTGTAGGCATGGTGCCTAGGCTAGGTTTACTTGTGGATGTCCCCTGATCAGCCGGATAGTGGTAGCTCACGTAGGTGACTTTATAGCTACGTTGAATCCTCTGTAGTCCACTTCCCGTTGATAGAACTGATAGGCTTATAGGTGTCTGGTAGGAAGATTACTCTGTTTCTTCTCCTATTCAGGTCACTTGTCTGATAAGACGATATTATACAAAGTTTACCGGTTATTGGAACTAGAGTACAATAGGTATTTCCTTTTTCTTGATATGATCTAGCCTAATTGTAGGGTTAAGTCTATAGACGTTGTCATCATCACAATTGTTCCCTGTGGATACGATATTTAAAACCTCCGGGTAAAATGTGACACTGGTATGATATCTGTGCGCTTGCGGATAATCCTACTTAAATCTAGTTAAATGGAGTGCAGTTAAAAATACCAACAGTAGCTCCGGCAAAAGTGGGGATGTGTCGTCCACTGGCACAGCATCTGCCATTCTAGCGGGCCGTGCAGGGGGTGGTCTCCCTGGGGCGTCGGGGTCTATGCTCTTCGTAGAGCTTCCACCTCGCGGAATAGGGCATTCCGCTTTGCTTCCGCCTGGCCCACCATGTCTTGTATGCGTATTCCCCGCTGTTTCTCGGCCAACTGCTCAGCGAGTTGCTCTTTCTCTTGCTCCAAACGTTGGATTTCCTGTTCGAACTCGCTCAACCTCTTGAGGTGTGCTGCTTGGGCTACCGTTTCGTCGTCAGCTTCTTCTTCTTCCTCCACTATGTCTTCGCCTCGAATGTCATTGGGCTCATCGTGCACTTCCACTCCATGGACCGGGGTGGCGACTGTGGAATGTGGGACTACCGTGCCCCAGAGAGGGGCTGCTGGCGGTTCGACCACATCCGCAGGCGTGCCGTCGGCTGGCGGAGCTTGGGCGTCTTCCACCGCCTGCCTCTTCTCTTTCTTTGGGGCCATGGAAAGCTCGTGCAACAACCACGGTGGGCGCCAATGTTGTTTCAGGGAAACAAATTTATATTGCCGAATAGGGGAATGTGTTACAAATGGTCGGGGCACCGAAGTGGCAGGCGAAAGCACACTGAAAACCACTCGGGCTCCTTCCGCCTTTGCCAAGGGTCATCCCCTGGCTATTTATACTACCCGATCCTCAACGCTTGGACCATTTTACCCCCGGCACCTCCCGAATCTTGGCATATCCTACCGCGAAAACCCTAGGCGTATTTCTGTATTCCTCCCCCCGGCATCGTGGTTGACTTGCTATCTTGCCGTCGGAATGGCCCCCTCCTCTCTGGGCCCATTGGTATCCAGCCGTCCTTGCCGCCTCTTCCCGAATTCGGGCGCACACCCCGAATCCGCCATGGCAGCTTTAACCATCATCTCCTTGGCGTGGTTGCATTCGCGGTCCTCATTCGTGATCTGCATCCGCCCCGCGGCCCGGATTCGTATCATGAGCTCTGGCTGACGACCCCCATTACACCCATCTTCATGGCGCAGTCGTATTCGTAGCCTACCTTCACGACCTGCATTCGCTTCACAGGTCTTGCGCCGGTCCGACGGCCGGGCTCTCGGCTCTGCGCCCTTGCAACCACCACTCGCCCCCAGTTTCGGGGGCTCCTTTCGACAATCGTCATTGACTCACCAAAACTGTCGTATTTGGGGTTCCTTCTCGATGAACTAGGGGGGCCGAATATGGCATGTTGACCCCAATAGAAGTTGTTTGACTTGAAGATGCAGGAGGGGTTAGATCTCGCGGAGCATATCAACGTCTTCAATCAATTGGTTGTTGATCTTGTGAAGGTCGACGTGAAGATTGATGATGAAGATAGGCAATTATTCTTCTATGTTCATTGCCGAGATCTTACGAACACTTGGTTACTATACTGACGTATGGGAAGGAGGAAATCAAGGTGGAAGACATTGTTGCTGCATTGCTTGCTCATGATCAAAGGAGGAAGAATAATGCAACAGAGGAGTCTTCTGGTGATGCTTTCCTAGTCAGGGGTTATCATAGTGTGTAAGGTAAAAGGAGCAATAAGAAGAAAGGGCCGCGGTGCTACAAGTGCAAGGATTGGGGACATGTAAAGAGACACTGTCTAAAACTGAAGAAGGATGGAGGATCTGTAAGTATTGTGACTGCCAACAAGAAAGATAACTCAGATAGCGATGACCTTCTCACAGTGTCAAGTGAAAAGTCTTGTGAAGCGTGGTTGTTTGATTCAACTAGCTCATTCCATGCAACACCGAAGAAGGAGTTATTCTCATCATACACGGAGAAAGAAAGTGGTTTTGCTTACTTGGAAGATGGTTCAGACTATCTTGTTGAAGGAGTAGGTGACATCAAGTTCAAGTTATGTGATAGTGAAGAGATGCTGCTTAAAGGTGAACATATGCCGAGAAAAACTAACGAGGAATCTAATTTCGTTTGGTTTATTGCATGAAGAAGGCTGGTTATATCAGACGGCACTTGATAAGAAGACCTTGAGAGTCATGAAAGGAAGCAAGACGGTCATGATTAGTGAGAAGGGAAGTACGCACTAGTACAAGCTAAAAGGGAGCGTCGTTGAAGGTGGAGTCATGGATGACAATGCAAACATGAAGGTGTTCTATTCTGGTGGTGATGTGGCTGTGGGGTCAGCCTCTTTAGCCTGTTTGAAGTGAGCGGGGAAGGGGATGGCTCAAGTCCGAGTACATGGAGGTTGGCGCATGGACGACTTGAAGATGGCATGCATATTCGCCAATGTGGAGTTTGTTAGATATGTATCGAATATGTGTACAAGTTTAGTTACGCTAGAACTTGAGTTGTATTAGGTGCTAGGATAGAGTTGGTGTCGGACCCTGTATCCTGGGAGGCCATGAATATGAGACAACCCCTGTAGTAACCAAGAGAGACGACTTGACGGCTAGTTTAATTGACGGCAAGGCCGTGGTACTACCTGGATGCTAGTGTAGCTACTGTTTTATGGGGAGGAGTGCCCATAGTCATGCCCCGAGTATTAGGCATATCGCTAAACCTCGTTAAAAAACATTATGCCTTGGTGTTATTCTCATTTGCATATCTTCTTATATGGGTGACTATACTTCTCCATTTGTTGGTTAGTAGATCTATTTGGGTCTGAAACTAATTAACTGTGCACTCTAACTAGCGGTGTGAGCAAGCAGATCGGGCGGTCCCCCGAGGTGAGGCGCTCCCGCGGTAGAGTGCTTTCCACGGTGAGCAACCCCTGCTGCAAGAGAAGGTGAGCGGGGGTGGGCGGCACGGTGAGCTGCCGGGAGGGGCGCGCATTCGTGTCCGTCGCACTCCCCTAACTCTTCTGTGGTGCTACACACTCTCCTTCCCCTCATGTCCCTGGAGACGGACGACGTGCTCCTGGCGGGTCTCATCTTTTCCTACACTTGCTGCTATTTTTTTTAATACTAAGAAATATGTCCGTGCATTGCAACGGGAGAAAAAAAAGAACTATTAAATGTTCGACCTATTTGCCTCATCTTGTAGCATTAATTTGTATAGGTGCAACTTTTGATGTTGTGATTGCTTACGACATAAATGAAGGGACCCATCAATGGAAACAAGGATGACAACGTTAAAATCTATTTATTTATTATTTTTTTGAACATAAATTTATTTATTATGTTTCAGTAAAATTTAAAAGCTATACTTCATTTTTTATGATGATCATGGTATCTATAATATAAATTAATATTGGCAACAATATGATAATGTCCTATGAATTCTCTATGGACTAAAATACAAACTTTATAGATTTTTTTCTTTCACTCTAAGGCACAAATGGCATGTTTGGTTCATATCTGCCAGGAGGCATCGTCCCTAGGTGTTGGATTTCGATCGCCTGGGACTGGGATGGCTGCCTGTCCAGCGAGCTACCTGTCAGGTCGCTATCCAAACATGCCCAAAAAGTTTACGTGCAAATGAGTCGTAACTTAGTTTTCCATACGATCTGTGTGACGAGTTAGATATAAGTTTGGTGACTTCTTTTAACATCCATAAAAATATGTAACTTAATATCTTATTAAAGTCGCCAAGACATTAGCTGTTGCTTGTCTCGATTTTCACGTCACCTCTTGTTGATAGTTGCACTGGTATATGCAGATAGCTTAGATATTTGCACTGGTATTTGTGGATAGCTTGGAGAAACATTTGTTCTGATTAGATTAGGGGACAAATTGCTCAAGATTTTAGTTTAAGCTTTGATTTAATTTGTTTGTCTATCAGCTAATTCATGTCACGATAGTAATTTATTTGTAACTAAAACCAGCAATTTAGTAATTAAAATATTTGTTTATTAAGTGAGGCTTAAAATTTCAAAGACCAAAGATACAGTATTGATTATTTATTTTTATCTTTGTAAGGATAACCAAAATTACTTCATCGAGAAACTTTTTCTAAAAAAACATGGAAAGAGCACCAAGGTAACACAAAGCACTGAGAGGTGGGGGCTGCACTTTCCTCGGACCTCATGTACTGAGCCTAGCCTATAAGCGGGTAAAGGCAAAAAAATAAAAAGGAAAAAGCAGCAGGAGAAGAAACATAGACGGAAACGAAATATAAAAAAGAGAACAGGTTAGGGTTTATATTCAACTTATTATTCAAGATTGGACCAATTTATTTGGATTAGGACTCTAGCTATTCAAATCACCTTAGAAATCTGTGTCCAAGCCATGGGTTATATATATAAACCTGGATGGAATAAACTTTTAACTATCCGGTAGTTAGATTAAGACAGACCAAAAGAATGGATGAACCAAAAAATAAGCTGAAATTTTGTCTCTTTATTATTATTATTATTATGAGGTATAGAATGGAGGGCCAGTGGGTTGTTGGCTGGCGTCGCTTAGCAGGGGGTTGTTGGCGCGGGTGTCGTGTAGCGTCCGGCACGGACATCTGGCGGACGGACGTAGTAAATAAATCATTACCGTATAAATAATACTGATCAACGTGAGACACGAACATGGTAGGAGCGAGCTAATGCGATGCAACTTGTCCAAAATTAATCACAGTGGCAACTGGGAATTATTCTAATCTTTTCGAGTCAACATAGTGCCATAACTTGTCCACGCTATAAGCAAACACAGATAGGAAACATCGATCTGTTGACCATTCATGAAGCTGCACACAGCCATCCACATTCCACACATCAGAGCAAGCTAACTAAGGTCCGAGAGCTAGCTTGCTCTCAACGTAAGTAGTTACAATGGAGGGCGCTCTGGCGAGCGTATCAACTGGAGCCCTGCAATCTGTTGTGGAGAAGCTGACCTCTTTGCTCGGTGAGGAGTACAGGCGCTTCAAGGGAATCCGCAGCAAGATCGAGTGGCTCACCTGCGAACTGGAGGCCATGAAAGCCTTTCTCGTCAACATGTCCAAGGCTGAAGATCCACATGATGAGCAAGACAGGCTTTGGATGAAGGATGTGCGGGAGCTATATCTTACGACATCGAAGATAGCCTCGACGAGTTCTTCACGCTACATGCTGCCGCCAACAAGTCTGTCAAGCCAGACGGCTGCATCTGCATGGAGATGATCTGGAGCTTACTGGAGAGGATCAAGAATCGCCACCGGATAGTCAAGAAGATCCAAGATCTCGAGGCCAAAGTCATCGAGGTGGCCGAGAGGAACAAGAGGTACAGGGCCGGTGATCATTCCCATCCGGCAGTCAATCGATCCAGGGCCGGTGATCATCCCCATCCGGCTGTGGATCCAAGAGCGCTTGTTATATTTGAGGATGCCAGGAAGCTTGTTGGCATCGATGGACCAAAGTGCGAGATCATCAGGCTGCTGGGAGAACAGGAAGATGAGCAGACTGGACAACATGGCTCGCCAACCCAGCAGCAACCAAAGATTGTCTCCATTGTTGGATCTGGAGGGCTTGGGAAAACAACTCTGGCATACCAGATATATCAGCAACTTAAGAATCAATTCAAGTGTAAGACGTTCTTGTCGGTATCTAGGAATCCGGATATCAACGGAGTTTTGAGGAAAATCCTTTATGAAGTGGTGAGACCAGAGCATTACAAAACCGTGATTAGGGGAGATTATGTTAGCACAGTCGCCGGCACGGAACAACTTGTCACAACCATTAGGGAATACATCGAGGACAAAAGGTACTACTACTTATCCTTTGAGCCTTTAATTAATATATTAATGTCTTAATATTAGAAAAAAAATACCGATGAATAAGTAATCAACATTACTTTTGAGAAACAGCAATGATTTTTTATTTGATTGTTTCTTCCAACACGCTTGATGAAAAGTGTATAGTGAATCTTCCAGTACACCTATTAGGATATTCCTATGCTCCAACAAAATGTAGAGATAACGGCCAAATGTGCGTAAAACCGAGACCATGCATGATGTTGTCTAAAACAAAGTACTCCCTCTATTTGAAACTGTAGGCCGTTTCAGTTTTTGGTGAAACCAAAATTTTCTAATTTTAACTAAGTTTATATAGAAAAATACATTAGCATCTACAGTGTCACTATATGAAAATATATTTAATTTGGTGATGTATCACAACTAATCCTTTACATGGTAATGGAACATTTTATTACTTTTCCATGTGCATTATACCAAGATGATATAAAACGATGAAAAAATTACTTCTAGCATCTTGCCTATACAAAACTATGTTTATAGAGAAGTGCACAGTAATATTATGATATTTTCTTGTTTTTAATCTCGTTGCTAGTAGAATATGAAGCAGAAATAATCTAGATTTTTAGTGCTCCCCTCAGTATATGGGTAAAAGGACATGATATACATTGGAAGCCTATGAAGCAATGAATATATTGCTGACGACCTCCAATAGTGAGATGTTTACCTTTTCAACTATACTAAGTCTCTTCTCATTGTGCTAATCTGCTCTCGTCCAATCAATATTTATTAGTTCCTTAGGCTGAATCAGAATACCAAAATAATCGATTGTAAAATCCTAGGATATTCAGCACGACTTGTAGTGGTCTAATCCATCTTGTGCACCTTCGAAGCTATACAACTCGCTTTTCGAGATTAATTTTAAGGCCCGATCGAGACCTACTTATTAAACAGACAAAGCAATAGCTTGTGCGAGCTTTTAAAAAAATCATATCATGTTCCATAAAGAGGACTGTGTCACCTACACATATTCTAGCATAGATAAGCGGTCATCACCTTTTTTTATAGACAAAGGAATATGTGCATTATATCAAATCGAAGTAGTCTTGAAAATATTCGTTTGGCCCATACCTAACAAAAAAGCGCATATCCTTTTATCAAAAAGAAGTCATCCATAATCAAGTGACACTTCTTCTGAAGACTAGAACATCATCCATGTGCCTAGGAGAATACCGGTGTCAAATGTTGTGTAGCCTATGAATCCGTAGTGTACCTAATCTCCTTCCTTTGGACTGTTAATTTATTTGTCTTATTATTAGAATACTGATGAAAAAGCAATCAACATTACTTTTGAGAAATAGCAATGCTTTTTTATTATTTAATTGTTTTTTTGGCACGCGCTTCAATAAAGTGTATAGTGAATCTTGCATGCAGTATACCTGTTAGGATTCACGAACAATATGTAGAGATAACGTCCAAATTGCATGATGTTGTCCAGAATAAGTACTGCCACTCTTTGAAACAGTAGATCATTTAAGTTTTCATTGAAGTCAAACTTTGTCTAACTTTAACTAAGTTTATATAGGAAAATGCATTAACATCTACAGTGCCTATACTATCAAAATATATTTGATGATGTATCTCAATGAATCCTTTTCTGATAAAAGAAACTTTTTATTACTTTTTCATGTACATAACATCAAGATGATACAAAACGTTGAAAGAACTACTTCTGGACTTGTCCTAATACACTACACCAGAAATGATAATCACTACCTGTTTCTTTTGGTCTTTTGGAACCGTGAGGGATAGTGTGTTACTATTGATTCATAGCTTCAACTGGAGGTGATATAAACACTGGCGGTTGAAGCCACAACTAGCAGTGATAGGTTCAGTTATCTCTATCGGGACGTAGTTTGAACAACCAGTGATATGCTATTTTACACAAAAATATCATAATTTTTTCATACGAGATAGGATCAAGATAAACTTTGTATAAAAATTATAAAGTTTTAAGGGATCTAAAATGACAACACTTCAATTTGAGATGGTTTATGAGCCCAAATACATGATTTTTTTTGGATGATTAACAATGTTGGATGGAGACAAAGTCAATATCAAAGTTGTAGTACATACCCAACAGGACCTATAACTTTGTATTTGACAACACGTCATTTTGAGATGGTTTACGAGCCCAAATACATGATATACATTTTTGGATGATTAACAATGTTGGACGGACGCAAAGTCAATATCAAAGTTGTAGCACCTGATGAGACCTACAACTTCATAGTTAGCATCCTATCCATTTGAGATCATTCAATGTAAGGGTAACAACAGAGCGGGTAGGGTTGGCTGGGTTGATGATGGAGGATGGTAGAGGTTTGGCGGCGCTCAGAGCAGGGCATGCGGAGGAGGCTAGGCAGGGGAGGGGTGGCGGCGTGAGGCAGAGAGGGGGAGAAGAGGATGTGACGGTGGCTGAAGAGGAAGGAAGAGGGAGAAAAGTACTTTCGCCCAATTACTTATTAATCCGAGCAGATTACAATCCCCTAGTATATAGTCTTAGATTGGACATTACTTCCAAGCCAAGACGGAAGAATCTTTTATTGAACACGGATTCTTTCTTCCATAATTATTCTAATTTACTAAAAATAAATAATAATATGTTAGGTAACTCGCAGATGACGTGGCAAGACGGCGATGGCGGTAGTGGCGGTCGCACCCCTTTCCTTGGACACGTGCGCCCGCGCCAACCCTAAGGTTGGTGGCGGTGGCTGCCACAGCTCTTCGTCGTATGGGCCCTTGTTGGCCCCTTTAATCCGTTGACGAACTCGGCCCGGTCATGTGACACTAAGACTCAAAGTTTTATAGTCAAAAGAATAAACACCTAATATGGAAATGATTTTTGAATACGACTCCTATTTCTAATAGAGATGGACGACATAAGCAACGGCTTATAAGTATGGCGAAGAGAGGTGTATCTTACAAACAGCTTGAAAATATATTTTCAGTGGCGCTTCTGTTGAGTAAACCATCACTGAATATGTACTTGTTTTCAGAGAAGGTCGATTAAATGAACCACCCCTGAAAATAAGGTTTCCAAAGATAGTTGCTTATGTCAACTATCTCAAAAAATAGGTGATGTCTAGGGACACTTTGTTATGTCCACCATCCCCAGAAATCAATTTTCAAGGTTTAAAAGTAGATATGACATAGATAAATTTATAAATATTTCAAATAAAGTCGGATAAGGATAAAATTTATATCAAAATTGTAGAGCTTAGTGAGAGCTAAAACTTTATAGCTGACAAAATTTTTGTTTGAGATCATTTTGGGTTATATATACAATTTAAGTTCTCAGATTTTGATTTTCAATTTTTTTGAATTTTTCAAATGATATTGGATAGAGATATGCTCCATATCAAAATTGTAGTTCTCCATGAGATCAAAAACATTGTAACCCTGTTGACACTCCTTAATATCACTACGAAAATAGATATAAAACCTATCCTCGGCAACAGTGCCAGAAATACTAGTGAGTATATCTTAACATCGCCACTAAAGCGCCAAGTTGTTATCCTCAGCTATGACATCAGGAGTGGTATTAAATCATGCTACTATTTAGAATATAGAAATAGTATCTGTAAGTGCACAGGTCATATACCATTATAGCATTTTAGCCAGAGTATTACCAGGTTGTCATTTATATTTTTCCTATAAGAAGGTCTGCTGGTGTATATGTGTAAGGTGGCCGAATAACCTATAGTGTAATGGATAGACATAACCATGTCCTCGCTACTTAATGCAGGGGTAAGTCACAAGATAAATAGTAAAGATAATTATAAATTATCAGCGTAAACAGATAGAGACTCCTAGCTATATCATTAGGGTTACTAGCAGAACATCAAGAGATATTCCTATGTTATTCCTAGCTACATGCTAATGCATACTATGGTTAGTGCAATTACACCTAGAAGTCATTGCTAAGGTTAGCATTATATCTACTCATAGAGGATATACTACGGAAGTTTGAGGACATAGCTCACCCTTCCTTCGTATACAAATCCTAATATGCCTATAAACGGGGGTTGGAGTACATAGAACTCAATGGGGTCGTCACACTCACGATCTATCAAACCCGGTCTATAGGGTGCATTCATAGGTAAACAACATATAAGCACTATGCTTGTACAATGTTGACCATTCATCCAATGATCAATTAGATAAGCATATAACCATAATAGACAAAGAATATATAAACTATGAATGTAAGCATATAAGTATTCATCAATTCATTTGTAGCAATTATAGTATTTCTACAATAATAGAGAACAAAGATGAGAGGAGGTAAGAACTATACTAAATCCAGGCTCTTAATGGTTCTGGAATCCAAGCCTTCGCTCGCCTCCCTCTAGTTCTAACTAGCTATCTAGGCCCTAGCTAAGGAGCTCTGATTAGGGTTTCTGGCTGATGATCGGACTTCGAATGAGAATAAATGAATGTGCCTCCTCCTCAGAGGGTCCTACTCTTCTTTTGTAGCCCTGGGCGATGATTGTGAGCCATTGGATCAAACCAACTTTAAAGTGCGGCTGAGATCAATACTCAAAGGCGGTGGAGCAACCCTGGGTGAAGCGGGCGGCAAATGGGCCAGGGGGAGACCGACTGGTCTCTGGTGGGACCGGTTAGTCCCACCTGGGGCCCAATTCCCCTCCGCTTCGGCGTGATGTCTTCTGGTCTCTTTCAGAATCTTCCTGCATTGCTGTGGCGCCTGATTTTCCATTCTATATTCTGATAAACTTCCAGGATTGCGTCTTTTCTAGTTCACACCTACGTAAAACAAAGGAAACACCAAAACTTGTGGATTTCTGTCGGTGTAAACCCTATATCTATGTTGGTGACCGCAATTGCATCCTTTTTCATGGCTAGTTGACAGTTAAATTCAGACATCAACGACCGTCAACAACTTTCCCAAGCTTAACCTTTGTTAGTCACTTAGCAAAGAAAATTTAGAAAAGTTATTATGAGATATATGTATGTTTAAGCATTGTAGCCATCTTGGAACAATTCACTAGAAGTATACCTGCGGTCAGACAGAAATTCTTCTCTAAGTTTATGCAATAACTCTTCCAACTTACTCATATTACCTTTGACTATAGGGCTTATTAGCTTTTTCTTGGGCCTTTAGTACTTGACAGACAGAAAGATCCGTCCAAGTACTATGTCTCAAGCTCTTCGCTCAATTATCATTCTAGAGTTTTTAGAGGTTTTCAAATAAAACTCAGAGTTTTCTTTATATGACACTCTCAAGTCTCTCAGTGTATGTGGTATTTGTGGATTCTCACCAAGGCAGTTATGATGGTTGCCTTTCTTTTCATCCTATAACTAAAGCTTATGTGGAGCTCATGGGTAAGAAGAAAACTTGAAAGAGCAAACTTGCAATGCATGTCTTGTAAAGTCAAACAAGGGATCCACGGAGAAACAAGTCATACAGTTGAATAAAAGTATATAGGTGGATGGATATGATAGATATATAGTGGAATCTAATTCTACTCAGCCCCTTGAATGCCTATCTCTCTCTTGGACTTTTGAAAACTGGCTAGAGGTTATGAGCTATCTTTTTATTTTTCTCAGAGAGGCGGGCATCTAGGTACCCATTGTTTTCATCACCTAGACACTTGTCCATTTTTTCAACTCTCTTTTTCTTTTTCTTCTTTTTTTCTTTTTTTCAAATATCTTTTTGCATAGCTCATAGCACTCCTTGTGGCACTTATGAAATTAGAGAGATAGCAACAAGAACTTAGAGCATTTATTGGGTGGCTATCCTAATAGAAATATTTTTGGTGTTTTCTCCTAGGAGGAAAATATTTTTTTAGAATGGATATAGATGGAACGGCATGTGGTTGCGCCTACTCCAGTAGTGGATATGGAGGTGGATCTTGATTCAAGAGTATGACAAATTTCTCACTAGGATCACAAAGGTTGACAAAACTTAATATATGACAAGTAGCATATATGTGAAAGTTTAACCAGCCTATCTCATCATATTTAGCACTGGTGGGAATGTAAGCTTTGTTATACAGGAACTTATCATGTAGGTTTTTATATTTTTTAGAAGATAAATCTCTAGAACTTTAGTGTCACTTAGAACAAGATAGATAGTAGCTGAGACTTTCTCAATCTTATAATTTAGGTACCTAGACTTAGTTCAAGCATATGCAACCCACAAGTTTCAGGCTCAGATCAAATTTTTTATGTCAAAGCAGTTGGAGCTAAAACTTGAAAAAAACTTATGTCTAAACACTAGGCACTTCAAAGGTGTTGTAATATAGCAGCTTATCATCATTTCAGATCATTTCAAGAGCTTCCTTTTTATTGACTCTGTCTAGACAATATTTTTATTTAGTTTTTTTAAGACTCATACTCTATAAGACTCTAAAAGGCTCTACAAGTATGGACCTTCACGTGTCTATATATTTTTGGTATTTTTAACTTATGATATTATGGTGAACCTTCATATGCTCACATATTTTTAGTATTTTTTAAAAAATTTTATACTGACTCAATAATCGCGTAGATACACTTACCTAGGTACCTAGGGAATGCCTTCCCCAAGCTAGTTGTTATCATGGTTGAGCATTGAAGCTGAGCAATCCTCATGGTGGAGCTCATGCTTACAAGAGCAGGTGTAGCCGAGAATCTCAATCTCATCCAATAAGAAGTTGCTTTCTCCATAAAGTGGTTAGCTCTGTGTTGGGAAAGTATACTTCAAGTGATGTAGATGAAGCTTCCTAGATAGACTAGCTCTTGGAGTCATCCTGCAATAAATATCTCACAAAACACTAAAACTCGTGGAATAGATTAGGATAAACAGTTAGTGGTTAGTCGTTTCACAGACTGGCTATTGTGAGAGATTTTCAAAGGTTATTACAGAGCATACAGTGCAGCAAGATGCTCAATGATTATTTTTGGATTTTCTATTTATTGAACAGAAGGGAAATATGTATGCTAATTTTTATTTTATTTTTTTGGCCGGCACGGTGAATACTCCTTTAGCTTGCACTACAGGGATGTTAGATGTCATATGGAACTTTAAATTTTTCAAATGTTTTTATTGTTTTCTGTATAAGGCTGATAAAAATTAACTATGAATTAAAAGTACAAGAAAATAGATAACTATAATCTTATAGCAAGTGTTTAGAGTTTAGAGTCCTGCAAGCAAGACTTTGTGTATCGTCACTCCTGGGGTGCTTCATCAGGTCCCGAAGATAGGGACTCTAATGTCGGACCTCCCGGTGATGATGACTCGGTTGAGGAGGTTACCTTTTCTTTCCATATCTTTATAGGTTGTGAATGTCCCTCAGGTGTAGAAGATTCTTCCTTAATTGCCTCCTCCTCAACATTGCCCTTTTGAGAGCGATTCTCTCGGCGCTGGCATCTCCTCTTGAACTGGATGAAAGCTGGTAGACTAGGAGAGTTATAATTATTAAAATAACGGTGTACCTTCTCTCCTGGAAATTAGAAGTGGAATTGGCTCGATCCATTATAGATGATGACGTTGGTGGTGCTGAGGAATGGCCTCCCAAGGATGATGGGTGTCTCATCTTCTTCACCCATGTCCAGGATCATGAAGTCAGTCGGGACGTATTGAGTCTGGATCTTGACCATGATGTCCCTCGCTACTCCCTCTAGAAATCTTATCGTGTTCTCCACCAGCTGCAGCTGCATATAGGTAGGGTACAGAGGTGTATCGAATAATAGATCATATACCTTTTTAGACATGATATTGATAGCCGATCCGGTAACGCAGAAAGCATGGTAGAAGGAGCATTGTCCAATGGTGCACTCAATGGTTGCCATGCCTGGATCTTCTCTCTTGATTAAGAATGGTAAAGCTAAGAGGTGGTCATGCTTATACCCGATAGCCTTGACTACTTTGTCTTGCTTTCTTTCTGGCCTCCTGTTCTTATTTTTTCTCTTCCCATTTGAATTCTTCTTCTTTGCTTCTTCTATTGTTGGCTTGATTAGGAAGTAAGCTCCTTTTGGATTTGTAGGAGCTTCAAGGGTTTTCTACTTAAAATTGTACTTCCCTTTATTTGCCCTTGATAGTGAAACAAATTTTGGCACTGTCCGTGTAGATGACAGCCTTTATAGTACTCAGAAATGGTCAGCTAAAAATGATTGGACTCTTGAGATCTCTGCTGATATCTAGAACTACAAAGTCTATAGGGACATATGATCTCCCGATTCACATGCACACGTCATCTAAGATTCCTTTAGGGTGCTTAACCATCTGGTCTGCAAGCTGCAAGCATATATTCATGTATAATAAGGATACCTAAGGAAAGACTTGATCAAAGATTACCTTAGACATGATATTGACACTAGCACCTAGATCGCAGATGACTTTAGGAAGGTCATACTACCCAATAGAGATGGAGATCACAGGTCTTCCTAGATCTTCTCTCTTGAGTTGTATGGACTCATCCTTCTATCCTTCTTATGATGCTTCAATATAGTAACTACAGGTACGTCAACAAGATTCATGGTTTTAGCCTCTAGAGGTTGCTCTGGAATCTTACCTTCGTTAGTTGGTAGAACAGTGGCCACCAGCTGAGCTAATTATTGTTCTATCATCTTATTAAAGCTAAGCTGGTTCTTAACAGCAGAGGTATAGTGTTTATATTTTCTAGCATTTTATCATTGAATGCTACCTTTCTAGGTAAAGTCTCCACAATTTAATTTTGATTGGAGATCACTTCTCTCAAAGGTAATTGAGTATAGCTATTATAATTAGTGCCTTGAAAGTTACCTTGGTAATTACCTTGATAGTTCGGCCTTTATTGGTTCCATCCTTGATTTTGAGGATGATAGTTATTGTTGTTGTTGTTGATAAAGTTCACATCCTCACGGGCCTCAGGACAGCTGTTGCCTAAGTGTCCCATATTGCCACACACTTCACAAGTCATGCTTGAACCGCTGATGTGCATAATGTCTTGTTTAAGGCTGGTCTTGTCTTCCAGCTTCTTCATAAGCAGATCTATCTTGACAGACAGCATGTCTACCTTCTTGAGCTGGTGCATTCCTCCGCTTCTCTTGCGGGTTGGTTGGCGCACATCATTCTAACCTTAGTTGGAAGCCATCTTCTCCATAAGAGTAGTAGCTTATGGTATGGTCAATGACATGAGTGCACTTCTAGCAGCAGCATCAATATTATCACGGGTGCTGTTGGTGAACCCATGATAGAAAGTCTGCATAAGAAGCCAATTCTCCATCCCGTGATGAGGACATTCTGATATATAGTCTTGGAAGCGTTCCAATGCCTCTTGGACTGACTCATCATATTGTTGCTGGAAACTTAGGATCTTCCCCCTTAGAGTATTTCTCTTACCCATAGGAAATAACCTTGAAAGAAAAGCTGTGGAGCACTTGTTCCAAGTTGTATGATTACCTTTATTGGCGTAGAACCACTGCTTTGCCTTCTCCATCAGTGAGAATAGGAACAGACGCAGTAGTATGGTATCTCTTGATACACCCTTCATCTTAAAAGTGCTGTAAATCTCTAAAATGTATTGGAGATGAGCACTTGCATTTTCATGTGCTTTTCCATAAAACAGGTTGGCTTGCACCATGGAGATAAGAGCTGGCTTGAGCTCAAATCCGTTCTCCCCAACTTTGACGTTAGGTCTAGTGTAGATGTTGTTGGTGGTTGGAGCGAAGACCTCGCGCAGTGACTTATTAGCTATTTCCTCAAAAGTTGGTGCTAAGTTACCCTCTTGTTGTTCTTTTTCCTCACTTATTGGAGCTTGCTCCTTCAAAAGAACGAACTTCAGCAGTGGGTGTCTTTGATGGAGATTCAAAAATATCCCCCACTTGCCAGAATTTTCTTCTTCGAAAGAGTTTCTCCGAATTTTCAATGTAGTTATCTGGTAGATCAAAACCACTCATTCATTACCCTACATAAGATGTCACAAAGGTAGAAAGCATAAGGGTAAGCATGCATTGAATAGGAGTCTATGGTTTCCTCTATCTCATTAGTTGGTTAGGTCTATCGCTATTCCTTTTTACACTTGCCATTACCTTCCTCGGCAACGACACCAAAAATGCTTGTTGACACTCCATAACGTCACTATAAAAATAGATATAAAACCTATCCTCAGTAACGGTGCCAGAAATACTAGTGAGCATATCTTAATATCACCACTAAAGCGCCGAGTTGTCATCACCAGCTATGACATCAGGAGTGTGGTATTAAACTATACCACCATTTAGAATATAGAAATAGCATCCGCAAGCGCACAGATCAAATACCATTGTAATATTTTATCCAGAGTATTACCAGGTTATCATTTATATTTTTTCCATAGGATGGTCTGCTAGTGTATATGTGTAAGGTAGCCGAATAACCTATAGTGTAATGGAGAGACATAACCATATCCTCGCTACTCAATACAGGGGTAAGTCACAAGATAAATAATAAAGATAAGTATAAATCATCAGCGTAAATAGATAGAGACTTCTAGCTATATCATTAGACTTACTAGTAGAACATCAAGAGATATTTCTAAATTATTCCAAGCTACATGCCAATTCATACTATGGTTAGTGCAATTACACCTAGTAGTCATCGATAAGGTTAGCATTATATCTACTCATAGATGACATAATAGGGAAGTTTAAAGATATAGCTCGCCCTTCTTTCGTATACAAATCCTACTGTGCCTATAAATAGGGGTTGGAATACATAAGACTCAATGGGGTCGTCACACCCACGATCTACCAAATCTGGCCTGTAGGGTGCATTCGCAGATAAACAGCGTATAAGCCCCAAGCTTACACAATATTGACCACTCACCCAATGATCAATTAGATGAGCGCTATGGAAACCTATGATTAAATATAATGTTAATCTAGCTATACTAAGCATATAACCATAAAAGACAAAGAATATATAAACTATGAATATAAGCATATAAGTATTTATTAATTCAATTACAGCAATCATAGTATTTCTACAATGATAGAGAACAAAGATGAGAGGAGGTAAGAACTATACCAAATCCAAGCTCTTGATGGCTCCATAATCTAAGCCTTCGCTTGCCTCCCTCTAGTTCTAACTAGTTATCTAGGCCCTAGCTAAGGAGCTCTGATTAAAGTTTTTGGCTGATGATCGGACTTCGAATGAGAATGAATGAATGTGCCTTCTCCCCGGGAGGGGTCCTGCTCTTCTTTTATAGCCCTAGGCGATGGTTGTGGGCCATTAGATCAAACCAACTTTAACATGCAGCTAAGATCAATCTTAAAAGGCGGTGGAGCAACCTGAGTGAAGCGGACTGCAAATGGGTTAGGGGGGAGACCGACCGGTCTCTGGTGGGACCAGCCGGTCCCACCTGGGGCCCAATTCCCCTCCGCTTCGGTCTGGTTTCTTCTAGTCTCTTCTAGAATCTTCCTGCGTTGCCGTGGCGTCCAATTTTCTGTTCTATGTTCTGATAAACTCCTGAGATTGTGTCTTTTCTAGTTTACACCTGCAGAAATAGTGAAACACCAAAACTCGTAGAATTCTGTCAGTGTAAACCCTATATCTATGTTGATGACCGTAATTGCATCCTTTTCCATGGCTAATTGATGGTTAAATTCAGACATTAATGACCATCAATAAACCCATATAAGATCGTCTACAAGTTAAACTATTGATTACAAGATTTGTAAAAATTAGTAAAAAAGACTACATCATATGTATAGTCACAACTGACAGTGTCGTGTGGTGATAAGAGATAGCACGCATGAGTCAAAGATGGTGAGTTGGAGTCCCAGAGTTGCACTTCTGCGAAACAAACTGTAAATTAAACCTTGGGATAGTGATCACCCCTCAAGGCGTCTTGCACTTATAGTTGACAACTGATATGGATGCTCGAGAGAACATGGTCATTAAGGTTCCAGGATCTAATTCTTAGGAACAAATATTTTCTATCTTTTTATTGCTTATCCTTGCTAGTCTAGAATCGGCAGTGATAGGGTTATGACCTGACCATGAATATTTTTTTTCTAGAGTAGTGGTATGAAACTATGTTTATAGAAATATGTACATTGATATTATGACATTTTTTTCCATCTATTTGTTAGTAAAATATGAAGCCAAAGTAATCTAGATATTTAGTACTCCCTCTGTTCCAAATTATAAAATATTTAATTTTTTACTTCAAGTTTGACCACTCGTCTTATTTAAAAAAAATTTATGCAAACACAGTTAAATTTAGGTCATCTTTGGAAAACTTTTATTGATAAAGTAAGTCATAACAAAAGAAGTGGTATTTTATACAAATTTTTAAATAATATAAGTGGTCAAACCTATGATAAAAAAAAGTTAGATGTCTTATAATTTGGAAAGGATTAAGTACATCTAAGTCTAGCCAAGAAGACATCATATACAATATAAATGAAGCCTATTAAGGAATGAAATGTATCGTCACATGACCTCCAATAGTGAAGTGTTTACCTTTCCAACTGCTAAGAGCAACTCCAACCTAACATGCAAATTAGGCCCCTAGTTTTTCCACTTAAATGCCGACTTACAAAAAATAGGGACCCAAATTTACTTTCAACTCCAGCCCAAGACCCTATTGTGGGGGAGGGATAGGGTACTCCTATTCCTAGGGCCCTGAAACTATATTTTAGAAGTTCTCCTAAAATGGGAGTCTAAATAGGAGGCCTACTAGAGTTGTTTTTTCACTTGAATTCCTAAAAATTAGAATAGAGGCCTGTTTAGGAGGTGTATTGGAGTTGCTCTAAGTCCCTTCTCTATACGCGCTAATCTACTATCTTGTTCAATAAATATTTATTAATTCCTTATGATGAATGAGAATACCTAAACAAATGATTGCAAAATCCAATTATCTTCAGCCCAATAGCTCCTTGTACTGGTCTAATTCATTTTTGGTATATCTCCAAAGCTATACAACTCGCTTTTTTAGATTTAAGACCCCAGATCTGCTCCAACACACAAAGCAATAGGTAGTTGGGAGATTTTAACAAATCCTGTTCTATAAAAAGGATCATGTCATCAACATATTCTAGATTAGATAAGCAGCCATCCCCTAGATGCAGTACTATACCAATGATCTTCCCGGACATATTTGGCCCTCTTTATTACTGTTAACATATATAATATTGAAAAAGAGCGGACGTAAGGAATCTCCCTACCTAATTCCATTGTTTGGTCTGGAAAAAAAATGCCCGAATTCCATTGTTTGGTCTGGAAAAAAAATGCCCGACGTTGTCATTTACATTGATGGCCACACGCATGAAGGTGTCTACCCCAGTCATTCATTTAGGTGAAAAACCTATCATCTCACTTTGTTTGTATGCTTTCTCAGTGTCTACCTTGAATATAACCCCATTTTTTCTGATGTATTTCGGTGGTCTCATGCCACATGATGACACCCAGATAGGGAGATTCATTATCGGATAAATCTTGACTAAGCAGGATTGCTAACTAGGTTTGCCACTTTGTCCACTCTGTTGGTCGCCATTTTGGTGATAATTTAAATCTCACGTCTTGTGGACATAAGTCTATATTGTTGTATCAAATTTGCTTCTTCGACTTTCAAGACAGGAGTAATCATTCCAGAGTTTAGACTAAGGAGCAGTGGATCAGCCTAGAAGCGGTATATACAATCAAACATTCACCAATCTCTAACATCAGTGGTATATAATTTGGTATTGTATATGTTTGTGTACTTTTCTAACAACTTAGACAAAAGCAAACGACACTAGGTTGCGCAATGATTCAGCTTCTCTGACTGTTTCACTAAGGGTTCAAGGGGTTGATCTCCAAGGGTTCCTAACTGGCTAACACTGGGATGCACCCGGAGTGAAGAGCAGCTGTGAAATGATATTAGTGGGTCATCATTTAGTAACCGAGTCATTCATCAAGACTAGAAATATTGCAGGATGTGTTTAGGTTCTGATGCGAATTAAAAGGTTAATTCTCGGGAAGAAGATGTTCTATAAATACTAATCGAATCTATATAATTCAACTTGAGCAGATGTATGAGCTTATTTTATCTTTTTGGTCAATGAGCTCATTCTTCCATTTGTGCTCTGCAGTTACTTTATTGTTCTCGATGATATATGGGAAACAGAAACATGGAAAACCATTAATAATATCTTCCCAATGACCCACCACGGCAGCAAAATCATCGTCACGACTCGTATAAATGAGGTTGCTTTGAAATGCTGTCCATCCACCAATGGACATATATACAATATAAGGCCTCTGAGTATGGCACACTCAACAGAGTTATTCTATGGAAGATTATTCAATCCTGAAGAAAAATGCCCTCCGCACCTTCAAGAAATTTCTGGCCAAATCTTGGAGAAATGCGCCGGCTTACCGTTAGCAATCATTTCTATATCTGGTCTTCTGTCTACCAAAGAAAAAACAAGGAAGGAGTGGGATGTAGTGAAAAATTCGATTGGCTGTGCACTCGAAAGAAATTCCAGTGTTGAAGGAATGTTAAAGATACTGTCACTCAGTTATTTTGATCTTCCTCCGCATCTTAGAACTTGCCTACTGTACCTCAGTATATTTCCAGAAGATTATTCCATTGAGAAGGACAGTTTAATAAGGAGGTGGATTGGAGAGGGATTCATCCATGAACAGAACCAGCTTGGAGCATACAACTCAGGTGAGAGGTGCTTTAACGATCTCATCAATAGGAGCTTGATCCAACCTGGAGAGAGGGATGAATTTGATAAGGTGAAAAGCTGTCGAGTTCATGACATAGTTCTTGATTTCATTGTATCTAAGGCCATTGAAGAGAACTTTGTCACTTTAGTAGGGGTACCTGGTGTAAATCCTGTTGCTGGAAACAAGGTCCGCCGGTTGTCTATGCAGAATGACGGCGAAATCCCAGCAGGGCTAGTTTTATCTAGCGTTCGGTCATTAAATGTTTTTGGGGCTAAAGTGAAAATCCCATGTCTGTCAGAGTTCAGACTCTTGCGTGTTTTAGCCTTTGACGACTGTCCGCAGTTACAAGATGATGATCTTGCAGATGTTGGTGATTTTTTTCAACTGAGATACCTGAGGCTCAACAAAGCAAGTGCCGTTACAGATCTTCCAGAAGAAACAGCTGAGCTACAACACTTGGGGACACTTGATGTGCATGGACACGACACCATAATGGAAATTCCAGCAACCATTTGTCAGGTTGGACGATTGGAATGTCTGGTGACTCTAGTAGTTGTCGACGATTATAATATATTGCCCGTTGAAATTGCACACATGGAAGCACTTCGGGTGTTAGAAGGTGTTAATGTTTATATTCAGTCAGTTGACTTTCTTAAGGGGCTTTGTTGCCTAACAAACCTGAGGAAGCTGGGGATAATATTTGTCAATTGGGATGCTGATGAAGATTGTGATGCCAAATATGATGAGATTGTCTCTTCGATTTGTAAGCTAACCAAATCAAAGCTTGATTCTCTTCACATTAACACTCATAATGAGCCACCAGAAATACTGAAGATGCTAATCGAAGAAGAGGGAGACACACTTGGCCTTCGAGAACTTGTCGTCAAGGGGTGGAACATCGAGTGGCACATCAAAGGTCTATCAGATTTGTGGCTTTTACTTGTGACCCTTCGGAACTTATTCTTTTGTACGGAAAGACTCAGCAAGGAAGATGTGGAGACGCTAGGAAGGATATCTGGTCTCGAAAACCTCTGCATCGTCTATTACTATGATAGCGACGATCCTGATAGCGACGATCCTGATGAAGTAGAAGCTACCCTAGAGAGAGCAATGAATGCCCATCCAAACCGTCCCAAATTGGTTTGGATCAATGAGAGTTAGACCCGATCAGGCAACCCATCCTTCCTTTAACACAGTTCTTGTCTCAGAACCTCAGAATACTTATCATTGTTTCTTCTGTCTGCTCGCCAGATACTTCCTATTCTATCTGTTGTAATTTAGCAGGGTCATGGAACCTGCTCACAAATTTTTTTTCTTTCCTTTGCTGGCTCAATGGATTGTGTAAACTTCAGTATTTTTATGATTATGTTGGATATATTTTGGGTTTGGTCCATATAATATTTAATAAATTCAATAACTCTATGACTTGTTATAAAATAATAGTGCTATACGGGATTTTGACTTACGTTGACTCGACTTATATAGTACAGATTTATTCTTCTATATTTAGAGGTTTAGAAAAGGATGTTGACGTACCACACGCGCATATGCCGGGGCGTGTCATGGGACTTCTCGTGCGTCCTCTCGTCTTCCTCGAACGCTGGATAAAAGACACCTGATCCCATCAGTCTTTCCCTTCCCCATCTCAAAGCTTGGCCGAGGATGAGGACATGGGACTCCTCATGCGTCCTCTCTCATCTTCCCAGAATGTTGTTTTTGGGGGAGTGTCGCTAGCATGACTACTCACTTGACGTCCATCGACACTGCTACATCTCAGCACTAAATCAAGGGGCGACTACACCGATTTTGTGTTCTTGTTTTCATGAAAATGTAAGGAAATTTATTTGGTTCAATTTTGTGTTTTTGTGCTCATGAAAATATAGGGAAATAATAATTTCTCGCCTAATTAAAATTAATCATAATAGTCCATCAACCCGTGCTCTCGCACGGGCTAGAAATTTAAGAGATATAAATATTAGCTATTCATTAATACATATGATTAATAAATAGTTACTTGTATTAATTTATAATTTTTCTTTCATTTTAACATAATAGACACAATAGATCTCGTAATCTATATCTAGTTATCATAAGTGTTTTTTAGTACCCTTTAAGAGACAGATCTATATTATTGTTTTAGTAATATTTCTATTTTTGCTTTGGCACCTTTGTATATTTTAAATATGCAATTAGTTTAAAACTTTGACGCTGCCGACCGCGCCGCCACCGCCGTTCGGTGTCTCCACCACTGGTCCCCCTCTCTCCTCCTCCGGATCGCCGGAGGTCAGAGGGAGTGGGGATCCATTATTTACTAGTAAGTTTTTCCTATTAGATTGAGTCTTTAAGTTAGGGTTTCTCCATGCCAAGTTTTTCGGTATTGAGATTTATCTTTTCCTCCCCGCTCTTCCTCCCGCTCTTTCTCCGGCAAATTGGCGAGGGCGTGGGGTGGAATCGTTTTCTGCATGACGGATATGTTGAAGATGAAGGCGGCATCTACGGCATCAGCATCTTCATCGACATGATGACATAGAGACTTGTGTTTCCAAACAGCGGCATCAAGGCGGAAGTGATGGCGGAAGTGATGCCGCCGCCATGGAATAATTTTCTCCGGTCCCTTTTTCGTTTTGTTATGGCTGGATCTGGCCACGATGAAGGACTAGGGAGAATAATGTTCAGTCTAGTCTTCCTCGTTCTTCGGTGGCAGAAATAGGAAGAAGAAGAAGAAGTTTCTCAACTCCGCCTGCAGGAATGTTGGTTGTCCGTTGGGCATCTACTGTCTGGCCGAAAATAATTTTTGCCGAGTATTTGCCTGTGCAGTCATCTATACAAAATGTCAAACAGGTTTGGTTTTGAGATCTGGAGCTATTCACAGTGTGGGTACAGTTTAGATGGATTTTTGGATATTTATGTAATCCAGAGAAATTGTAATATGTTGATGTACCCAATTATTATCTAATATAATTATTCTTTCATCGTAAAAAAAACTATGATGGCTCTTATTGCATCATATATCGTACTACATCATATATCATAATAAGTCATGAGTCAATTTTAATTCAAATTTGTATTCTTATTGAGTGGTACAAATTCTTTTTATCCTCAAGTTATTAAGTTAAAACTCTTCTGCCTATTGTATATTTTATTATTTCTTTTTTTAGTTTAAAGAATAAGGATTTTAGGTCGAGAGTATGTTCTTAAATACTATAATATTATAGGCAATCGTTTAAAAACTACACCATGTCGCTTAACTTAAGTGATAGGGCTTGATGGATGATCTAGGATATTGGCTTTTAATATTGCTAAGCTCAATAGAATTTTAACAATTATATCTTATAATGATTTACTTTTTTACTCTAAAGTAATCTTAAAGTGCTAGAAAGATATAGCCACCAGTGATCTCCTACACTTCTCAATGTGTTAATTTTTTCTATCAAGAAATTATATGTGCAGTTATAGTTATACTATCAACATAGACGTGTCAAACAGAATGAGCTAGATAGATATAGCCACCACTGATTCCATACTTCTCAGTGTGATTGATTTTTCTATCAAGAAATTATATCTACAGTTATAATACTCCCTCCGTCCTTGAGAGAATAGATTTTCTAGAGTTGTCTCAAGTCAAACGTTTAAAATTTTGACCAAGTTTCTAGAAATGCCCGTTAAGATTTATGATATCAAATAAATATCCTTAGATTTATCGTAGAATATATTTTTAAAATATACTTATTTTATATCATAGATGTCGTTATTTTTTCCCTATAAAGTTAGTCAAACTTAAAATAGCTTGATTGACATGGATTCAAGGAATTAATTCTTTTTATGTACAGAGGGAGTATAAAGTAACAACCAACATAAATTATATGCCATAGTTACTAATATGGTTTTAAACAATGTGATGGAATATAACATATTATATACATACATGTGCGTGTGTGTGTATGTTGTCACCATGCTTATGCTTACTTTAATTAACTCTTAATATGTTAATTTTGAACATACATTTATATGTTTATTGAAACAGTTTTTTAATAGAAGATGACAATTCAGACTTTTAAATATTTCTAATAATAAGACAAAAAATTGGTTACGTAAACTATCTATTTTAATAGGAGAACATGGGCAATTAATGCAAATTCTAGTATAGTTTAGATCATATTTCCTTATGGCTTAGGTGGGTAACTTAAAGAGAGATCCATTAGTTACTTTATGTTTTTTTACACAATAGTAAATATAGGTAATTGTTTAGAAAATAAAATAATTCTAATAGCTATTTTACACCAATAGTGATTAGGTTATACCAAATTGATGGCAGATAACTTTATGAGATTTTCTAGGATCGTGTTGTAAAAAAATAATGAATACAAAGATCAAAGGTCGAGAGTTGAGAAGTTGAAGAATATAAAAGTATTGTATGTGAGTTGGTATTTTTATCCCCCCCCCACACACACACACACTAAAATGTTTTTTCTCCTTGTTCAATTAACTCTAGCAATTTCTCACTGATTTTCCATGTTTTTATATCAAAATTAAGGGATATGATTAATTATGCCAAAAAAAACTCTAATGTAGAATACAAACCACAATTCATTTGTCTATCAAAAACATAAATACATGGAAGTAGATATATTCTCATGTTGCTCTTTTGCTTTTCAATTTAGAATGTTGAAGTAGATCTTAAATTAGAACGTGCTTTAGTTGACACTAATCTAATGGCATAGATCCCTTTTCCGGCATTGATTCATATATAGTTGTGGTAAGGGATAAACGTGCTTATTGTGTGTTGTTTGGGATCACAGTTCGGTGGCAACGACAGGAGTTTTGCATTCCTAGTTGTAGGTGCAGCTTGGTTGTTTCGGTGGCAAATATAGTTTGGGACATTCCTTGTGGTTGGTGCACCTTGGTTGTTTCGATTGTGAATATCGTCGTCCACACGTAGAGGTGATATGTTCATAATATCTTCGCACTGCCTTTTTCTTGGTATATACTCTCTCCATCCTAAGATGTAAGGTGTGGATGTATTTCAAAATTCAAACTTTTTATCTTTAACTAACAATTAGCCTAATCATATGAAAAGTTTATATTACAACAGTAGTTATATTAAATTTGTATTTATAAATACATTCTAATTATGATCAAATTTTTGTATCTATAGATTATATGTTATAAGAGAAATTATAGGTTAAAATATATTTTTTAAAGACCGTACCAAGTCAAATCATATCTTATATCTTGACATGGATGGAGTAGTTAAAATGATATATTTTTTCTTCTTTACAAATATAACAATTGTAGAGGGGAGTAATTTTATAGAAAATTATTTTTGATGTATTGTTTTGTCAATGGCTATCATCGACATAATTGTTGTTCTAAACTCACAGACATAGTGCCAATATATCTTTAAAAATATTTTATATGTATTTGCGAGGACTTGGAAGAGGGAGGTGGTAGCATTTGAATCATCGTGTTGGTTCGAATGTTGTTCTCAGATGTAGCTTTTACCATTTATGATCAATGGATGCCAGAATAATTAGATTAGAAATTACGAAGTATTTAATAGAAAAGGTTGCATGTAGAACTGGAGAAGCGCATTGATACCTCATTCACCTCGGCAACGTCATTGGCCTTTGTGCCTTAAGTCTATAAGGTTATTTTAAAAAGCACTATGAACTTTTATTCACTAACTTAACCATATAGATGTCGATATAAGGTTATTTTTAAAAGCGCTATGAAGTATCCGATTTTTTATTAATATAGATTAACTAATTATTTCGTGATGATGATACTGTATCTGATTTTCTGTACCTGATTTTTTATTAATATAGAAGTTGTATCTGATTTTTTTATTAATATATATTAACTAATTGTTACGTGATGACGATAGGTAGGCTTTGGACGATAGGTAGGCTTCATGAGATCAACTAATTATTACGTGATGATGATACTGTATCTGATTTTCTGTACTTGATTTTTATTAATATAGAAGTTGTATCTGATTTTTTTATTAATATATAATAACTAATTGTTACGTGATGGCTTTGGACGTTAGGTATGCTTCATGTGATCTTTTAGATATTCTTTTAACCAACAGCTGTGAACGTCGTATCTTTTTCTAAGAACTGTGACGTGGGTTCATTTCTCAAGAATAATAAGATGCCTATTTTTACATCTATATATAATGGCAATGGTGGGTAATTTTCTAGAAAAATAGATCCAACGGTTCTGAATGGTTAGTCTTTAGATTTGATGGCCAGATATTTCTGACTAATGTGAGAATTTTTAGTATTTATCTTTTTTTCTTAGCGCGTCTAGTGAGGAGTAACGTGGAACCTCCGTTGGGGCCTCTAATTAGTAATAGTAAGATAAGGATTAGCAACATTATTGAGCATTCATTCTGGTGCATTGGCTGTGAGCTGTGAGTGACGAGGAATATAATGGTTCATTCATACTACTGTACTTTGGAAGCACGGGATGGGACAGCGGTTCATCATGCAGAGCAAGAGGAAAGTACAACAGAGCAGAGCAGAGCACAGCTACTCCCTCTGTCCCATGGGGTTTGTCGTTGGAAAACCGTGTCCTCCTCACAAACACGCTTCCCGGACGATGTTCTCCATGGGACGGAGGGAGTATGTCGCTTGGGCTCTCAACCTGTACGAACACCATGTCCTCTGCTTTATGGGGGTTCTCTGCTTTCCGACCATGGCGGATCATCATCTCTAGCAGGCCAGGCAGGCAGACTTAATATCAGTTTTCTTGCGAAGTCACGATCGACCACCTGCTGCCAAATCATGAGAAGCGAAGAAGAAGCTTGTGCGTGGTCGAGGTACAAGAAACGAAAGGAACGGGTGCCGGCCTTGCAGACCAGAAATAGAGAGCAGCCACGGAATTTTTTGACACGAGAAAAAACCCTGAGCATCTCAAAGACCCTGTCACGTAAAACAACTCAAGGACTTGGCACCATTCATCCAGCCAGCCCGGTCACCGTAGTAGCAATCCAATCCTTGCTTATTCATGTAATAGCTTCACTAACGATCTTTAGAACTCGCTTGTCAACCGTTGGGTGCATGGCCATCACACTGCTAACGCCTCTCCGTTAGCAAGGTGGTGACTGCTGCAACGTTACTTCTCAACTTAATGAAAAACGCGTCGACGGTCGTTTTCACGAAAAGAAAAAGAGAAGTTCAAGCATATATATAGGACGCGCGCGATGCGCATGGTCATGGATTAGGAGGCTGACAAAATTAATAGCAGGTCATGAAGAGGAAGATGGATCGGAATCACAGAGAACATGGTTGCAGATCAGTTACCCGACTGTTGGAGAGTCATTACTTGTCCAAATCAAATATATGCATGTGACGCTCGCCATTAAACTTATCGTTGACTAAATTTTGTGCCAATGTATGTTTGTTAAAAGTGTGACCACTATCTTTTTGTTTGAGAACTGCTTTTATAGACACATCACCTGGCGTTAGTAAAATTTGACACCTAACATCCAACGTTACCTTGAATTTTTCACCATATATATCTTAATAAACTATATTATTTATTTAGAGACCTTTTACTGTGGTTGGGGGTGCTTCTTGGTGCCTCTTGGTGTCTAGATAACTAATTAGTTTTTTTTTCGCTCAAGGCTAATATGGTAATTACGGCTCCCTTCTCCCATCCCATCGCCTCTCACGGTTGCACCCCCACCCGACACCCGGGCGCCAGTTCTCGAAAAAAGAAGCCCGAGGGGATCGCTTGCCATGGCCCAAGCCGCCGCCACCTCGCCCTCGCCCTCACCCTCGCACGGCGCCGCCACCACCGGCCTTCCATTGTCCTGGACGCCGCCCTCAGCCCCTCGACCCAGCCTGGCGTCGCCCTCGACCCAGCCTGTTGTAATTTAGCAGGGTCATGGAACCTGCTCACAAATTTTTTTTTTTTCCTTTGCTGGCTCAATGGATTGTGTAAACTTCAGTATTTTTATGATTATGTTGGATATATTTTGGGTTTGGTCCATATAATATTTAATAAATTCAATAACTCTATGACTTGTTATAAAATAATAGTGCTATACGGGATTTTGACTTACGTTGACTCGACTTATATAGTACAGATTTATTCTTCTATATTTAGAGGTTTAGAAAAGGATGTTGACGTACCACACGCGCATATGCCGGGGCGTGTCATGGGACTTCTCGTGCGTCCTCTCGTCTTCCTCGAACGCTGGATAAAAGACACCTGATCCCATCAGTCTTTCCCTTCCCCATCTCAAAGCTTGGCCGAGGATGAGGACATGGGACTCCTCATGCGTCCTCTCTCATCTTCCCAGAATGTTGTTTTGGGGGAGTGTCGCTAGCATGACTACTCACTTGACGTCCATCGACACTGCTACATCTCAGCACTAAATCAAGGGGCGACTACACCGATTTTGTGTTCTTGTTTTCATGAAAATGTAAGGAAATTTATTTGGTTCAATTTTGTGTTTTTGTGCTCATGAAAATATAGGGAAATAATAATTTCTCGTCTAATTAAAATTAATCATAATAGTCCATCAACCCGTGCTCTCGCACGGGCTAGAAATTTAAGAGATATAAATATTAGCTATTCATTAATACATATGATTAATAAATAGTTACTTGTATTAATTTATAATTTTTTTCTTTCATTTTAACATAATAGACACAATAGATCTCGTAATCTATATCTAGTTATCATAAGTGTTTTTTAGTACCCTTTAAGAGACAGATCTATATTATTGTTTTAGTAATATTTCTATTTTTGCTTTGGCACCTTTGTATATTTTAAATATGCAATTAGTTTAAAACTTTGGACGCTGCCGACTCCTGCCGCCACCGCCGTTCGGTGTCTCCACCACTGGTCCCCCTCTCTCCTCCTCCGGCGTATCGCCGGAGGTCAGAGGGAGTGGGGATCCATTATTTACTAGTAAGTTTTTTTCTATTAGATTGAGTCTTTAAGTTAGAGTTTCTCCATGCCAAGTTTTTCGGTATTGGAGATTTATCTCTTCCTCCTGCTCTTCCTCCTGCTCTTCTCCGGCAATAGCGAGGGCGTGGGGTGGAATCGTTTTCTGCATGATGGATATGTTGAAGATGAAGGCGGCATCTACGGCATCAGCATCTTCATCGACATGATGACATAGAGACTTATGTTTCCAAACAAAGCGGCATCAAGGCGGAAGTGATACCGCCGCCATGGAATAATTTTCTCCGGTCCCTTTTTCGTTTTGTTATGGCTGGATCTGGCCACGATGAAGGACTAGGGAGAATAATGTTCAGTCTAGTCTTCCTCGTTCTTCGGTGGCAGAAATAGGAAGAAGAAGAAGAAGTTTCTCAACTCCGCCTGCAGGAATGTTGGCTGTCCGTTGGGCATCTACTGTCTGGCCGAAAATAATTGTTGCCGAGTATTTGCCTGTGCAGTCATCTATACAAAATGTCAAACAGGTTTAGTTTTGAGATCTGGAGCTATTCACAGTGTGGGTACAATTTAGATGGATTTTTGGATATTTATGTAATCCAGAGAAATTGTAATATGCTGATGTACCCAATTATTATCTAATATAATTATTCTTTCGTCGTAAAAAAAACTATGATGGCTCTTATTGCATCATATATCGTACTACATCATATATCATAATAAGTCATGAGTCAATTTTAATTCAAATTTGTATTCTTATTGAGTGGTACAAATTCTTTTTATCCTCAAGTTATTAAGTTAAAACTCTTCTACCTATTGTATATTTTATTATTTCTCTTTTTTGTAGTTTAAAGAATAAGGATTTTAGGTCGAGAGTATGTTCTTCAATACTATAATATTATAGGCAATCGTTTAAAAACTACACCATGTCGCTTAACATAAGTGATAGGGCTTGATGGATGATCTAGGATATTGGTTTTTAATATTGCTAAGCTCAATAGAATTTTAACAATTATATCTTATAATGATTGACTTTTTTACTCTAAAGTAATCTTAAAAGCGCTAGAAAGATATAGCCACCAGTGATCTCCTACACTTCTCAATGTGTTAATTTTTTCTATCAAGAAATTATATGTGCAGTTATAGTTCTACTATCAACATAGACGTGTCAAACAGAATGAGCTAGATAGATATAGCCACCACTGATTCCATACTTCTCAGTGTGAATGATTTTTCTATCAAGAAATTATATCTACAGTTATAATACTCCCTCCGTCCTTGAGAGAATAGATTTTCTAGAGTTGTCTCAAGTCAAACGTTTAAAATTTTGACCAAGTTTCTAGAAATGCCCGTTAAGATTTATGATATCAAATAAATATCCTTAGATTTATCGTAGAATATATTTTTACAATATACTTATTTTATATCATAGATGTCGTTACTTTTTCCCTATAAAGTTAGTCAAACTTAAAATAGCTTGATTGACATGGATTCAAGGAATTAATTCTTTTATGTACAGAGGGAGTATAAAGTAACAACCAACATAAATTATATGCCATAGTTACTAATATGGTTTTAAACAATGTGATGGAATATAACATATTATATACATACATGTGCGTATGTGTGTGTGTGTGTTGTCACCATGCTTATGCTTACTTTAATTAACTCTTAATATGTTAATTTTGAACATACATTTATATGTTTATTGAAACAGTTTTTTAATAGAAGATGACAATTTAGACTTTTAAATATTTCTAATAATAAGACAAAAATTGGTTACGTAAACTATCTATTTTAATAGGAGAACATGGGCAATTAATGCAAATTCTAGTATAGTTTAGATCATATTTCCTTATGGCTTAGGTGGGTAACTTAAAGAGAGATCCATTAGTTACTTTATGTTTTTTTTTTACACAATAGTAAATATAGTAATTGTTTAGAAAATAAAATAATTCTAATAGCTATTTTACACCAATAGTGATTAGGTTATACCAAATTGATGGCAGATAACTTTATGAGATTTTCTAGGATCGTGTTGTAAAAAAATAATGAATACAAAGATCAAAGGTCGAGAGTTGAGAAGTTGAAGAATATAAATGTATTGTATGTGAGTTGGTATCTTTATCCCCCCCCCCACTAAAATGTTTTTTTTCTCCTTGTTCAATTAACTCTAGCAATTTCTCACTGATTTTCCATGTTTTTATATCAAAATTAAGGGATATGATTAATTATGCCAAAAAAACTCTAATGTAGAATACAAACCACAATTCATTTGTCTATCAAAAACATAAATACATGGAAGTAGATATATTCTCATGTTGCTCTTTTGCTTTTCAATTTAGAATGTTGAAGTAGATCTTAAATTAGAACGTGCTTTAGTTGACACTAATCTAATGGCATAGATCCCTTTTCCGGCATTGATTCATATATAGTTGTGGTAAGGGATAAACGTGCTTATTGTGTGTTGTTTGGGATCACAGTTCGGTGGCAACGACAGGAGTTTTGCATTCCTAGTTGTAGGTGCAGCTTGGTTGTTTCGGTGGCAAATATAGTTTGGGACATTCCTTGTGGTTGGTGCACCTTGGTTTTTTCGATTGTGAATATCGTCGTCCACACGTAGAGGTGATATGTTCATAATATCTTCGCACTTGCATTATATTATCTGCCTTTTTTCTTGGTATATACTCTCTCCATCCTAAGATGTAAGGTGTGGATGTATTTCAAAATTCAAACTTTTTATCTTTAACTAACAATTAGCCTAATCATATGAAAAGTTTATATTACAACAGTAGTTATATTAAATTTGTATTTATAAATACATTCTAATTATGATCAAATTTTTGTATCTATAGATTATATGTTATAAGAGAAATTATAGGTTAAAATATATTTTTTTAAAGACCGTACCAAGTCAAATCATATCTTATATCTTGACATGGATGGGGTAGTTAAAATGATATATTTTTTCTTCTTTACAAATATAACAATTGTAGAGGGGAGTAATTTTATAGAAAATAAAATCAATCCAATGGTTACGGATCGCTAGAGTCTTTTGATTTGGTGGCTTGATGTTTTTAATTAATATGAGATTTTTTTATTTTTTTATCCTTTTTTAATGCGTCTGATAAGAATTAATGTGGAGACATTTAGGCTTCCAATTAGAAATAGGAAGATAACATGGCCGTCCTTGATATATTGAAGTCGTTGTTCTAAACTCTTTGACATATCACCATTAGATCTTTAAAATTATTTTTGATGTATTGTTTTGTCAATGGCTATCATCGACATAATTGTTGTTCTAAACTCACAGACATAGTGCCAATATATCTTTAAAAATATTTTATATGTATTTGCGAGGACTTGGAAGAGGGAGGTGGTAACATTTGAATCATCGTGTTGGTTGGAATGTTGTTCTCAGATGTAGCTTTTACCATTTATGATCAATGGATGCCACAATAATTAGATTAGAAATTACGAAGTATTTAATAGAAAAGGTTGCATGTAGAACTGGAGAAGCGCATTGATACCTCATTCACCTCGGCAACGTCATTGGCCTTTGTGCCTTAAGTCTATAAGGTTATTTTAAAAGCACTATGAACTTTTATTCACTAACTTAACCATATAGATGTCGATATAAGGTTATTTTTAAAGCGCTATGAAGTATCCGATTTTTTATTAATATAGATTAACTAATTATTTCGTGATGATGATACTGTATCTGATTTTCTGTACCTGATTTTTTATTAATATAGAAGTTGTATCTGATTTTTTTATTAATATATATTAACTAATTGTTACGTGATGACGATAGGTAGGCTTTGGACGATAGGTAGGCTTCATGAGATCAACTAATTATTACGTGATGATGATACTGTATCTGATTTTCTGTACTTGATTTTTATTAATATAGAAGTTGTATCTGATTTTTTTATTAATATATAATAACTAATTGTTACGTGATGGCTTTGGACGTTAGGTATGCTTCATGTGATCTTTTAGATATTCTTTTAACCAACAGCTGTGAACGTCGTATCATTTTCTAAGAACTGTGACGTGGGCTCATTTCTCAAGAATAATAAGATGCCTATTTTTACATCTATATATAATGGCAATGGTGGGTAATTTTCTACAAAAATAGATCCAACGGTTCTGAATGGTTAGTCTTTAGATTTGATGGCCAGATATTTCTGACTAATGTGAGAATTTTTAGTATTTATCTTTTTTCTTAGCGCGTCTAGTGAGGAGTAACGTGGAGCCTCCGTTGGGGCCTCTAATTAGTAATAGTAAGATAAGGATTAGCAACATTATTGAGCATTCATTCTGGTGCATTGGCTGTGAGCTGTGAGTGACGAGGAATATAATGGTTCATTCATACTACTGTACTTTGGAAGCACGGGATGGGACAGCGCACTAATACACAAAGCATTTGTCTTGACGGTAGGCATTTATTTTCACTGGCGGTTTTGGTTTAGAGACGCCACCGAAAATCGACAAGCGGGCCCCAGCTTTAGAACCGCCAGTGGAAAAGGGCTAGCACTAGCGGTTTCTTAAGAGAACCGCCAGTGTAAATTGCTCCATTTACACCGGGCGGTTTACTTAAGGAACCGCCAGCTAATGAACATTTTCAATCGGCGGTTTCCTTTAGGTCAACCGCCAAAAAAATGGAGCAATTTACACTGGCGGTTTCCTTAAGTTAACCGCCTGTGATGATCCTCTCCTATATATACCCCCTTCTTCCTCCCCACCACAACCAACAGAACTGTAGCTCGACAAGTTCTTCCATGGAAGAACTTTGGAGGTCCAGATTTCACTAAATACAAGGGGGGAGGTTTTCCTCTTGATTTCTTCGGAGGAGGTGACTAAAAAAGGTTAGTTTATGTGTTTCTTACCTCATTTTCCTCATTTTTGCTCAATCCCACCCACATTTGAGATCTAGGGTTTCACCTCATGTGAGAGAGAGAGAAGGGTAGCTAGGTTTTTTTTTCCATAATTCTAGTCACTCTTTTTTTCTAGGGTTTTCCTTTATTTTAATATTTAGTTATATTTAGTTTAATTAGCAATTAGTGATGTTTTTTAGTGGTGATTTTTTAATTATTGTTTCATTAAATTTTAGTTACTCTTATTTAATTATTAGTTAAAGTGTTATATTGATGCTTGAAATTAGTGTTTGCTTAATTATATATTTATATTTTGTTTAATATAATATGTAGTTAAGTTTTTTTAAATCAAGTAGTGGTGAGGCTTTCATTAGGGTTTAATTTACTATATTTAGTTCATTTAGTTTTGTTTAGTTTTTTTAATTTCTAGTTTATTTGTCATATTGATGCTTCAAAATTAGTATCTCTTTAATTGTTAAGTTTTGTTTTATTAAATTTAGCAGTGGTTAGGCTTTCATTTGGGTTTCATTAAGTAGTCCTCCTTTATTTTTAAGATTTCATATAATAAAATGATGCTTTAATTTATTATGTTTAGTTCATTTAGTTGTGTCTAGTGTTTTTGTAGTTACTAGTTTATTTGTCATATTGATGATTAACAATTATTGTCTCTTTAATTATTAAGTTATGTCTTGTTAAATTAAGCAGTGGTTAGTCTTCCTTTTGTTTTTAGGATTTCATCTAATAAAATGATGCTTGAAATATTTACTATTGCTTTATTTATTATGGAGAGTCGTATTTATTTAACTAGTTGTTTTAACTATATGTAGCCCAGACGTGTGTTATTTGAGAAATATACAAGCGAGGAGTTCTTTTCATCTATAATCCATTAAAGGAGTTTGCTGATCATCTTTAAGGTTTGTTATTAATTATCACAGTACATTAATGTCCTCTTTTTAGTGATTATATTATTTAAATATATTAAACTCTATAACAGGTGACAATGGATAGAGCATTTTGGATGTATAACTTAGACAGAGTAGATCCATCCTACCTACTTGAGGTCCGTAGGTTTATCGATGCAGCTAAAAATCATGCATTGAGAACACGCATTTAAAGCACATATGTTGTCCTTGCTTGCAGATCGCAGAAATCTTGTTGTTTTTGAAGACACAAGTCCCATCATGGCTCATGTGGTCTGTCGAGGATTTATGAATGATTACTTGATTTGGACAAAGCATGGGGAGGGAAGCTCGCAATGTATGTAGTCAAGACCCCGTGAGTCTCGGTGGCAATGGCCCGGATATGCTTGTTGACGATGTATACCAGTTCGGACATGAGACAGAACACCATTGTCCACAAGAGAGTGAACATGTTGTGCCCGATGTTCACGATGATGATGATGCAAATGTTGGAGGATCCGATTGCAACAAAACTCAGGTGGAGGATGAAGACGCAGAATTGATGGCTGCACTATTGCATCGTCATACGGATCCATCAATGTTTTTCATGAAAGGGATGAAGGCATTAGAGCAGGCAGCAGCAGAGCCCTTATACGATGAGAGTAAGGGTTGCACCAAAGAGTTCACGACATTACGGTCTGTGCTTAAGTTGTTGATGTTGAAGGCTAGGTACGGATGGTCCGATACCAGCTTCGATGCATTGTTAAGTACTCTTAGAGATATGCTTCCAAAGGAGAACAAAGTGCCTGCTAACACTTACTATGCAAAGAAGCTAATCAGTCCGCTTACTATGGGTGTCCAGAAGATCCACGCTTGCAGAAACCACTGTATCTTATATCGAGGTGATTACAAAGACTTGGATAACTGTCCAAATTGTAGTGCAAGTCGGTACAAGACTAAAAAAGACTACCTACAAGAGGAGAATACAACTTCTGTTTCCAAAGGGAAGAAGAGAAAGAAGACCCAACAGAGTTCAAAACTCTACAACAAAGAAAATGAAGAAGAAGACTATTATGCCCAGAGAAAGGTTCCAGCTTTGGTGATGTGGTATCTTCCGGTAGTTGATCGTCTACGGTGTTTGTTTGCAAACCCTGAAGATGCAGAGCTTATGACCTGGCATGCTTCTGAGAAGCACAAAGTAGACGGAAAGCTTCGACATCCTGCCGATGGGAAGCAATGGCAAAAATTCAATGCTGACCACCCAGAGTTTGCTAAGGAGATAAGAAATGTTCGGTTCGCACTATGCACTGACGGAATGAATCCCTTCGCCGAAAGGAGCAAAGACGCATAGCACATGGCCGGTGCTCCTCACTATCTACAACCTCCCTCCACACTTGTTGCGTAAGCGCAAATACCTTTTGTCTTTGACCATTCTTATTTCTGGACCTACACAACCTGGTGTTGATATGGATGTATTCTTGGAGCCATTAATGGAGGAAATGAGAATATTGTGGGATACAGGTGTCGCCATGTTGGACGAATACCGGAAAGAGTCATTCACACTAAGAGCAATTATCTTTGTTACGATCAATGATTACCCAGGTCTCTTTGTATTGTCAGGACAGTTCAAGGGTAAGGTCGGTTGTGTAGTATGCTTGGATGAAACTTTTTATGTGTCTCTCAGTGCCTCCAACAAGATAGTATACATGAGACACAGGCGTTTCTTATCGAGAGGACATAGGTACCGCTTGCGAAAGATGGATAGATACTTTGACAATCACGACGAAACAAAGTCCACTGCTCCATCAGGTAATAGTAAAGGTCAAAGAGTGTATGAGATAGTTAAGAACATCAAGTTTGTATTTGGCAAGAAGACAAAAGATGGAAAAGCAAGAAAGGTTGTGAAGCCAGCTCCTGGAGCTACATTTAAGAAGATGTCAATTTTCTTCAAGTATTTGCCATATTGGAAAGAGCTTGACATACGGCACGCGGTGGATGGTATGCACATTCAGAAGAATGTATTTGAAAGCATAATTGGTACGTTGCTAGATATAAAGGGTAAGACAAAGGAAGGACTGAGTTCACGTCAGGACCTGGTCAATTTAAAGATAAAACCAGAACTTCATCCAGTGTTGCTAGATAATGGAAAGTACCACCTTCCGGCAGCAAGCTACAACCTCACTACGGATGAGAAACATGCGATGTGTGTTTGGTTGAAGAAATTGAAAGTTCCAGCTGGATTTTGCTCTAACATTAAGAGTATTGTGTCAATGAAGGATCTTACAATAACCAACTATAACTCACATGATTGTCATATGATGTTGACAACCTTTCTCCCTATTGCCATCAGGGCAATAAGCCCCGTGTTCTTAAAGATGGCAATCACACGGTTATGCTACTTTTTTAATGAGATATCTCAGAAGGTAATTGACCGAGAGCAGTTGGAGTCTCTTCAGGAATTCGCGGTTGAGACAGTGTCACAGCTTGAGATGTGTTTCCCACCATCTTTCTTTGATATAATGGTACACCTTGTCGTGCATTTGGTGCCACAAATACAGGCTTTGGGTCCCATGTACCTGCATGAGATGTGGACGTATGAACGTTTCATGTCAATACTGAATGGGTACGTATCCACTCGTGCTCGTCCTGAGGCCTCCATGATAGAGGGATACACTACCGAAGAGGCCATTGATTCCGGAGGTCCATTCTGCAATAATTTTCTAAAAGATCAGATTGCAATAGGTTTGCCTTCGTCCCGACATGAGGGCAGACTACATGGGTGTGGGAGGATGGGCCGAAAATCATTCATCCCATTAGACTATAATGTAGTCCTCGAGGCGCATCATAGCATCATGCATCAGCTCTCGATAATGGAGCCTCTGATCACACAACACATAGAAGAGCTAAGCGATCAAAACCCCAGGCAAACAGAGGAATGGCTATCAAAGGAACACAAGCGTCGATTCACTTCATGGCTAATGGAGCAGAACATTCCAAATGGAGAAACAATTGAGCAACAAACAATCAAGAGGTTGGCAGCTGGACCATCTCGGCAGGTAACATCATGGCAGACCTATGACATAAGTGGCTTCACGTTTTGTACCACTTCTAGGGACAAAAAGAGCATGACGCAAAACAGTGGTGTTCGTTGCGAGGCCATAGATGATTCAAATGAAAACGTTACATACTATGGCTTCATTGAGGAGATATGGGAACTAGACTATGATTCATTTAAGACGCCCGTGTTTCGATGCCAATGGGTTGATGAGAATCATGTCACAATGAACAACTATGGCCCGAGGGTTCTTGATCTAAGTAAAGTAGGCTACAAGGATGATCCTTGGATCCTTGCTATCCGTCTTTGCATGTGTCTTCTATGCGAAACAGATCCTTTCTAAGGAAGAGAAGAAAAGTAGCGACAAGACCAAACATATAGTTCTTCCTGGAAAGCAACAAGGTTTAGGAGTTGATGGTGTAATTGACCTAGATGACTTCAACCATTTTGGGCACATGTCTCTCTTTGAAGATCATCCTTTGAAGATAAAGAATGTTGAGCGTACCATCCCCAAAAATTCATTGCCATGGGTGCGTCATGATAGAGAAGGCAAAACAAATCGGCTAGCTAGATATAGTTAAGTTAAAAAAAAAATTAGTTATTGTCAAGGCGAGAACAATCTATCTTTTATAATTTGTACTCTTGTATGACTTGTCTTGGTATTCATTTTCTAATTGTTTAAGTCCTTTTCTTTCTAATTCTTACTATTTATTTTATAATTATTTAAGTTCTAAAACAAGAAATATCCTAAAAGAAAAAAAAGCTATAAGAAATAACCTACAAGAATAACCTAAAAGAAATTGCTCTTCTTGGTATTTATTTTCTAATTGTTTAAGTCCTTTTCTTTCAACTTGTAAAAGAAATATTCTATATCCTAAAAGAAATATTCCACAACCTACAATAATTACCCTAAAAGAAATAATTAAAAAATAACCTTAAAGGAAATATTCTAAAAGAAATAACCTTACAAGAAATAGCCTAAAAATATTCTACAAGAAATAAGCTAAACAAATGTCATACAAAAATACACTACAAGAAATAACCAACAAAAAAACTAAAAGAAAATAGTCTAAACAAAAAATAGTACAAGAAACATGCTAATTAATACATATATATAGTATACAACAATTAACATAAAAAAAAAATAATAAAAAAGAAATAACCTAAATAGCTATCCTAAAAAATAACCTAAAAAATAATTAAAAAAAGTAAAAAAGAAATAGCCTAAAATAAATATACTAAAAAGAAATAATAAAAAAAAAATAACCTAAAAGGAATTAAGTAAAAGAAATAGCACAACATATAAAAATATAAAAATAAAGTGAAAATACACTACAAGAAATAACCAACAAAAAAAAAAAAAAAAAATAGTCTAAAAAGAAAACTAGTACAAGAAATATGCTAATTAATACATATATATAGTGTACACCAATTAACATAAAAAAAATAACCTAAAAAGAATTAACCTAAAAGAAATAACAAAAAAAAAATAACCTAAAAGGAATAATAAAAAAAAAAACTAAAAGGAATTAAGTAAAAGAAATAGCCTACGAGAAATAACCACAAGAAATAACCACAAGAAATAATAATAAAGTGAAAATACACTACAAGAAATAACCAACAAAAAAACTAAAAAAGAAATAGTCTAAAAGAAAACTAGTACAAGAAATATGCTAATTAATACATATATATAGTGTACAACAATTAACATAAAAAGAAATAACAAAAAAGAAAACAATTAACCTAAATATTCGGAAACAATTTCCCTTCGGCGGTGGTCTTAACCACCGCCTGTGGAAAATATTTTTTTCACAAAGGTTACTTATGAGAACCGCCTGTGAAAATTATTTCTTCTACCGCGGTGGTCCTAAGGAACCGCCAGTGGAAACCATTTCCACAGGCGGTTCTTTAGGACCTCCGCCTGTGCAAATGCCTCCCCTATATATAGCCGCGCCCACCAGACTGAAAATTTCAAGTCTGGTGGGCGCGATTCCTCTTCTCAGACGCCGTCAGGCTGCCCGATTCCAGAGCGCCGCCGGCGATCTCCGACATCCCCCTTTCTCCATCTGCGGCGGGCGAACTCGCACCCTCGACGTTTGCACCCACCCTCGATTCCATAGCGCTGCCACCGAGGTCCGCCCGTCAGAGCTCTGCCACGCCGAGCTCCAGCCGCCACCGAGAGGACCAGGCCGCCACCAAGCTCCGCTCGCCGGAATCCGCCACCGAGCACCACCACCGACCACTGCCCCACCCTCCTCGCACCGTCCACTCGTCGCGCCGTCCACTCCGAGCGCCGCCACCGAGCTTCGCCCCCACACCCCTTCGCGCCGCCACCGAGCTCCGCCACCATCTCCTTCGCGCCGCCACCAAGCTCCGCCACCATCTCCTTCGATCGCCGTCGAGCAAGGTGAGAGATGAGATGCCTGTGTCGATCTGCGAAAATGGTGGCGGGCTACGACGGCGGCGGCGGCAGAGGCGGCCTCGGGCCGGCGCCCGCGGCGGCGCAGCCACATGGGGCGGGATGGCGGCCGCCCTGCCCTAGCAAAGGACGAACAGCGGCGGCGCCTTGTTGGGCCCAAAGGCCCAACAGTGGCCTTTTTTATTTTTGTCAAAAAAAAAATGTCGAAATATTAATAACAAATGTTAATAATAATCAAAAATAAATTGCTATACATTATCAAATATTAAAAAGCAAATGTGCTAAGTAATCGCAATGTATGTGCCAAGTAATAGCAATACAAGTGCCAAGTACTTTGTATAAATGACATGTGTAATTTGCAATGTAATTTGTACTTTGTATAAATACTAACTATTAATTGTATCAATTATTAATGTTAATAATATTTTTTCCCTTTTCTGTTTTAATGAATAAAATTAGTAATACTATTAATTTATATTGTATCAATTATATCCTCGCTCGGGGTAGCTTTTGAATTATATCCTCACTTTGTTAATTGACAGTTACCTTCTCATCGTTTGCCGCCACCAACTTCTCTCCTCCACCGCCCTCGATTCAGTCTCTCCTCGACGTCTTGTCACAGGTACATGTTTTGTAATCACGCAGTGTTATTTAATAATTACTTAGTGTTATTTTTTAATTACTAAGTGTTATTTTCTAAGGACTAGTGTTAGTGACTTAGTGTTAATTAGTGACTTATTGTTAATTAGTGACTTAGTGGTGTTAATTAGTGACTTAGTGTTTATGACTTAGTGGTAATTAGTGACTTAGTGTTTATCAATAAGTGTTAATGACTTAGTGTATTAAGTAAGACCATTAGTGACTTAGTGAATTAGTGACTTAATTAGTGACTTAGTGTTTATGACTTAGTGGTAATTTAGTGACTTAGTGTTTATCAATAAGTGTTAATGACTTAGTGTATTAAGTAAGACCATTAGTGACTTAGTGTTAATTAGTGACTTATTGTTTATTAGTGACTTAGTGGTAATTAGTGACTTAGTGTTTATCAATAAGTGTTAATGACTTAGTGAGAAGCATGTTAATGGCCTAGTGTTATTGACTTAGTGTAAATTCCTAATGACTTAGTGTTATAGTGTTTATGACTTAGTGGTATTTACTTAATGACTATATGTTAATGACTTATTTAATCTGAAGTTATCGAGAAGATGACGTCTCCAACAACTAAAGACCATCGACGTAAGAGCAAATGCGAGTCACCCACTAAGACTCACACACCCCCGGAGGCACGGTGAGTCTCACGGCATTAAAAAGCCTTGCTCCTTTTTATAACGTCGAATCCTATCAAAGTAACTAACATAGTTATTGCCATGCATAGAACTGAAAATCCTCCGGAACAAGAAGAACAAATGCGAGTCACCCCCTAGCGGAAGAAGGACAAGAAGAAGATTTCCATGGTGACATGTTGGAAGAAGAGGAAGATGACGGCGTCATTTAAGTGATCCATGCCCTAGCATCGATAGGCAACGCGAAAAAAGTGTTGACCCAGATTATAATCCATATGATGAGGTATACTTAGTACATGAAAACCAATACTTTCCTTCATAGTATTACACTCATAATGATCCTTACACTCTTGAATTCCTTCGGCCGGGAGGTTTTGTCTCAAATGCGGGAACTTCTTGCGGAAGAAGAAGAAGAAGACGCCTCTCAAGACGAAGCACCGAAAAGACCGAGACAACCACCTCCAAATCAAGAAAAAGGAAACAAAGTGACCGAAAACGTGGTGACCGAGGAACAAACAAGTGGCCAGAGAAGACATATATAGTTCCTAGCATCGGCCCGAAAGGAGAGCCTCTAGTGCCTGATGAGGTGGCGGCCAAGATAAGGAATGCAATTGGTTGGCTGGTCAGGGATAAATTAGACATCACAATCACTAGGTGGAAGGATGTGGATGCGACTAAAAGGAAAGAGCTGTGGGACAAGTTTATAGAAAGGTTTGTGTACCCTACGGGGACGGAGAAACCGGCTATGCAAGTATTTTTTCAAGCGGTTGCAACATCATTCCGTGAATCGGGCGATCCGAGATGAATACCAAGTTTCTCAAGCATGGGTACGACCCAACGAGCAAGTATAAGATCACAGCAGCGCAGTGGGAGATATTCAAGGCGCAGAAGAACGACCCAGAGGCCAAAGCCAAGAGTGAAGCTGCTTCAGCACTTGCAAAGAAGAACAAATACCACCACCACCTTGGCACCGGTGGTTACAAGAAACAAGTTCCAAAATGGCGGGCAGAGGAGGAGGAGCTAAAGAAACAAGGGGTTCGTGTGCTATCGAGAGGAAGTTGGTGAGAGGGCGGCAAATTGGCTCGAGGTCGGGGAACAAAACAAACAAATACCGGTGTGAACTGTCCCTTAGAAATCACGGCCCCAGCTGATAAGATGTTGGAGCTAGCAGCGGAGGTCAAACAAGGGAAACTCAAGCCACAAAGGGAGAGAGACATACTAAGTCTTGGACTGGGCAACCCTGAGCATCCTGGCCGTGTATGTGGCATCTCCTCGAAGATGGGATGGAAAGAAGGATTTGGTGAGGAGTGGGTGGCCATGTATAAGAAACGCGATCAATACAAGGAGGATCTGCAGCATTTTTTTGAAGAAAAGGCTAAGGAACAATTCAAGAACATGATGTCAGACTTTCTAACAAATCCTGATCCAAAGCTGGTGCAGAAGTTAGCAAGTGCGGTCCGTTCAGCGGATGAGCACACAAGGGCCACAGATGCAGGCTCGTTCTGGACAACCAACTCCTGCAGGCTCGGGAGATGATTCATGGCATGCCCGCTCAATCTGCTCCCTTTCTAAGTAGTGTGGGGTCCACAGGAAAACACACACCGGTACCACAATGGATGACATCAATGGGCCGACACCTTGCAAAATGCTCATACGATATGGTATGAAGCATCAACGTACAAGGGAGGTAGCCACAGGCTTTGCGATCCCCGGACGAGACTATCATGGCAAACCTATACCAGAAGAGTACTGCAGGGTAGAGGTGCTGACGGTCGTCCCAGGCTACGAGGATGACGTGCTAGAAGTTTCTGGTCCCGAGGGTATTGAGACACTCGGACAGGCCATTAATAATTTCATCCCCGTGGCCTCGAAGAGATGTCCGTTGACCCAGCCACCACCTTCCACGAAGCCCCCGCGAAACTTCGAGAGTCAGCACCTGATCTCGACCGTCAACAGGATCTAAACCCACCATCATCACCCCCTGCTGCCGATCCTTCAAGAACCCCACCGTCAACAACGAAACCAGCAGCAGGATCTCCGCCACAGAAAAGTACACCAGTCCGTGAGCCTGCTTCGTCCCCACCACCTCAAGACATAGAAGCATCGCCTTGGACACCACCGCCGCCACCAAAGAAGACCCAAGAAAAACCCGCCGCCACCAAGAAGAGGAAATTTTCTATTCCCAAATTGGTTTCCCCTTATGAGCCGAAGAAGAAAACAAAGCAGCAATTTGCCAAATTTTTAGAAGGGATTGCGCTTTCTCGCAAGTCAAGTACCGTGGACTTAGCTGAGCAAGAGAAGGCAGTGGAAGAAGCAAAGATTCGAGCACTAAAGATAGTGAGGCCAACATGGGATGACTATGAAAATGTCCCAGATAAATATGTACCTGGCAGGCCTCTACTGAGTTGGGAACAACTCCAAAAGCTTCCGCCTGGTATAAAAAGACTTCATGACTGGTACATGCGAGCGGCTCGACTCGGGATCGACGCAATCCAAGTGGACATACCACCAGCTGCTTTCATAAGTGAACGAGACACAGCTTTCGTTACTTTTGAGGACATATGGTTGATGTTTAACCTTAAGCGGCTCGACGTTCAGCTCGTCACGCTATTTGCATTGTAAGTGTACCTCTCACACTAACATGAACTTTCGTTTATTATTATTGACTTCTATCTTGTGCCTTGCAGAATGCAATATGAACAAAACGAGTTCGTGTACGGTCCCGCACCAAACAAGAATGACTTCAAAAGGACTGGGTACCTAAGCCCCAAAAAAATTTGCGAGAATGAGCACACCTTCCGAATTGGTGACGACAGCGACGAATTGAAGGGGTTATCAAAGAAAGATAAAGAAAAGAGAAAAAAAGATTTGGAGAAGGATCATGAGACTCACTATGCCACATACATAGGCAATGCATTGCTCCAGTACAAACACAGGGAATGCGTAGTTGCCCCTTATAACTTTAGGTAAGTATGGGTTCATATACATACATCAGCTTAAGTATCGGTTTATATAAATGCATGACAACTCGGTTTCGATCTTGCGCAGTGACCACTGGATATGCTTCTTCATTTATCCTAGAGACGGAAGGGTGCTGGTCTTGGACTCCGCCGACTACCCACCTAAAAGATATGCAAAATTCCAAAGCATCATAGAACGGTAAGCTGACAAAATGTAGCATGCATCTTTTAATCGATGAGAGTTTAAGATTGCTGCTAACTGATTCTTTTTGAGATCATAGATGTTGGAGATTCTATAAAATAAGAGGTGGAGTGTTTGACCCGTCTTTGGCGGGGAAGGAAATACAATTTTTTCACAAATGGCCGGTATGTAAATTTATTATGAATCAATATCAGGCATGTTACATATATAAGATGTTATTACAAGTAAATAACTCTAAGCAATTTATGTAGTGCCACAAGCAACCAATCGGTTCGCTTGCACTGGATTCTACACGCGAGTTCATGAGAACGGCCGGACGGTACATCAGAATCCTAAGGTAACACTAATAGTAACGTTTGTATTTATATCGTTAAAAATGCAAATTTATTTAGACGCATGGAAATATATATAATGCTTACAAACTTCCTTTTCAGGCGTATCAAGAAGCGGACTCCCATAACCCGACGAGCTAACTATGTGCGGAATAATTGAGGATCTCTGCTCATTTATCATGAGAGAAATTATTCCTTCAGGGGGAAATTCCACCACTCGGAAAGCGCCTTAGCGAGGCCGGAGTTCAGTTCGCGCTAAGGGATATTAGCGCTCTGAAATTAAGTCGAAATGATTATTAGAATCCTCTCTAATGTAAATTTTATTATCACATGGTGGCCAAAAAACAATTTTGATGTAAACAATGTATAGTGTAATTAAATTGTTAATGATGTATATATGTCTATAAGTATTATATGGTATAATTACTTTTTCTTAATGTATTTATCATAATTAAATAGTCTTTGCATTGATCATAATAAGGGAGAAAGATGAGGGGGGAGAAGGGAGGAAGATGAGGGGGCAGAGGAGGAGGGAGGAAGGAGGTGAAGAGGAGGGGGACAGAGAGGAGGGAGGAAGGGGGGACAGGGAGGGGCGGCAAGTGAAAAAAATAAAAATTCAAATGAATTTGGGTGGGAAAACATTAACACCGGGCGGTTTACCTAACAAAACCGCCTGTGGAAATTCCATTTCCACCGGGCGGTTGCTTAAGTGAACCGCCAGTGGAAATGACATTTTCACAGGCGGTTCCTTATGTGAACCGCCTGTGGAAATGGATTTCCACAGCGGTTTTTAAGCAACCGCCAGTGAAAATGCAACATTTTCACTGGCCTCTTGCACAGGCGGCAGGCCAAAACGCCAGTGGCGAGGCCTCTAGAACCGCCTGTACAAATACTTTGTGTACTAGTGGCGGTTCATCATGCAGAGCAAGAGGAAAGTACAACAGAGCAGAGCAGAGCACAGCTACTCCCTCTGTCCCATGGGGTTTGTCGTTGGAAAACCGTGTCCTCCTCACAAACACGCTTCCCGGACGACGTTCTCCATGGGACGGAGGGAGTATGTCGCTTGGGCTCTCAACCTATACGAACACCATGTCCTCTGCTTTATGGGGGTTCTCTGCTTTCCGACCATGGCGGATCATCATCTCTAGCAGGCCAGGCAGGCAGACTTAATATCAGTTTTCTTGCGAAGTCACGATCGACCACCTGCTGCCAAATCATGAGAAGCGAAGAAGAAGCTTGTGCGTGGTCGAGGTACAAGAAACGAAAGGAACGGATGCCGGCCTTGCAGACCAGAAATAGAGAGCAGCCACGGAATTTTTTGACACGAGAAAAACCCTGAGCATCTCAAAGACCCTGTCACGTAAAACAACTCAAGGACTTGGCACCATTCATCCAGCCAGCCCGGTCACCGTAGTAGCAATCCAATCCTTGCTTATTCATGTAATAGCTTCACTAACGATCTTTAGAACTCGCTTGTCAACCGTTGGGTGCATGGCCATCACACTGCTAACGCCTCTCCGTTAGCAAGGTGGTGACTGCTGCAACGTTACTTCTCAACTTAATGAAAAACGCGTCGACGGTCGTTTTCACGAAAAGAAAAAGAGAAGTTCAAGCATATATATAGGACGCGCGCGATGCGCATGGTCATGGATTAGGAGGCTGACAAAATTAATAGCAGGTCATGAAGAGGAAGATGGATCGGAATCACAGAGAACATGGTTGCAGATCAGTTACCCGACTGTTGGAGAGTCATTACTTGTCCAAATCAAATATATGCATGTGACGCTCGCCATTAAACTTATCGTTGACTAAATTTTGTGCCAATGTATGTTTGTTAAAAGTGTGACCACTATCTTTTTGTTTGAGAACTGCCACTGGTACAGAAATCCTTTGTACAGGCGGTGGTAGACCCATTTACACAGGCGGCCAAGCCCACCGCCTGCACTAGGGGTCAGTACTAATCGCGGCCTGATGCGAGGCGGGGGGATGTGAGCCGCCTGTGAAAATTCAATTTTCACAGGCGGTTCACTTAGTCGGCCGCTTTGGTAAGGCGGCTGACTAAGTCAACCGCCTGTGACATTGTCCAGAAAAAATACGAAAAAATAGCAAAAAAATATTTTTAAAAGGCAGGAACCGGGAGAGGCACTCGCCCGCCCGACGGAGACGAAGTCGCAAGTCGCTCATTTTTTCGCGTAAAATCGCGGCTTCTGCGGCCGTGGGGGTTCGAACCCGCGACCTCGGGTTCGCGCGTACCCCCCTCTACCACTCCACCCACACGTCACTTGTGTCTAGATACCATTTTTGTTCCCCACATATTATACAAACCCGACGGAAAATTGAATATTTGAGGGTCTAAACGAATTCAAATGAAAAAATGTTCAACTACAAAGTTTCATAACTTTTCGAGATCTACAACTTTCATTTAGAGTGTTTCTCCATCCGAGGTCATTTGTAAAATTTGGATTTCAAATTTGAGAAATTCAAATGCAATTTTGGGAGCCAATATGATTTCAAGAAAATTTGTAAACTACAAACATTCATAACTTTTTGAGATCTACAACTTTCATTTTAGTCAAAATTGCATCCCAGGTCATTTGAAAAATTTAAAATAATAAATTTAAAATTATTTGTACAGGCGGATGTCTTAGAGATCCGCCTGTACAAATGGATTTATAATATGTCGATTTGTACAGGCGGATCTCTAAGACATCCGCCTGTACAAATATCGATTTGTATAGGCGGATCTCTTTGTACAGACGGTTCTCTTTCTGGGCCCACTGATTTTTTTTACAGGCGTCAAGAAAATTGGAGCCGCCTGTGAAAAAAAAACCGTAGTGTCGTCAAAAATGATTTTTGTACTAGTGTGCTTTTATAGACACATCACCTGGCGTTAGTAAAATTTGACACCTAACATCCAACGTTACCTTGAATTTTTCACCATATATATCTTAATAAACTATATTATTTATTTAGAGACCTTTTACTGTGGTTGGGGTGCTTCTTGGTGCCTCTTGGTGTCTAGATAACTAATTAGTTTTTTTTTTCGCTCAAGGCTAATATGGTAATTACGGCTCCCTTCTCCCATCCCATCGCCTCTCACGGTCGCACCCCCCCACCCGACACCCGGTGCCAGTTCTCGAAAAAGAAGCCCGAGGGGATCGCTTGCCATGGCCCAAGCCGCCGCCACCTCGCCCTCGCCCTCACCCTCGCCGGGCGCCGCCACCACCGGCCTTCCATTGTCCTGGACGCCGCCCTCAGTGCCTCGCCCTCGACCCAGCCTGGCGTCGCCCTCGTCCGGCGGCGCCGCCGCCCTCGCCCTCGCCCTCACCCTCACGCGGGCGTCGTGACAGGCCTCATCGCTTCTCCCTCCTCCCCTGTGCCCCAGCCTAGCCCGGTTCCCCGCCTGCACCGTCGTCGCAGCTGCCGATGCCCCTGCCCGTCGTCCCGTGCCCTTCGTCGACAACGATCGCCCGTTTCCTCTGTCCCTTCTGGTGGTGTAGTTCAATAGATTTGTAAGGATAAATTCTGAGATTCAGTTATGTTCTTATCTCATTTGAGAGGTAAATCACGAGTGGCGAGCTGCTCCGGCTCCGGGGTGCAACGGCTGCTCTGGGAGACCGCACCCTGCGCCAGCCTCAAACAGGCCCAAGTCGCATTCATGCTCGACCGGCCGGATCAACGCGGCAGACGCGTGGACCGCGCCATCCGCACCCTCTCGGCAGTGGGGATGGCCACCACCGCCGTGAACGGGAGCACGGGCGCCGCCTGGCCCGGCTCTCTCCTCCTCCAGCGCCTTCGCCGGATCTATGTGGTGCCGCCGTTTGCCGGTGAACGGTGAGGAGGGATCGCATATTCGCATGCCCCGGCCGCTGTAGCCCTGCCCTCAGCATCACCATTGAGGCCGCAGAATAGAGAAAGACTGTCTAACAGAGCGGCCAGAGAAATACGTGACTACTATACGAATTCAATCATCATATAGTAATCAAAGCATTATTTTCTATTATTCATTTACCATTGTACCCTTAATTACAAAAAGAAATATCAAAAATAGAATCGACACATCTTTTTTTTAATGTTGATCCCGCCGAATTTTAGTACACACCTGGTGCCTATGGTCCTATTACTCAGTATGCATCTGGTGCCTCTTGGTGCCTCTTTATTTGGTGCCTCTTGGTGCCTTTGCTTTTGTAGCCGTCGGATCGGTCGTCGTGAGCCATTGAAATTCTCTCCAACCATTATAAAAAATCTCCTCGAATATTACAGATGTGGTTAGTTAAGTAGCTAATCCAGAAGAGTGCAGTCGTTGGCCTTGCTAGCATCCAAACTAAGTCCATGCTAATTAAGTTCTTCAGGATGCATGCGCTCACATCATTATTGATCATTTCCTCGTCCATCTTGCAGCTGTCATGAGGTGGAAAAGCAAGTGATGTGACAGGACGACAGGCTAACGAAGATCGTGATCAGAAAACAGGGTGGCTTATGCATTAAGAAACACTAGTTCACCAACCCCTGCTCTCGCACGGGTTAGAATCTTATGAAACACTACATAATTAAAATTACTTATATTAAATAACTTTTCTCTTCACTAATAATATTCTAAATAATAGGTACTCTTCGTCCATATCCATAGTTCTTTTTCTTTTATAGCACCTCCTCCATGTATTTCTAATGTATATTCACCTACAACATTTGCTAAACTATGGTGGTTTCAGCTGTAGATTATAGTTCAACGACATGTCTAAATTTTGATTCCTCTTACCAAAATTTAAGCTTCTTAATTGCTGAGATACAATAGCTATTATTTATAATGGTGATTATGGCATACTGATTTGATGGAAAATTATTTTAGATTTTTGCAAAGGTTTTAGGATATGTCTTTTTTTTATTTCTAGCTGTTTTGTGAGTAATAATTTATTGGATTAATCTTTTTTCTACCACCATATGTATTAGTTGAAATATAAAAAAACTTAAAGTATATAAACTCTTATTTCATCCCTTTATGTGATATCATGGAAATATATATTTTAACTTTCAAATTTTTATCAAGTTGGTGTAATATTTTATACATGTGTTAATTTGAAATTCTAATTATGGGGATTTGAATTTTTCTATGTGGACTTTATTGATAACTCCATAGATCATGGTCTTCTAATTTTTTAGGATCATGTAAAGTCGAAGTAATCCAATGACATTATTATTAAAGTGAACAAAAAATTATACCTCATGGTCAATAAGGATAATATAGTTAGACCTATATATGTAGTACGTCGAAGGAGACAAATTAAATTGTAACTGTAGGATCTCGCAAGATTGCCATACCTTTAGTGTGCAGTGCCGTCGATGCTAGCAATGGTGTAAATGTGGTCGACACTGGTGGACAATGGCACCGCGATACCTGTCTCTTGACATCCTTGCTTGACGTAGATCCGGAAATCGCTCCCCCCTCTATACATTGATGGAGTAGATGGCGGAGGCATTGATGAACACGTGCACATGCCCATGCTTTCATCCCCATGATGCTGGCACATGCCCGTCCTTCTATCCTTTTGATGCAGCTGGACCAAACGTCGGTGGTTGGCTCACGGCTGGACGCTGGCTTTCTCCATGTGTACACTCGTTTGCTGGATGGAAATTGCAACCTTGATGTATTTGTCTCGATGCTCGGCGAACCTTTTGGGCTAGTGGCATAGGAAAATAATACATTTATCTTTTCCTTCTTTATTGATGATATACAATGGTCATAAAAATAATAGATTTTTCCTATAATAGTGACTAAAGTGAATAATTTTCTAGCAAATAAAATAGAACTAATGGTTACAAACCATGAGATCCCATAAATCTGATGCCTCGATAAATAAGTAACGTGAGAATTTCTAACATTTATCTTTGTTCTAGTGTGTTTGGTGAGAATTCACATGAAGATACCCTCGTTGCCCTAGAATAAACACACATCCTGTTCTTGTTAATCCTGGCAACGAGAAACACCCATAGCCTCTCATTTAATGGACCCCCTGCAAAGACACGATCAATTCAGGCATACGCTCCGTGTCGGGGACCAAAATAAGGGCACCTTTAGGAAAGCCCAACAAACGCAAAACCTGGCCCAGCAGACTGCCCGCCACTTTATCTGGGCCACGGCTCCAGGGCACCAGAGCAAGCACATGGTCTCTAGCCCATCCGAGCTTACCCCGCAAAGGCCTCGGGCGAGTGCCAATTCTCCGCCTCGCCCGAGCCCCTAGCGCTAGGGCCTCCGATGAGTTCCCGCCTTCCGCCTCGCCCGAGCCTTCAGCGACGGGGCCTTGGGCGAGCCCCCAACTTCCGTCCCCGCCCGAGCCCCCGACGGCCGGGCCTCGGGCGGGGCGCGGCGCCTGGGTCAAAAGCCGTACCATCGATTTGACGCCTATCCACTACCACCCGTCCTCGTCCCCGTGTCGGGGAGTGCTCCACGCTCTGACAGGGGATGGGCATCGTCCCGTCACGACCCACGCCGGTGATCATGCTTACGCGATCCCCACAGTGAAGGCCACGCCCGCCGTTGTGGGGCGCTGTGCTGCCTAACCTTCATGCCAGGTTACATCGCTGGAACCCCGGGGCACCGTCCACCACGCCTGAGCGACGACGGCTGACGTCACCCCCCCGTACGGGAGTTGACTGGACGCCCCCTCCTATCAACCAACAGTCCACCCCGTGAGCTCTGAGCCCGGGATGGACGACCACTGCGCCAGCGACCATCTGCGGCTGATCCAACTAATCCCTGTACGGCGCCACGCTACGAGGCCCCCCGAGCCTCGGATTCTAGGCAGGTCAAAGCTATAGCAAGCTATAGGGCTCGGACATCTCCTCCATCGCGCTCCACCCACTCTAAGCAGGGACGTCTGTCATTCTGACCAACAGGGCCAGGGAGGCGACGTCGCACTGCCTCGTCACGATCCAGGAGAGCTTGCCCATTCCAGGGCCTCGGACGAGGGACGACAGAAGCCCATGACCTTGCCACAAGCACGTCCACCTCTTGTAAGGCTCTGCCCTCCCCTTGCGGCTATAAAAGGGGGAGGCAGGAGCCCGTAGGCCATAGGTTCACACAAGCCCGATATTGGCACTCCACTCAATCGTCCATGAGACTTGGGACCTTGTCCCTCTCTCACTGCTTGTACACCCTACCTACGAGCACTTAGGTGCAAGATAATACAAGAACTCCTCTCACTCTCTGGACGTAGGGCCTTCTCTTGCTCGAACCAGTATAAACCCTTGTGTCTATCTTGCACACAATCCGGAGCAGGAAGCACGCAACATAAATTCACTCGTTGGTGCTAGGACCACCAGTTCTAGCACCGACAGTTGGCGCGCCAGGTAGGGGGTATGCGTGTTTCGCCTCTCTTCCCGCCAAACCTCCGGATGGCCAGTTCTACCACGTGGGGACATTTCCGCCCCAACTCTTCTCCTTCCCAGCCGCTGGAGCCAGGGACCCTGATCCGATTCAGAGAGCTTGAGTTCATGTCGACTGGTATCCAGTTCGACATGGAGCTCCTCCCGACTGGGGCTCAGGGGTCCCTCGACGAGGCACCAGTGGATCCACCAGCGGCCCGGCGCAGGAGACACCGTGGCACTCGCTCCCGCTGTGCATGGCGGACTCACCCCGACGCCAGCAGTCTGGAGGAGGACTTCACAACCCTGCAGCTGGGCGATGCCTCCCGTAGGGATGCTCAGCCGCCGTCGTCACCACGCCAGCCGTTTGGCATGGCCAATGCCGCTGTTACGAGCACGGCATTGGTCTCCACCGCCATGGGGGCCCGGAGGAGGCGTCCACGTCACCAGCGGCGCTCCGCGGAGCGCCCAAGCGCGGACATCCCCGACGGATCCATCCATGCCTATGAGGAGTACGTCGAGGCGCAGGCGAGTGGTGCGGCCCCGCACGCGCGCTACGTCCACCCGATCCGGCGCTACCTCGAGGATACGGAGCCCAGGGGTTCATCCCGGAGCACGCCTTCACCTTCGGCTACCCCGACTCTGACTCCCCGGACGACATGTACGACCCAACGCACGAGTGCTTCCACGTGGAGGTCGAAAACCTCGGCACCGGCGGCCACGACAGCGACGACGGAGATCAGGATCGTGATCCTAGGCACACCGCTAGGCCCGCCCCGGTGGCTACGACCCCAGTGGATCTGGGAGCCTCCCGTCCACCGGGAGGACGGACCCCGCCGCCCACGACCACTCTGAGGGCGGAGGACCTGGCGGCCACGCCTCGGGAGCCACGTCGACCCACTGTCGAGCAGATCCGTGACCTCAGGGCTAAGCTCGAGCACGACCGTCTTCAACTACGGCAGAAGATAGACGCGTTTGAGCAAGGCCACCGCGCGGCGCTCAACCCGAGCCCTACGGCACGGCAGCACGCCCGTGACGTCCACAAGAGGATCATCAACGACGAAGGGGGCGAACATCCTCCCGTATTCCAACGCGCGAGCCAGAACGTCACAGCCGCGGCCCTTCCCCTCTGAGCAATGCCGAAGCCCTCCACCCCGGAGGGGCGCCGCATCCGCGACGAGGTGCGGGGCTACATCGAGACCGCCGCAGTGCAGCAGGCCGAAAGCTCAGCATCACGCCTTCGCGCGCAGAAGGACAAGGAACCCAAGGGAGCCCCTCGGGAGGAGTGGGAGGCCTCAGTCCACCTGGACCTCTCGTGAAGGCCTACTCGCGAGTGCGTCCGGGACAACCGCGGTAGCCACGATGACGGCAACGCGGGCAACATCGTGTGGGAGGCGAGAGCGCGGGCCGAACGCGACCGCCAAATACTGCAGCAGGCGGCAGCACGCCGATGAGGACCACGATGACGCAGATCTCCTAGGGCCACGAGCCTTCAGCCAGGAGATCCGCAGCGCCTGGTTCCCCTTTCGGTTCCGCCAGCCCGCCAACCTTACCAAGTACTCGGGAGAAACAAACCCCGAGGTTTGGCTCAACGACTACCATCTGGCCTGCCAGCTGGGCAGGGCGGATGACGATAGACTCATCATCCACAACCTTCCTCTTCACCTGGGCGACGCCGCTCAGGCCTGGTTGGAGCACCTTTCCGCCCGCACGATCTTCGACTGGGGTGACCTGGTCAAGGTCTTCGTGGAAAACTTCCAGGGCACATACATGCGCCCCGGGAACTCCTCAGATCTCCGTAGCTGCCGCCAGAAGCCCGACGAGTCGCTCCGTAACTTCATCCTCCGCTTCTCAAAGAAGTGCACCGAGCTACCCAACGTGGCCGGCACCGCCATCATCAGCGCGTTCCGGACGGAACAACCTGCAAGGAGCTAGTCCACGAGCTGGGCCGAAAGATGCCCTCCACCGCCAACGAGCTATTCGAGGTGGCCACAAACTTCACCTCCAGCGAGGAGGCAGTGGGGGCCATCTTTCACGGCGCCAACGACAAGGGCAAAAGGAAGGATGAAGGAGCCGACGGAGCAGCAACCCGCAACCAGAAGAAGAACAAGAGGGGCAAGCGGAGGGAAAGTAAGGCAAAAAGGAGGAGGACTCTGAGGATGACCTCGTCGCTGCGGCCGACCGCAAGGCACCCCGAGGCCCCCCGGGGCCCGGGGCCTTCGACGACATGCTCAAGAAGCCTTGCCCCTTCCACAAGTTCTCAGTCAAGCACACTATGGGGAGTGTGACTTGGCCTGCCGGTTCTATCAGAAGCTCTCCCTGCCCGAGGACAAGAATAAGGAGAAGGAGGATGAAGGCAAAGTTGACGGGTTCCTAGAGGTCCATGATGTCTTCATGATCATCGGAGGCCTCCCGGTGAACCTTTCCCCACGCCAGATCAAGCGCGAGCGCCGAGAAGTATTCTCGGTGCGCCCAACCACGCCGTAGTACCTGTCGTGGTCGGCCGACGCCATCACCTATGGCCTCGTCGATCACCCACTCTACGTGCCGAACCCCGGGGGGTACCCACTCGTAGTGGATCCCATCGTCGGTAACGTTCGGCTCACCAAGGTGCTGATGGATGGCGGCAGCGCCCTCAACATCCTCTACTCCGAGACCCTCAGCCTATTGGGGATGGAGCGACCGCACCTCCGGCCCTCCAACTCCCCCTTTTACGGCATCGTGCCGGGCAAGCGCGCCTGGCCCCTCGGGCAAATCGACCCCCCTGTCGTCTTCGGAACGCCATCGAACTACTGCAAGGAGGTCATCACCTTCGACGTGGTTGACTTCTAGGGAACCTATCACGGCATCCTCAGACGTCCCGCATACGTGAAGTTCATGGCGGTCCTGAACTACACGTACCTCCTCCTCAAGATGTCGGGCCCCAACGTCGTCATCACCGTCGGCTCCTCCTACGAGCACGCCTTCAACTGCGACGTAGAGGCCATCGAGCGCGCCGAAGCAATGGCGCTATCCGAGGCCCTCGACTCCAAGCGTCATGCCGGCACCTTCGAGCCATCCGACGGTGTGAAGGACGTCCCGCTTGACCCCTCCACCTCGTCCGGCAAGACGGTGAAGATCTACGACCCCCTCGGCCCCAAATAGGAGGCCGTGCTCATCGACTTTCTCCGTGTGAACATCGACATCTTCACGTGGAGTCCCTCGGACATGCCAGGCATTCCGAGGGATGTCGCCGAGCACTCCCTTATATCCAGGCTGGGTCTAGACCTGTGAAGCAGCGACTGCGCCGATTCGACGAGGAGAAGCGCAGGGCCATCGGTGAGGAGGTGAACAAGCTTTTGGCGGCCGGGTTCATCAAGGAGGTGTTCCACCCCGAGTGGTTGTCCAATCCTGTACTGGTTAGGAAAAAGAGTGGGAAATGGAGGATGTGGTTAGACTACACCAGTTTGAATAAAGCATGTCCGAAAGTCCCTTTTCCTTTACCACGTATCGATCAGATAGTCAACTCCATCTCAGGGTGCGAGCTCTTATCCTTTGTTGATGCTTACTCCATCTATCACCAAATCAAGATGAAGGAGTCCGACCAGCTCACAACCTCTTTCATCACCCCGTTCGACATGTACTGCTACCTGACGATGCCCTTTGGACTCAGGAATGTAGGGGCCACGTAGCAACGATGCATGCTGGGTGTCTTCGGCGATCACATCGGTGAAACTGTAGAAGCTTACGTCGACGACATCGTGGTCAAGACTAAAAAAGCTGACGACGTCATCTCTGACCTCGAGATCGCCTTCCGGTGCCTCAAGGCCAAGAGCGTCAAGCTTAACCCCGAGAAGTGCGTCTTCGGAGTTCCCCGAGGCATGCTCTTGGGGTTCATCGTCTCCAAACGTGGCATAGAGCCCAACCCGGAGAAGGTGACTGCGGTGACAAGCATGGGGCCGATCAAGGACTTGAAGGGCGTGCAGCGAAGTCATGGGCTGCCTGGCGGCCCTCGGCCGCTTTATCTCACGGCTCGGTGAGAAGGGTCTGCCCTTATACCGCCTCCTGAGAAAGTCAAAGCGCTTTTCCTGGACCCCCAATGTTGGTACTTTTAACGTCACTACTAAAAAGCAGAGATAAATCCTACTCCTAGCAATGACGTCAGAAGTAGTCGGTATTATAATTACTTGTCATTAGCAACTACCCACTCTTGGATTACTAACATTCCTAAGCATGAAATAGGTTGTCATCCCCAATTATATTGCTAGGAAATTAACACAGATTTACATTATACTAATGTGACTAGGCAGAATAAATATATAAATAAAATATGAATGTAAACTTAATGGGTTCTGCAAGCGGACAGATAATTATACCGTTGTAGCATTTTACCTAGGGAAGTCTTCAGGTTGTCGATTTATAATTATACCTCTGGGAAAGCTATGTAATAAACTATTATTATTATATTGATGAGAAACTATATAGACATGATAAATGATATTACCTAAGTCGTATACTCTAATCTTAACAGGCAGAGGTCACAAGATAAATAAAGATAAATAAGGGTGATAGCTTAATCATCAAGTATCATAATTAAAGATAATCATCAGAGCATCTTACTAGTCATAATCATAGCTAGCCATTTGATAAACTAGGGAAATAGGTCTATAACTATGTCAATTGAATAACTCTAACTAGTGCAACTACATCTAGTAATCATTGCTAAGTCAACCCTAAATCATCATTACATGTAAAGAGACATCAACTAATGAGGGTATTAAGACCTAAGTCACCTCCTTCGCGACCGTGCCCATGCTAGTCCTACATACGGGGGGTGGACTACAGAGGAACTAACGTAGGTGTCACCTACGCAGACTACCACACGTCCCGGCATATCAGGGTGCACTCACAGATAAACAAGACATCTAGACACCACGTCTACATATCGCCTATCATCTACCCATTGTACATATGGATAAACGCTATACGAGCAATTACATGAATTCAATAAGATCGAACTAACTAAACTAGACATATAATCAAAGTAGACAATGACTATTACAATTAAGAATATATGAATCTATTTAGAGTAAAGTCTCCCTAATCTAAATAATGAATACAATAATGTAATTAAGAACTAGATCTATTACCGTCTCCCTAATCTGAATAATGAATATAATAAAGTAATTAAGAACTAGATCTATTACCGAACTCTCACGCTCCAAATGACGGGCCGCCGGGGCTCCGAGATCCGATGAAGAACTAGATCTCCTCTACTTCTAATCTAGCTAGCTAATCCTATGAACTAGAAGGCTCTTGATGAACTTGAAGGCTCCTTGATGCTTGATGGCTTGAGGCCTTGATGAATAATGAATTTGCTCTCTCCAGGAGGGGTCTACCCACATATTTATAGTCCGGTGGGATGCGCGTGCGCCACAGGATCAAACCGACGTAACGTAGGGCCGAGGTGCATCAGGAAAGGCGGTGGAGGAACATTCCAGAAGGGGGGAGCCAAACCCTAGCGGGGGGGCGCCGGTCGGCGCCATGGTGGGGCCGGGCCCACCCCCACCGGCCTCTCGCCCCCTCGCTTCTTCCAAAGTCTTCTAGAGTCTTTCCGAGTCTTCCCGTGATGTCCTTCATGGCAGATAAGTTTTGTGGTTATTTTGCGTTAGAGTCCCTCTTTTTTAGCTTTTCTAGAAATCACCCTAGAAATTACAGAATATGCAAAACTCATGGAAATTGTCGATAAATCCCTAGACTAGTGTGTTTTCATGTTATCCTTCGGGAAAAAGCCCTAGTAAAAGTTGACGCTAACAGTATCAACAATACCCCCAAGCTTTACCTTTTGCCGGTCCCTTGGCAAACACACCAAGCCTATGTTTTGTTGTATTTGGATTAGAAGTTGCTACAATGTTATTATACTTTCCAGTACACATGCTTTCAAACAAAATTTCCTCCGGATCAAACAATGCGTGCTCTAACCTTCAAACTTACTCTGTTTTCCTATAATATGGGGCTTCACAGCTTTTTGCATAAGTCTTGAGCAGTCGAAAAATAGAATAATTAAGCTAAGTGCTATGTCTCAAATTCTTTGCAATACTAACCTTCTAGAGTTTTTTTGATAAGTTTTCAAAATAAAACTCAGAGCTTAATTGTATGACACCCTCAAATCTCTCAATGTGTGTGGTATTTGTGGTTCTCTCTTGAGATATTAATGTTGTTATGCCTCCTATAGCTAAAGGTATATATAGTGGAGCTTATAGAAATGGCATTTACAAGGATAGGCATACTTGCAAAACATGTATTGTAAAGTCAACTAATAGATCCATAGAGAATCGAGGCATACAATCAAACCAAGATGTGCATGTGTATGGAATATGGTGGATAGGTGTATATGTGTTATTTATGGCTAACTCCTATTTCTATTATTGCTCTTTTGGGAATGAATCTCTTTTAAAATTCTCAGGAAAGACATGGGCTATCTTTATTATTTCTTTTTATTCAGGAAGGCGGGCATCTAGTACCCATTGTTTTAATTGCTGGGGCACCTGTCCATCTTTTACTCCCCTTTTTCTTTCTTTCTCTTTTTTTTCTTTCTTTTTCTTTTGCCTTTCTTTATTTTGCATAGCCATATGTATCCCTTAAATACAATAAATGAATTGAGAGATAAAATCAGAACTTAGAGCATTTAAAGATAGGGGTTATCCTATAGGGTGGTTGTATTATTTTTGTGTCCTCTCCTAGTCTAGGAGGTGAATATTTTATGATGAACATGTATGGAGATATGGTGAATGATTGCGATTACTCCTTGAAGTAGGAATAATGCATATGTGGACTGGAGTGTGTAAGTGATTCTTGGTTTTAAAAGCATGACAAGACTCTCATAAGGTATTCAACACAGTTGACTGAACTCAATGCAAAGTAAGCAGCTTAAATATGAAAGGGTTTTCCTATCTTCTAAGATATTAATTCTGGCTTTGGTAGAAATTCACATTTATCATATAAGAGCTCATCATGTAAATTTTTAGATTTTAAAATAAAACCTCCAGAACTTAGCAATGCTAGGAACAAGATAAATAGCCACTCAACCTTCATGAATCATATCAATCAATTACCTAGACTCAGCGCAAGCTTATGCCTCCACAATCAATGGTTCAGAATAAATTCTCTAATTAAAACAACAGTGCTTAGAACTAAGGAGATTTTAAGTTTGGCAAGTAGGTAGTTAGTAAGCATTATAACAGAGCAACTATTCATCATCTCCAAAACAATTTTAGTGTTCATCAATTCTAATAGCTCTAGCCTAGACTAACTTTAAATTATACTCTCCTAAATATAGAACTAAATATTTATTTGGTTTTATTAATTATATATCTTTTTATGGTTTTATTTTTGACGTCTAGCAAAAGACTCTATGACTTTGTGGACCTTCATGTGCCCACATATTTTTGGTATTTTTATAACTATTTATAGTAGACTTAAAAATCACTTAGGTGTAGTCACCTAATAACTAGGGGATGCTCCTGCCCCAAGCTTGATGATTGCAATATCTGGTGTAGATGTTCTTCGAGGCGAACTAGCCAATAGCGAATTCGGTGGTTGCCACTGATAGTCTCTCTCTTGCTATGATATTGTTCCTGCATAAATACTCCACAAAAAGGAAAAACCAAAACTCGAGGCTCGAATTTAATAATGGGTTAGCGGTCAGCCAAAGAGTAATTGATCACCTTTATGAGTTATCTTTAATGTTGTCTTAATTTAAAACAGGATTTCACTTCTTTCTGAATTTTCTTTTTATGATGCAAGAATTAAATACGAATGTTATATTTTTGTCATTGTCATTTTTATTTTATGCCACCACAGTGGATATTCCTTCGAAAAAATGCCATAGGGTATCCACATGGGGCTTTATGATGCCATGAACAATGCAATAAATATTTTTTTTGTTATTTTATATTAATATGCGAATAAAATTATGCTACTTAATAAATTTAAATTATTAATGCATTGAATGAGATAACTACCATTCTAACCTTATGGCTAGGGTACTGAATTTAAAGTCTACCGACAGGACTTAGACAGAGGGGAACACTTACTTAGTGGGTTCATTGTCTGAGGTAACCTCAGTCAACTCCCCATCTTGTGGTGATGCGTCGTGTGCCTCCTTCCATCTTGCTTTGGTCTCTTTTGCTTCTTTTTCTTCTAGCTCTTGCTCTTCATGCTTCTAATCGTGCTAGGATCTCCTCCTTTTCTTCCTTGGCGATCTGGTCCATCCTTTCTGCTTCTTCTGCCCAACTACTCCAGCGAGGTACTTGCGTGTTCTCTTCTTGCTCTGAGAAGCGGTCTTCATATTTCACAATTTTGCCAGAAAAGTCTTCCCATCCACAATGAGGCCGAGTAGCCTGATGGTGTGCTTGACGTCTTCTCCTGTTGCGTTGCTTCCTGGCCTGTTCATGATTATTTAATGTTCTAAATTGACAGCGTACCTTTTCGGTAGGTAGGTTGAAGTGGATTTGTTTGGACCCAATGTAGATGTAGGCGTAGGCGGTGTAGAGGAACGGTCTTCCTAAGAGGATCGGGGAATCATTGTCTCCCTACATGTCAAGGACTAGAAAATCTGCAGGTATATATTGTTCTTGAATCCTTACCATGACATCCTTGACTATTCCTTCAGGAAATCTTAGTGATTGGTCCACCTTCTGCAACTGAATACATGTTGGGCATAAAGGTAAATCAAACAATTCATCGTATACCTGTTTTGACATTATGTTGCAGCTGATCCAGTGTCGCAGACAGTGTGAGGGAAAAGTGGTGTCTTTGATTGTGCATTCAATGATTGGAACACCTGGATCACCTCTCTTGAGTGGAAACAGCTTGGGTAACCTATGATCGTTTTCTATGTTGAGAGCAGTGATTAGTTGCGTTGTCTCCTCTGGTGCATGCTTGGTCCTCCTCCATCTTCTGTTGTTTCTATTGTTCTTCTTCTTCGGCATTGATTGCTGTTCTTGCTCTCCTTGTTGTTGGAATTGCTTCAGGGTTGCAGGGGCTTTCAGGACGTGGTTCTTGAATGTGAATCTCTCCTTCTTGTCCTTGATGGACAGGATGATCTTGGCGAACTCCGCATAGATGATGGCTTTTGTTGTGCATAGGAATGGTCTGCCCAGAATGATGGGTGCCTTCTCATCTACTCCTGTCTCCATAACCATGAAGTCAACTGGGATATATGATTGCCCCACTCTAATAACAACTTCTTCTAGTACTCCCGCAGGGTAGCAAATAGATTGATCTGCAAGCTGCAAGAGCATGTTTGTATACAACAGGGGATCATTTAATATTTTCTCATAAATTACCTTGGGCATGATGTTGACACTTGCGCCGATGTCGCAGATAGCCTCTGGAAAGCTGTGGCATCCTACGGAGATAGGAATGACAGGTCTTCTAGGGTCTCCCATCTTCTCTAGTAGAGAGTGGTCAATCCACTGTACATCTACAGGCTCAATATGGTATTGGGTTGCATTGTGAATATCAACAAGGCTAGCAGTTTCTAAATCTTCTAGTTGGCCTGGAATTTTGCCTTTCTCTAATAGAGTTACAACAGCAGCTAACTGAGCTAATTGTGATTTTAACATTTTATTAAAGCTATGCTGATTCTTTATGGTAGAAGCAAAAGTATCTATTCTAGCATGTATATTTTCCAAAGTTTTATCATTTGATGTTAGCTTCCTAGTCATTTGATCTGGCGGTTTGGATTGATTAGTAACTAATTCTCTCAAAGGCGAAAGGTTGTAATTATTAAAGTTGTTACCTTGGTTGTTACCTTGGTAATTACCTTGTCGAGGTTGTTGGTTCCACCCTTGATTTTGTTGAGGACGATAGTAGGTGTTGTTGTTGATGAAGTTCACATCCCCATGCAGTGTAGGGCAGCTGGCAGCTGAGTGCCCATAGTCTCCACATTCTTCACATGTCATATGGGAATCATTAACGTGCATGACTTCCTTCTTCTCTATGTCGAGCTTCTTCATGATGAGGTCTAGCTTGGCAGTGACCATGTCGGCTTCCTTGAGATGATGGATTCCTCCTCCCTTCTTGTGAGGCTGAGTACATTCTTCATTGCATGTTGAGTTTGAGGCCATCTTCTTGAGAAGTGCTTTAGCATCAGAGAGCTTTAGTGACAGGAAAGCTCCCCCAGCTGTAGCTCAATAGACTCATGGGTGCTAGAGATGAGTCCATGATAGAAAGTCTGCATTAATAGCCACTCCTCTATCCCATGATGAGGACAGTCTTCAATATAGTTCTAGAATCTTTCCCATGCTTCAGTGAATGATTCATCATGTTATTGTTGGAAACTTGAAATCTTCCCACATAGAGCATTGGTCTTGGCTGTAGGAAAGAATTTTGCTAGAAAAGCAGTCGAGCATAGGTCCCATGTAGTGTGTTTATCTTTGTTGATGTAGAACCACTGCTTGGCTTTCCCCAATAATGAGAACGGGAAAAGTCAGAGTAAGATAGCATCTTTTGATACTCCTCTGATAGTGAAGGTGCTGCAGATCTCTAGAAAGTGTTGTAGGTGTGCACTTGCATCTTCATGTCCTTTTCCACAGAATTGGCTGGCTTGAACCATGGTGATGAGAGCAGGCTTGAGCTTGAATCCATTCTCCCCAGTGTTGACTGCTGGTCCAGTCCGGATGTTTGCTGTTGTTGGGGCATAGAACTCTCGCAGCGACTTCTCAGCCATGTCTTCAAACACAGGAGCTAGGTTTTCACCTAACTGATCTTCTGCTTGTTCTTGTACTTCTTCTTCAAATTCTTCTTCCAGTGTTGGAGCTGGCTCCTCTGAAGAGTTAGCTTGAGCAGTAGAGGGTGTTCTTGATGGTGATTCAAATTTTTTCCTTATTTCTGTAAGCCTTTTCTTTCTAAGGAGTTTCTCTGGATCGTCAGTAAAGTTCTTTGGAAGAGAAAAACCATTCATTCATCACCCTGCATAAGATAGGAAAATGATAACAATGAAGGGTGTACCTGATAGAGTTAGAGATCGATTGGTAATATGACTTTATCCATATGTATATAGGTTATCAATATGTTCTAAGTTTATTGTGCCTTCCCGGCAATGGTGCAAAAAATGCTTGTTGGTACTTTTAACGTCACTACTAAAAAGCGAGAGATAAATCCAACTCCTAGCAACGACGTCGAAGTAGTCGGTATTATAATTACTTGTCATTAGCAACTAGCCACTCTTGAATTACTAACATTCCTAAGCATGAAGTAGGTTGTCATCCCCAATTATATTGCTAGAAAATTAACATAGATTTACATTATACTAATGTGACTAGGCAGAATAAATATATGAATAAAATATGAATATAAACTTAATGGGTTCTGCAAGCGGACAGATAATTATACGGTTGTAGCATTTTTCCTAGGGAAGTCTCCAGGTTGTCGATTTATAATTATACCTCTGGGAAAGCTATGTAATAAACTATAATTATTATATTGATGAGAAACTATATAGACATGATAAATGATATTACCTAATTCGTATACTCTAATCCTAACAGACAGAGGTCACAAGATAAATAAAGATAAATAAGGGTGATAGCTTAATCATCAAGTATCATAATTAAAGACAATCATCAGAGCATCTTACTAGTCATAATTATAGCTAGCCATTTGATAAACTAGGGAAATAGGTCTATAACTACGTCAATTGAATAACTCTAATTAGTGCAACTACATCAAGTAATCATTGCTAAGTCAGCCCTGAATCATCATTACATGTAAAGAGGCATCAACTAATAAGGGTATTAAGGCCTAAGTCACCTCCTTCGCGACTGTGCCCATGCTAGTCCTACATACGGGGGGTGGACTACAGAGGAACTAACGTAGCTGTCACCTACGTAGACTACCACACATCCCGGCATATCAGGGTGCACTCGCAGATAAACAAGACATCTAGACACCACATCTACATATCGCCTATCATCTACCCATTGTACATATGGATAAACACTATATGAGCAATTACATCAATTCAATAAGATCGAAGTAACTAAACTAGACATATAATCAAAGTAGACAATGACTATTGCAATTAAGAACATATAAATCTATTTAGAGTAAAGTCTCCCTAATCTGAATAATGAATACAATAAAGTAATTAAGAACTAGATCTATTACCGAACTCTCGCACTCCAGCCAGACGCCAGGGCTCCAGATCCGATGAATAACTAGATCTCCTCTACTTCTAATCTAGCTAGCTAATCCTATGAACTAGAAGGCTCTTGATGAACTTGAAGGCTCCTTGATGCTTGACGGCTTGAGGCCTTGATGAATAATGAATTTGCTCTCTCCAGGGGGGTCTACCCACATATTTATAGTCCGGTGGGATGCGCGTGCACCGCAGGATCAAACCGACGTAACGTAGGGCCGAGATGCATCAGGAGAGGCGGTGGAGGAACATTCCAGAAGGGGGACCCAAACCCTAGCAGGGGGGCGCTGGCCGGCGCCATGTGGGGCCGACCGGCCCCACCAAGCGGCCTCTGGCCCCCTCGCTTCTTCTGGTGTCTTCTGGAGTCTTCCTGACTCTTCCCATGATGTCCTTCGTGGCGGATAAGTTTCGTGGTTATTTTGCGTTAGAATCCCTCTTTTTCAGCTTTTCTAGAAATCACCCTAGAAATTATAGAATATGCAAAACTCGTGGAAATTGTCAGATAAATCCCTAGACTACTGTGTTTTCATGTTATCCTTCGGGAAAAAAGCCCTAGTAAAAGTTGACGCTAACAGGTGTCAACACCCAGGAAGCCCTCGACAAGCTGAAACTCGCCCTCTCTAGCGCCCCGATACTCGTCCCACCTGCCGAAAGCGAGCCCCTCCTCCTGTACGTCGCCGCAATGACCCAAGTGGTCAGCGCGGCCATCGTCGTCGAGAGGCAGGAGGAGGGTCACACACTACCGGTTTAGAGGCCGGTCTACTTCATCAGCGAGGTACTGTTCGAGACTAAGATTTGCTACCCACAGATCCAGAAGCTGCTCTACACGGTGGTCCTGACTCGGCGCAAGCTCCGGCACTACTTCGACGCCCACCCCGTGACGGTGGTCTCCTCCTTCCCGTTAGGAGAGATCCTCTAGAACTGGGAGGTCTCGGGGCGGTGTTGACACTCGTTAGCGTCAACTTTTACTAGGGCTTTTTACCCGAAGGACAATATGAAAACACACTAGTCTAGGGCTTTATCTGATAAATTCCTTGAGTTTTGCATATTCTGTATTTTCTAGGGTGATTTTTAGAAAAGCTGAAAAAAGGGATTATAGTGCAAAATAACCACGAAACTTATCCGCCACAGAAGACATCGCGAGAAGACTCAGGAAGACTCGAAGACACCCGAAGCAATTGGTGGCCAGCCAGCGGCCGGTGGGGCCGCCCGGCCCCCACCATGGGGCCGGGCGGCGCCCTAGGGTTAGGGTTGTGGCCCCCCTTCTGGAATGTTCCTCGATCGCCTCCAAGGATGCATCTCAGCCCTACGTTACATCGGTTTGATCCTGCGGCGCACGCGCATCCCACCGGACTATAAATATGTGGGTAGACCCCCCTGGAGAGAGCCAATTCATTATTCATCAAGGCCTCAAGCCGTCAAGCATCAAGAGCCTTCAAGTTTATCAAGAGCCTTCTAGTTCATAGGATTAGCTAGCTAGATTAGAAGTAGAGGAGATCTAGTTCTTCATCGGATCACGGAGCCCACAAGCGTGCCGGGCCGGAGCACGAGAGTTTGGTAATAGATCTAGTTCTTAATTATTTTATTATATTCATTATTCAGATTAGGGAGACTTTACTCTAAATAGATTCATATGTTCTTAATTACAATAGTCATTGTCTACTTTCATTATATGTCTAGTTTAGTTACTTCGATCTTATTGAATTCATGTAATTGCTCGTATAGCGTTTATCCATATGTACAATGGGTAGATGATAGGCGATATGTAGACGTGGTGTCTAGATGTCTTGTTTATCTGCGAGTGCACCCTAATATGCCGAGACGTGTGGTAGTCTGCGTAGGTGACAACTACGTTAGTTCCTTTGTAGTCTACCCCCCGTATGTAGGACTAGCATGGGCACGGTCGCGAAGGAGGTGACTTAGGTCTTAATGCCCTCATTAGTTGATGCCTCTTTACATGCAATGATGATTTAGGGTTGATTTAGCAATGATTACTAGATGTAGTTGCACTAATTAGAGTTATTCAATTGATGTGGTTATAGACCTATTTCCCTAGTTTATCTAATGGCTAGCTATGATTATGACTAGTAAGATGCTCTGATGATTATCCTCAATTATGATACTTGATGATTATGCTATCACCCATATTTATCCTTATTTATCTTGTGACCTCTGCCTGTTATGAGTAGAGTATATGACTTAGGTAATATCGTTTATTCAGTCTATATAGTTTCTCATCAATATAATAATAATAGTTTATTACATAGCTTTCCTAGAGGTATAATTATAAATCGACAACCTAGAGACTTCCCTAGGTAAAATGCTACAACGGTATAATTATCTGTCCGCTTGCAGAACCCATTAGTTTACATTCATATCTTATTCATATATTTTATCTGCCTAGTCACAATAGTACAATGTAAATCTATATTAATTTCCTAACAATATAATTGAGGATGACAACCTACTTCATGTTTAGGAATGTTAGTAATTCAAGAGTGGCTAGTTGCTAATGACAAGTAATTATATATACCGATCATTTCTGGTGTCGTTGCTAGGGGTAGGGTTTATCTCTGCTTTTTAGTAATGATGTTAGAAATACCAACAAGCATTTTTGGCGTCGTTGCTGGGGAAGGCACATTAAACTTAGGATATATTGATAACCTATATGCACATGGATAAAGTCATATTACCAATCGATCTCTAACTCTATCAGGTACACCCTTCGCTGTTAGTATTTTCTTATCTTATGCAGGCTGATGAATGAATGGTTTCTCTTCCAAAGAACTTTACTGACAATCTAGACAAAGTTCTTAGAAAGAAAAGGCTTGTAGAAATAAGGGACAAATACGAGTCACCATCAAGAACACTCTCTACTGCTCAAGCTAGCTCTTCAGAGGAGCCAGCTCCAACACTGGAAGAAGAATTTGAAGAAGAAATAGAAGAACAAGCAGAAGAGTATTTAGGTGAAAACTTAGCTCCTGTGTTTGAAGACATGGCTGAGAAGTCACTATGAGAGTTCTCTGTCCCAACAACAGCAAACACCCAGACTAGACCAGCAGTCAACACTGGGGAGAATGGATTCAAGCTCAAGCCTGCTCTCATCACCATGGTTCAAGCCAGCCAATTCTGTGAAAAAGGACATAAAGATGCAAGTGCACACTTACAACACTTTCTAGAGATCTGCAGCACCTTCACTATCAGAGGAGTATCAAAAGATGCTATCTTACTCCGTCTTTTCCCGTTCTCATTATTAGGGAAAGCCAAGCAGTGGTTCTACATCAACAAAGATAAGCACACTACATGGAACCAAAACTCAATTGCTTTTCTGGCAAAATTCTTTCCTACAGCTAAGACCATTGCTCTGCGTGGGAAGATTTCAAGTTTCCAACAACAATATGATGAATGATTCACTGAAACATGGGAAAGATTCTAGAACTACATTGAAGACTGTCCTCATCATGGGATAGAGGAGTGGCTGTTAATGCAGACTTTCTATCACGGGCTAATCTCTAGCACCTGTGAGTCTATTGATGCTGGAGCTAGGGGAGCTTTCCTATCACTAAAGCTCTCTGATGCTAAAGCACTTCTCGAGAAGATGGCCTCTCAAACTCAACATGCAATAAAGAACGTACTCAGCCTCGCAAGAAGGGAGGAGGAATCCATCATCTCAAGGAAGCCGACATGGTCACTGCCAAGCTAGACCTATATTGAAGACTGTCCTCATCATGGGATAGAGGAGTGGCTATTAATGCAGACTTTCTATCATGGACTCATCTCTAGCACCCATGAGTCTATTGAGCTACAGCTGGGGGAGCTTTCCTGTCACTAAAGCACTCTGATGCTAAAGCACTTCTCAAGAAGATGGCCTCAAACTCAACATGCAATGAAGAATGTACTCAGCCTCGCAAGAAGGGAGGAGGAATCCATCATCTCAAGGAAGCCGACATGGTCACTGCCAAGCTAGACCTCATCATGAAGAAGCTCGACATAGAGAAGAAGGAAGTCATGCACGTCAATGATTCCCATATGACATGTCAAGAATGTGGAGACTACGGGCACTCAGCTGTCAGCTGCCCTACACTGCAAGAGGATGTGAATTTCATCAACAACAACACCTACTATCGTCCTCAACAAAATCAAGTGTGGAATCAATAACCTCGACAAGGTAATTACCAAGGTAACAACTTCAATAATTACAACCTTCCGTCTTTGAAAGAATTAGTTACTAGTTAATCCAAACTGCTAGATCAAATGACTAGGAAGCTAACATCAAATGATAAAACTTTAGAAAACATACATGCTAGAATGGATACTTTTGCTTCTACCACAAAGAATCAGCATAACTTTAATAAAATGTTAGAATCACAATTAGCTCAGTTAGCCTCCGCTGTTCCTCCACTAGAGAAAGGCAAGATTCCAGGCCAACCAGAAGATTTAGAAACTGCTAACCTTGTTGATATTCACAATGCAACCCAATATCATATTGAGCCTACAGATGTACAGTGGATTGACCACTCTCTACCAGAGAAGATGGGAGACCCTGAAAGACCTGTCATTCCTATCTCCATAGGATGCCACAGCTTTCCAGACGCTATCTGTGACTTCGGCGCAAGTGTCAACATCATGCCCAAGGTAATTTATGAGAAAATATTAAATGCTCCCCTGTTGTACACAAACATGTGCTTGCAGCTTGCAGATCAGTCCTTTTGCTACCCTGAGGGAGTACTAGAAGAAGTTATCATTAGAGTGGGGCAATCATATGTCCCAGTTGACTTCGTGGTCATGGAGACAGGAGTAGATGAGAAGGCACCCATCACTCTGGGCAGACCATTCCTATGCATAACAAAAGCCATCATCTATGCAGAGTTCGCCAAGATCGTCCTGTCCATCAAAGACAAGGAGAGATTCACATTCAAGAACCACGTGCTGAAAGCTCCTGCAGCCCCAAAGCAATTTCAGAAACAAGAAGAGCAAGAACAGCAACCAATGCCAAAGAAGAAGAACAATAGAAACAATAGAAGATGGAGGAGGACCAAGCATGCACCTGAGGAGACAACTCAACTAATCACTGCTCTCAACACAGAAAATAATCACTTACTACCCAAGCCATTTCCAATCAAGAGAGGTGATCCAGGTGTCCCAATCATTGTATGCACCATCAAAGACACCACCTTTCCTCACACCGTCTGCGACACTGGATCAGGGTGCAACGTAATATCAAAACAGGTATATGATGAATTGTTTGATTTACCTTTATACCCAATACATATTCAGTTATAGATGGCGGACCAATCACTAAGATTTCTTGAAGGAGTAGTCAAGGATGTCATGGTAAGAATTCAAGGACAATATATACCTGTAGATTTTCTAGTCCTTGACATACAGGGAGACGATGACTCTCCGATTCTCTTGGGAAGACCGTTCCTCTACACTATTAATGCCAACATCTACATTGGGTCCGGACAAATCCACTTTAACTTACCTACCGGAAAGGTACGCTGTCAATTTAGAACACTAAATAACCATGAGCAGGCCAGGAAGCAACGCAACAGGAGAAGACACCAAGCACACCGTTAAGCTACTCAGCCTCACTGTGGATGGGAAGATTTCCCTGGCAAGATCATGAAATATGAAGATCGCTTCCTAGAGCAAGAAGAGAACAAGCAAGTACCTCACTAGAGTAGCTGGACAAAAGAAGCAGAAAGGATGGACCAGATCGCCTAGAAAGAAAAGGAGGAGATCCTAGCATGATTAGAAGTGTGGAAAAAGACAAACAAAGATGAAGAGCAAGGGCTAGAAGAGAAAGAAGCAAAAGAGACTGAAGCAAGATGGAAGGACGCACGCGACATATCACCACAAGATGGGGGAGTTGGTGAGGTTACTTCAGGCGATGAACCCACTAAGTAAGTGCTCACTGCCTAAGTCCTATCGGTAGATTTTAAATTCCGTACCCTAGCCATAAGGTTAGAATGGTAGTTATCTCATTCAATGCATTAGTAATTCAAATTTATTTAGTAGCATCATCTGTTCCCATATTAAAACAAAAATATTTATTACATTATTCATGGTATCATAAAGCCCCATGTGGATACTCTATGGCATTTTTCGAAGGAATACCTACTGTGGTGGCATAAAAATAAAAATGATAAAAGTATAGCATTCATATTTAAATTCTTGCATCATAAAATAAAAATTCAAAAAGAAGAGAATTCCTGCTTAAATCGGACAAGATTAAAAATAACTCATAAAAGTAATCAATTACTCTTCGCCTGACCATTAACCCATTATTAAATTCGAGCCTCGAGTTTTTGATTTTCTTTTTATAGAGTATTTATGCAGGAACAACAATATAGCAAGAAGAGAGACTATCAGTGGCAACCACCGGGTTCGCTATTGGCTAGTCCACTCTGAAGGACGTTTACCCTAGACATTGCAACTATCCAGCTTGGGGGAGGAGCTTCCCCTAGTTATCAGGTGACTACATCTAAGCAATTTTTGAGTCCACTTTATAAATAGTGATAAAATACCAAAAATACGTGGGCACATGAAGGTCCACAAAGTCATAAAGTCTTTTGTTAAGTGTTAAATATAAAACCATAAAAAGATATATAATTAATGAAGCCAAAAAAATACTTAGTTCTAAATTTAGTATAATATAATTAGTCCAGGCTAGAGCTATTAAAATTGATGAACATTAAAATTATTTTGGAGATGATGAATAGTTGCCTGTTATAATGCTTACTAAGTACCTACTTGCGAAACTTAAAATCTCCCTAGTTCTAAGTATTGTTGTTTTAATTGGAGAATTTATTCTGAACCTTAATTATGGAGGCATAAGCTTGCTTATTTGAGTCTAGGTAGTTGGTGATATGATTCGTAAAGATTAAGCTTCTATTTATCTTATTCCTAAGCGTTGCTAGGTTACGGAGAATTTTTATTTTGAAAATCTAAAAATTTATATGATGAGCTCTTGTATGATAAATGTGAATTCCTACCAAAGCTAGAATTAATATCTTAAAGGATAGAAAAACCCTTTCACATTTAAAAGCTGCTTGCTCTGCATTGAGTTCATCAACTTTGTGCTTTACCTTATGAGAGTCTTGTCATGCTTTTAAAACCAAGAATCACTTGCACACTCAGTCCACATATACATTATTCCAACTTCAAGGAGTAATCGCAATCATTCACTATATTTCCATACATGTTCATCATAAAATATCCACCTCCTACACTAGAAGAGGACACAAAAATAATACAACCACCCTATAGGATAACCTCTGTCTTTAATGCTCTAAGTCCTAATTTTATCTCTCGATTCATTCAAAGGATACGTGTGGCTATGCAAAATAAAGAAAAAAAAAAAAAAGGAAAAAAGAAAGAAGAAAGAAAAGAAAAGGGGAGTAAAAGATGGGTACTAGATGCCTGCCTCCCCCGAATAAAAAGAAATAATAAAGATAGCCCATGTCTTTCACGAGAAAGGTTTTTACAAGAGAGTCGTTCCCAAAAGAGCAATAATAGAAATAGGAGTTAGCCATAAATAACACATATGCACCCATCCACCATATTCCATACATATGCACATCTTGGTTTGATTGTGTGTCTCGATTCTCTGTGGATCCACTAGTTCACTTTATAATATATGTTTTGCAAGTATGCCTAACCTTGTTACTGCCAATCCTATAAGCTCCACTATATATACCTTTAGCTATAGAAGGCATAACAACATTAATGCCTCAAGAGAGAACCACAAATACCATATACATTGAGAGATTTGAGGGTGTCGTACAATTAAGCTCTGAGTTTTATTCTGAAAACTTATCAAAAACTCTGAAATGTTAGTATCGCAAAGAATTTGAGACATAGTACTTAGTTTGATTGTTCTATCTTTCAACTGCTCAAAACTTATGCAAAAGCCGTGAAGCCCCATATTACAGGTGAAATGAGTAAATTTAAAGATTAGAGCATACATTGTTTGATCTGGAGCAAATTTTCATTTGAAAGCATGTGTACTAGAAAGTATAATGACATTGTAGCAACTCCTGATCCAAATACAATATTAGCTAGGCTTAGTTTATTTGCCAAGGGACAAACAAAAGGTAAAGCTTGGGGTATTGTTGACACTCGTTAGCGTCAACTTTTACTAGGAGCTTTTTTACCCGAAGGACAACAAGAAAACACACTAGTCTAGGGCTTTATCTGACAAATTCCACGAGTTTTACATATTATATATTTTCCAGGGTGATTTTTAGAAAAGCTGAAAAAAGGGATTCCAGTGCAAAATAACCATGAAACTTATCCGCCACGGAGGACATCACGAGAAGACTCAGGAAGACTCTGAAAAACACCCGAAGCAATGGGGGGCCAGCCCGCGGCCAGGTAGGGCCGGCCGGCCCCACCATGGGGCCAGGCGGAGCCACAGGGGTTAGGGTTGTGGCCCCCTTCTGGAATATTCCTTCACTGCCTCCAAGGATACATCTCAGCCCTACGTTACATCGGTTTGATCCTGCGGCGCACGCGCATCCCACCGGACTATAAATATGTGGGTAGACCCCCCTGGAGAGAGCCAATTTATTATTCATCAAGGCCTCAAGCCGTCAAGCATCAAGAGCCTTCAAGTTCATCAAGAGCCTTCTAGTTCATAGGATTAGCTAGCTAGATTAGAAGTAGAGGAGATCTAGTTCTTCATCGGATCTGGAGCCCCTGGCGTCTGGCTGGAGTGCGAGAGTTCGGTAATAGATCTAGTTCTTAATTATTTTATTGTATTCATTATTCAGATTAGGGAGACTTTACTCTAAATAGATTCATATGTTCTTAATTACAATAGTCATTGTCTACTTTGATTGTATGTCTAGTTTAGTTACTTCGATCTTATTGAATTCTTGTAATTGCTCGTATAGCGTTTATCCATATGTACAATGGGTAGATGATAGGTGATATGTAGACGTGGTGTCTAGATGTCTTATTTAACTGCGAGTGCACCCTAATATGCCGGGACGTGTGGTAGTCTACGTAGATGACAGCTACATTAGTTCCTCTATAGTCCACCCCCCGTATGTAGGACTAGCATGGGCACGGTCGTGAAGGAGGTGACTTAGGTCTTAATGCCCTCATTAGTTGATGCCTGGTTGATTTAGCAATGATTACTAGATGTAGTTGTACTAATTAGTGTTATTCAATTGACGTAGTTATAGACATATTTCCCTAGTTTATCTAATGGCTAGCTATGATTATGACTAGTAAGATGCTTTAATGATTATCCTTAATTATAATACTTGATGATAGTATTTATCCTTATTTATCTTGTGACCTCTGCCTTTGTTATGAGTAGAGTATATGACTTAGACAATATCATTTATTTAGTCTATATAGTTTCTCATTAATATAATAATAATAGTTTATTACATAGCTTTCCCAGAGGCATAATTATAAATTGACAACCTGGAGACTTCCCTAGATAAAATGCTACGACAGTATAATTATCTATCCGCTTGCAGAACCCATTAGTTTATATTCATATCTTATTCATATATTTTATCTGCCTAGTCACAATAGTACAATGTAAATCTATGTTAATTTCCTAACAATATAATTGGGGATGACAACCTACTTCATGTTTAGGAATGTTAGTAATTCAAGAGTGGCTAGTTGCTAATGACAAGTAATTATATATACCGACTATTTCTGGTGTCATTGCTAGGGGCAGGGTTTATCTCTGCTTTTTAGTAATGATGTTAGAAATGCCAATAGGCGGGTAGCCAAGTGGTCCATCGAGCTCATGGAAGAGACCCTCTCCTACGCGCCGAGGAAGGCCATCAAATCTCAAGTCTTGGCGGACTTCCTCGCGGAGTGGACCAACACTCAGCTACCGCCACCCCAGCTCCAGGTGGAATGCTGGACAATGTACTTCGATGGGTCCCTGATGAAGACCGGAGCCGGCGCTGGCCTCCTCTTCGTCTCTCCCCTCGGAGTGCACATGAGTTACGTGATCCGCCTCCACTTTCGAGCGTCGAACAATATGGCGGAGTACGAGGGCTTGCTCAACGGGTTGAAGATCGCCATCGAGCTCGGCGTCAAGCACCTCGACATCCGAGGGGACTCGTAGCTCATCATCGACCAGGTCATGAAGGACTCAAGCTGCCATGACCCCAAGATAGACATGTACTGCAAGGCGCTGCGCACCTTGGAGGACAAGTTCAACGGCCTCGAGCTCAACCACGTCGTCCGGAGGCACAACGAAGCCGCCGACGAGCTCGCCAAGATCGCCGCTGGAAGAGCCCCGGTTCCCCCTGACGTCTTCACCAAGGACCTCGCGGTTCCCTCCATCACTCTCAGTGGGCAAGAGGAGGCCTCAGAGGACTGCTCCGACCCTCCCTTGGGGGCTGGAGAAACATCCGAGGCCCACCTCTGCGCCTGAGGCCCCCTTGGCTTCCGAGGCGCCCTCGGCGTCGAATGCCGAGGTCATGGAGATCGATGGGGAGGATCTAGAAGCCGACCCCAAGCCGGACTGGAGAAAGCCATACCTCGACTGGATCACCCGAGAAGTACTCCCCAAGGATTTCAACCAAGGCCAGCGTATCGCAAGAAGAGCAAAGTCCTTTATCATTATCGAGGACAAACTCTACAAGCGAGGCCCCTCGGGGGTCCTGCAGCGGTGCATCACGGTAGAAGAAGGCCTCGCCCTCGTCCGTAAGATCCACACCAGTGTGTGCGGCCACCACGCCGCTCCGTGCTCCCTCATCGGCAGCGCCTTCCGACAGGGTTTCTACTGGCCGACCGCGATCGCTGACACCACAGAGGTGGTACGCAATTGTGAAGGCTACCAGTACTACGCTCATCAGACGCGCTTGCCAGCTCAGGCGCTCCAGACCATCCCAATCACATGGCCTTTCACCGTGTGGGGTTTGGACCTAGTAGGACCCCTCAAGAAGGCACCTGTGGGTTCACCCATCTGCTCGTCGCCGTCGACAAGTTCTCTAAGTGGATCGAGGCGCGTCCCGTCACCAACATCCAGTCCGAGCAGGCGGTGCTCTTCTTCACCGACATCATCCACTGCTTCGGAGTCCTGAACTCTATCATCACCGACCATGACACCCAGTTCACGGGGGCGAAGTTCTGAGACTTCTGTGACGAGCACCAGATACGCATCGTCTGGTCCTCGGTGGCGCACCCTCAGACGAACGGGCAAGTGGAGCGGGCCAACGGGATGATACTATAGGGGCTCAAACCTCGGATCTTCAACAAGCTCGACAAGTTTGGCAAAAGGTGGCTTGAGGAGCTCCACTCGGTCCTTTAGAGCTCAGGACGATGACGAGCCAAGCCACAGGGTTCATGCCCTTCTTCCTGGTGTACAGAGCCGAAGCCGTCCTACCAACCGACTTGGAGTTTGTATCCCCGAGGCTCAAGGCCTACGACGAGGCCCGCAACTAGGTGGCTCGGGAAGATTTGCTGGACATGCTCAAGGAAGCTAGGGACGTCACCCTCCTACACTCAGCTAGATACCAGCAGTCCCTCTGACACTACCACGACCGACTAGTCTGGACCCAGGACCTCAGGGAAGGCGATCTGGTGCTTTGACTCCGTCAGGACAATAGAGGCCGCCACAAGCTCACGCCACCCTGGGGGGGCCCTTCATCGTCACAGAAGTCCTTAAGCCGGGCACCTACAAGCTCGCTAACGAGGCCGGAGAGGTCCTCAACAATGCTTAGAACATCCAACAGCTACGTCGCTTCTATCCTTAGAAATTCCAAGTATTGTACATACGCTTTGCATCCTTTGCTAAAGAAAACTAAGTCCTTGGGTGTTCACCCGAGTCGTAAAATCCTATCCTCGATAGGACTCAGTGAGACTTGGTTTCGGCTCACCAAAACCAAGCCTTCCTCGGGGGCTAGAAAAGGGGGAACCCCCTCCTGGAAAGCACCCCTCAAAATTTTTTTTCGCTTTTCCGGTCATTTTTTCATAGACTCTACGTTCCCAAAGATCTCGCGTACCTAGGAAAAGGCACGACTGACATCATCCTGAGGCTGAGGATGGCCGAGCCGCGAGGCTACATATGCCCATGCGCGGCGGTGCCTCCACTCGCCGCCCTCAGCCAAAGGAGGGCCACGAGTGCCACGGGGAGGTCACTCGTTACGAAAAGGCAATTGGGTCATGACAACTACTCATGCAGTCCTTACCTTTGGTTAAAGAGCGACCCTCGGCCGCAAAGCATCCCTGCAAAACTAAGTAACGAGTACGAACGAAAAGGAAATGTGGAGATAACGAAAAAGCTGACACGAAAACCTAGGGCCTCGACGGGCTGACTGACACAAAGTGTTTCATAAACACAAGCCAACATAAGTTTCTATTTACATGGGCATTTGAGTCCAGCTTGCGAGAATCTCTTGGGGCGTCTTGCCAACGTCTTGGGCGGCGGCATCCACGACCTCGGACCCTCGGGCTGCAGCGTCCACGGTCTCGGCATCTCCGGCGCCGGCGTCCGCAGCCGGCGGCGACGGCCTCGGGGGCCACGAGGTCGATGCCAGCGGCCCCGACAACCATGACCTTGACATCCGTAGCCTCGGCGTTGCCAGCTTCCTTCGAAGGAGTGGAGACGACAGTAGGCATGAAGATGTTCGCCAGCGCGACAGGGCCCCCGCTCGCCTCGGCCTCCTCAACGAGTTGGTCAAGCACTTCACTCTCGCGTCCTATCTCCTCCTCCGTCACGACAAGACCCTCAGTGATCCGAGGGAGGTCGAGCTAGTAGTGGGACATCGTCAGCACGAGCGTATGTGACACGCCAACCTGGAAGGCCTCTAGCACGCACGCCTCCATCCGCTGCGGCACTGTGGCCAGCCGCGACGCCAAGTTGCTGCCGCTGCCACCGGCGTCCTCCGCCTCCATCACAGCACAGACGGCTGTGGCCTCACGTGTCAAGGCGTCGAGCTCACCCTGCGAGGAGTCGCAGGAGGCCTACGACGCGGAGAGGTTTTCCTCCAGCTCCATCACCCTGCCCTGTAGGCCTGCAACGACCCGAGAGTTAGGTTCTCAGACGATGTAACACGGGCACGAAGAACGATTGTGGCATTTACCTTGTAGCTGGTTGTGGAGGGTCGCAGCCTCGAAAATCCCCTGCATAGCTGTTGACACCTCTTAATGTTATCTCTAATAACGGCGCTAAAAATGCTAGCGCACCGCCACTAGAATGCCAAGTTGTCATCCCCAGCATAACACCAAGAGGTGTGGTATTAAATCGTGCCACCATCTAGAATATAGAAATGTATCCGCAAGCGCACAGATCAAATACCATTGTAGCATTTTACCCGGAGTATTACGGGTTGTCATTTATATTTTCCCAAAGGAAGGTTTACATGGCTGTGTAAAGGTAGTGTGTTGGCCTAGAGTATAATAAATAGGCATAACCATGTCCTCGCTACTCAATGCAGGGGTAAGTCACAAGATAAATGATAAGTTAAGTATATAATCATCACCATAAATAGATAGAGACTCCTAGCTATATCATTAGGGTTGCTAGTAAAACATCAAGAGATATTCCTGGGTTATTCCTAGCTACATGTCAATGTATATTATGGTTAGTGCAATACACCTAGTAGTCATGGCTAAGGTTAGCATTATATTTATTTATAGTGGACATACTAAGGAAGTTTGAGAATATAGCACGCCCTTCTGTTGTAGACAAGCCCTACTGTGCCTATAAACGGGGTTCGGATTAAATAGGACTCAACAGGAATGTCACACCCACGATCTACCAAATCCATCCTATAGGGTGCATTCGTAGATAAACAACGTATAAGCGCCATGCTTACACAATGTTTATCACTCACCCAACGATCAATTAGATGAGTGCTATACGATCCTATGGATAAGTATAATGTTAATCTAGCTATACTAAGCATATAACCACAATAGACAAAGAACATAATAACTATAAATATAAGTAAATGAGAATTCATCAATTCAATTGTAACAATCATATAACTATACAATAAAAGAGAACAAAGGCGAGAGGAGGTAAGCACTATACCAAATCCAAGCTCTTGATGGCTCCAGAATCCAAGCCTGCGCTTGCCTCTCTCTAGTTCTAATCTAGCTAGCTATCTAGGCCCTAGCTAAGGAGCTATGATTAGGGTTTCTGGCTGATGATCGGACTTCCGAATGAGAATGAATGAATAGGGGGCTCTTCCTAGGGGGGTGCCTCTCCTTTTATAGCCCTAGGCAATGATCGTGAGCCATCGGATCAAACCGACATTGACGGGCGGCTAGGATTGATTCTCAAACGTGGTGGATTTGGTAGAAAAATAGATTCTCACCCAAGTTACGCAATTCTCCGGGATAAAACGACTTTCAAAACTTACCCATATTGCCTTGGGCCGTAAGGGCTTATTAGCTCCTCCACTGGGTCTTGAGCACTTGACCAGACGAGGAAAGATCCCATCCCAAGCACTATGTCTCAAATTCTTTGATCAACTATCATGCAGGTTTTTTAAAAGTTTTAAATAAAACTTCGAGCTTTTCCAAATATGACACTCTCAAGTCTCTCAATGTATGTGTGGTATTTGTGGATTCTCACCAAGGCATTGATGATGATTTCCTTTCTCTTCATCCTAAAGCTTTTATGGAGCTCATAGGTAAGAGAGAAAAGCGAAAAACAAACTTGCAATGCATATGTTGTTAGGTCAAACAATGGATCCATGGAGAAACAAGTCTGCGGTCCGAATCAAGATATAGGTGGATGGATATATGAGTGGATATATGGTGGGTAACTGTATTTAGCTCCTTCAATACTTCTCTCTCCTTAAAAGGCCGACCCGAGGTTATGAGCTATCTTTTTTCTTTCTTCTTTTCTTTCTCTCTTTTTTTTTTGAGTACCCATTGAATTGTATTACCCCTTGTCCCTCTTTTCTTCTTTTTTTCTTTTTTTCAAATATCTTTTGCATAGCTCATAACACTCCTTTTGACATTGATGGATTTGAGATAACACAAGAATCATGGAGCATTTATTGGTGGCTAACCTAATGGAATATTTTTTTGGTGTTCTCTCCCGGTGTAGGAGAAAACATTTTGGAATGGATGTAGGTGGAATGGAATTTTGTTAGCCTACTCTAGTGGTGTAGAAAGTAGTGCATATGGAGGTGAATCTTGATTCAAGAGCATGACAAATTTCTCCGAGGGGTCACAAAGGTTGACAAAAACTCAATGCAAGACAAGCGGCATTTATGTAGAAGTTTAACTAGCCCTATCTTATCATGTTAGCTCACTCGGTGGGAATGTAAGCTTTGTCATATAGGGAACTCATCATGTTTTGCATTTTTCAAAAGATAAATCTCGAAACTCTTGTGTCACTTAGAACAAGATGAATGCTTGGCTCGATTTTCTCAATCTTATCAATCGGTACCTAGACTTAGTTTCAAGCATATGCAACCCACAAGTTTCGGGCTCGAGCAAATTCTCGTGTCCAAAAGCAGGTTGGAGCTAAAATTTGGGGAAAACTTTTATCTAAACTCCTGAGGCATTTCGGAGGTGTTGTAACGGAAGCGACTTCTTCATTTCAATTCAATTCATTCAAGAGCTTCCTTTTTATTGACTCTAGACGAGACAAACATTTTTATTTGATTTTTTATTTTTAAAGACTCAAATTATAAAACTCAAAGACCCTAAGGACTCTTAAAAGCATAGACCTTCATGTTGCCCACATATTTTTTGGTATTTTAATTTTTCTTAGATACTATGGTGAACCTTCATGTGCTCACATATTTTTGGTATTTTAAATTTTTATGACTGGCTTTCGATAATGTGGTACACTTACACAGGTACCCTGGGGATGCCTTCCCCAAAGGCCCGGTTGTTGTTTGCGGTTGAGCATTGAAAATTTGGCAGATCCTTTCCGAGGAGCTCTCACGCTTGTAGGCTGGTGTATCAAGAACCTTCATCTCATCCAAGACAAGTTGCTTCCTTCATCTGATGGTTAGGCGTGTGCAGAAAGGTGCCGGTGATGATGAAGTTGCCAGGTGGACTGGCTCCCGAGTCATCTGCGGCAAACATCTCCTGAAACACCAAAACTTCGTGGAGCGGGTTAGGATAAACGTTAGTGGTTAGCCGTTAGGTAGGTTGGATTGTGAGGAGGTTTCCAAAAGGTTATTACAGTACATTCAATGCGACGGGATGCTCAATGATTATTTTTTGATTTTTTTTAATAAACAAAATTGAAATATGTATTCTAATTTTTTTTTTATGCCACCACGGTGGTACTCCTTTAGCTTCTTGTAGGCATGTCACATAGGGCTTTTTGATGTTTCTTCAAATGTTTTTTTTGTGGTTTTTATAAAGATGACAAAAACTAACTATGCATTAAAAAGTGCAAGAAAGTAAATGGATAACTACCATTGTTACCTTTATGGACAAAGAGTTTGAGTTTAAAATCCTCGGACAAGGGCTTCTCTCTTCTCGCTTCATTCACGGGGTGCTTCATCGGATCCAGAAGATGGGGACCATTGTTGACCTCACAGGTGATGATGACTCAGTTGAGGAGGTTACCTTTTTCTTTCCATACCTTCGTGAGTTGTGCCTTTGGTCTTTGCCAAGGTTCTTCATGATTTCCTCCTGCTCCAACATTGCTCTTTTGAGGAAGGCGCGATTCCTCACATTGACGTCTCTTTGGGTGAGTAAAAAGGCTGCTCGAAGAAGTTATAATCTTTTAAAATAACGTACCTTCTCTCAGAAGTGGACTTGGACTTGGCGATCCATTGTAGATGATAATGGCGTTGGTGGTGGTCTTTGAGGCGACCTTCCAAGTATGGGCGTCTTGTCGCCTTTCTCCCATGTCCGATTATCATGAGGTGAGGAGAGCATTAGTGGTCTGGATTTTATTATGATGTCTCTTGCTACTCACATGATCGTTTGTACTTGTCCATGATTTCTTGTTTGCATATAGGTAGGAGTATAGAGGTGTCGAATAAATCATATACCTTTTGAACATTATGTTGACATTTTGATCAAATGTAGCGAGGCGTTGTAGAATGAAGCAACGCCCAATAGTTGCAATCAATAGGCTGGCGTGCACAGATCCCTCTTTCTTGGTTTAGAATGGTGAAGCTAAGAGGTGGTCATGCTTGTACTCAGAGCCACGCCCGACTACATGGACACACTTTCTCACTTGTCTTACCATTTCTATTCTTTCTCTTCCATTTGAATTCCTCATTGGTTTCCTTCGTTTGCAATTGGTTTATTTGGGAAGTAAGCTCCTCTTGGATCTATAGGGCTTCAAGGGTCTTATTCATGAAACTATGAACTTCTCTTTATTGCCCTTGATGGTGAAACAAATTTTGGCCTTTGTCGTGCTTGACCTTTGCGGTACTTTCGGGGAATGGTCGACCTGGTGGACTCTTAGGGTCTCTGTAGGTATCCCAGGACACAAAGTCTCTGAGGGACATATGATCTTGATCCGTATGCACAATCATCTAAGATTCCCTTAGGACACTTGATGGATGCAGTACTTGAAGCTGCAAACACATATACGTAATACTGACAAAGATACCCATGGAAAGACTTGGCCGAAGATTGCACCTTAGGCATGATGTTGACAGCGCCTAGATCCTGAGAGACAACTTCAGGAAGTCATCTTTGCCCAATAGAGATGGGGATCACGGATTCTGGATCTCCTCTTGGAGTGGCATGGAATCATCCTTCCATCTGATGATGCTTCCAACATTAACCTGCACACATCCCAGCAAGGTTAGCGGTCCTCGGGGCTCACAAGGTGCCACGGAATCTCCCCACCTTCGTTGGTCGATAGAGCCGGCCCGGCGCCGGTAGCTAATTGTTGTTCTATCATTTTTATTGAAGCTAAAAGTGGTTTCTTATGGCTGAAGGGTAAAAAGCTATCAATTTGATGTTTATGTTTTCTAGCATTTTTATCATTGGATGCTACCTTCCCCTAGATAAAAATCCTCCACAATTTTATTTTGGTTTAGGAGATCACTTCTCAAATGGCAATTAAGCATAGTTATTGTAAAATTGAGTGCCTTGAAAGTTGGCAGGAAGTTACCTTGGTGAATTCTAGGCCTTTTCATGGAACAATCCCCTTGATTTTGAGGGGCGATAGTTGTTATTGTTGTTGGTAAGTTTCACGTCTCCTGGGTCTTAGGGCCTTTTGAGTATATATTTGCCACACACTTCACAAGTCATGCATGCATCATTAAATCGCGCATGACATCTTGTCTTTGGCTTGACTTGTGTTTCTGACTTCTTCATGAGTAAGTCTATCTTGACAGAACTGACTTGTGTCTACCTCCTTATTTGGTGCATTCCTCCGCTCCTCTTGCCCGGGTGGTCGGCTCATCATTCAATCTTGATTGGAGGCCATCTTCTCCATAAGAGCGGTAGCTTGTGGTATGGTTAGTGACATAAATGCACCTCCGGCGACATCAACATTGTTACAGTCTTTGGTAAGCGCGATAGAAAGTTGCATCAGGGGAGCCAATTCTCCATCACATGATGAGACATTAAAACATAGCAATCTTGGAGACAGTTCCCATGCCTCGGGGAGGCGACTCATCATGTTGTTTAGGCTTCGAGATTTTTCCCTCTTAGGGCGCAAAATGCTGGGAAGAATCTTGCTAGAAAAACATTGAGCACTTGTCCTAAATTTGTATGGTTGTCTTTGTTGGCGTAGAACCAACTTTATCTTTCCCAACGGTGAGAATGGGAACAGAGGCGTGGCGACCACCGGTATCCTTTTGGTACATCCTTGACTTAGGAATTGCTATAAATCTCGGGAAGTGTTGGAGATGAGCACTTACTATGTCTTTCCCCACGGAGCAGTTGGCTTGCACCAGGTGATGAGGCTGGCAGGCTCGAATCCATTACCTTTGGCTGATTAGGTCCGGTCTGCCGGATGTTGTTGGTGTTCGGAGGCGGAGGGCTTCGCGCGGTGACTTATCGACCATTTCTTGAAGGTGGGTGCCAAGTTGCCCTCTTGTTGTTGTTCTTCTTCTTCTTCTTACACGAGACTTGCTCACTCCAAAGAAACGAACCTCGTGACGTTGGGCTAACGATGGAGATTCAAGAGTGTCCCTACGCTGGCTGGAATTTCCTTCCTCAGAGGGTTTCTCTACGGATTTTCAGCGTAGTTATACGGCGAGATCAAAACCACTCATTTCATTACACCACCGCATAAGATTTCCGCAGAATAGAAAACACAAAGAGGTAAACGCTTTTTGCATTGGAGGTAGGGGTCTATGGTTTCCTCATCTCTATTAGTTTATTTAGGTCTACTCCTGCATCCTTTTAATTGCCAATTGCCTTTCCCCGAAACAGACTTGGCGCCAAAAATGCTTGTTGACACTCTTAATGACATCTCTAATAACTTGAGCGTTAAGAATCTCTAGAGTAGCGCTTTTAGCCACTAGAATGCCAAGTTGTCATCCCGGCATAACACCAAGAGGTTGTGGTATTAAATCATGCCACCATTTAGAGCATAGAATAGGGAAATGCCCATGCGCATGGCGCCACGGATCAAATACGATCGCGGCATTTCTACTTGGGAGTGTGTACGGGTTTGCATCATTTATATTTTCCCAAAGGAAGATGCACGTGAAAGCATATGCAAAAGGTAGTGTGTTGACCTGAGTGTAGCGAATAGGCATAACCATGTCTCGCTACTCAAATGCGGGGGTAGAGTCACAGAGATAAATAGATAAGGCCAAGTATATAATCCTCGGCATAAAGCGGATAGAGACTCCTAGCGCTCTATCATTAGGGGTTGCTAGTGGAACATCAGAGAGATATTCTGGAGTTTATTCCTGGCTACATGTCAGTGTGTTATTATGGTTTGGTGCAATACACTCTAGTAGTCATGGCTAAGGTTAGCATTACATTTTATTCATGAGTGGACATACTAGAAGTTTGAGAACATATACGCCCTTTCGCCAAGTCGTATGCAAGCTCTCACAGTGCCTGTAAAGCGGGGTTCGGGATTACATAGGACTCAACCAGGGAGATGATACACCCACGATCTGAGCAGGCTATAGGGTGCATTCGCGGATAAACAAACGATATAAGCACTTGCGCTTACACAATGTTTATCACTCACAACGATCAATTAGATGAGTGCTATACAGAACCTGGATGGATACATATAGCTGTTAATCTGGCTATACTTGAGCATACTTAACCACAATGGACACTGAGGGAACATAGCAAGCTATGAATATAAGTAAATGAGAGTCATCAATTCAATTGTAGCGATCATCATAACTATACAATGAAGAAAGAGAACAAAGAAGCTGAGAGGAGGTAGAGCACCAAATCCAAGCTCTTCGATGGCTCACGAATCCAAGCACTGCGCTTACTCCCTCTAGTTCTAATCACAACTATCTAGAGACAGCTAAGGAGCTACGATTGCAGGGTTTTACGGTGATGATTTGGACTTGCAGATGAGAATGAATGAATGGGGCCTCTCACGGGGGGTGCCTCTTTATAGCCACAGTGATCGTGAGCCATCGGATCAAACCGACATTGGCCGGGCGGCCGGGACTCGACTCCTCAAAGGCGATTAGGCCGAACGGCAGGAAATTTGGGCAAGGGGCCGAGCCCGAGGCCAGAGCCGATCGAGGTGGGACGGCCGGTCCCACACGGTGGCCTCCAGGGCCCCGGCTGGGTAATAGTGCCTTCTCGTCTCTTCTGAATCTTCTGTGTGGCCAGGTAGATCGTTTTGTTTCCTTGTTCCGATAAAGCTTTGTATGTTTTATTTAGGTTTTCACACATAAATAGTGAAACACAAAACTCATGGAGATGGGTCGGTATAAACTATATACACTTTGGTGATCATATTTGCATCCCTTTTCATGGCTAGTTGGCAGTTGAATTAATCTGATAGTGGCCGTCAACGACTATCAAAAATGGACCAACATGATAGCATGGAAGTATCTCGCATTAAAGGTTAGAATGCACCATTGTGAAGAGCTTGTCAAGATGATGAAATGGATATATCATTTGCTCTATTTGAGTTAGGACGAAAGATATCACATCTACAAGCGGCACACACTTGCAGGGAGTCTAAGTCACCCGAGTGCAACCCACCAAAAGGTGGGGGAGCCCGGTCGATGGCAGGCTCAGTCTCGGTCGATGGCTGGTTCCTCTACCACCTTAGGGTTTGAATCTCCACTTTGAATTCTGGGTGGGGGGTTTTGATCCTACGGCTCAGTGCATCGCCCGAGGCTATAAAAGAAGCCCGACCCCGTGGGAGAGCATCCCCCATAGAACCCTAATTCATATTCTACGAAGAAAGAATCGAGAGGTGTCCCTTGAATGGACAAACCTCTAAGTGTTAACTTCAATTGGGGAGACTAGTCCCATAGCAAGTGAAAGGGTGTCGTGCGGAATTTCTCAGTAATCATCTTCTTCTTTTTTTAAGCAATTGTGTTTATATTGTTCTCACAGTCACGAGTTTCTTTTGAGTGCTTTAATCAATTGCAATAGATTAAGGTATAATCCATGATACCCAGGCATGGTGCTTAGATTCGGGTTACTCATAGATGTACCCCTATCTTCGGATTGGTGGTAGCATCTGGGAGCTTTATAGCTCCGTTGAATCCTATATCCCACTATCCGTTGGTAGGGCATGCGGGAGGTATAGTGGTAGAAAGGTTATAGTTTTGCATCTTTCTTTTTTATGCAATTTTCGGGATAGAGCATTATAAACATAACAGCTGAGTAAGAGGCATGAGAACATATAATCTCCTTTATATTCTCAACCTAACCCAAATCTTCTTGCTACTCTAGGTTAGGTCGCTATCATAGTTAACCCCTCACTGTTTCCCTTGTGAATCACGATATTTAAAACCTAGGGTGAAATGCTACAGCGGTATCTGCTCACGCTTACGGAATATTCGGTAAGTATTAACGGATATAGCGATGTCATCTTCTTCTTCCTTGATTTTCTCTGTACTAGGTGATTGACGCCTACGATTTTTAGCCAAATCCGTGCAATGTACCTTGAATTCACTTGCAATACACATTGACAATCAATCATTTTTTGTTGATTACAGGGCCTATAGAAACAACTCAACACTCTTCGTCGGCCATGACTTGTGCAGGGGTGGTAGAATGCTGCGTGGGGAGACAGGTGGGAAGCCTGCAAGGATGTCCTCTCCCGGGTCAGGGAGGGGGTGGCTCTCCATGGGCGTACGCTCTAGGGGCGGCTAGAGCTCACAGCCCGATTGGCTCAACCGCCATGGCGCCCGGCTTCGCCGGACTTTCCTCCCAACCGTCGAGGGTATGATGAAAGGCTTTGAGGGAGAATTTCGGTGGATGAGTTTGCCCCTACGCCAATCACTGGTCACCCCGGACCTCCTCAGTTGAACATATTATCTCACCGTCTTTGATGAAGAAGATTAGTTTTATACATAGGAATGAATACTTGTAAACAATTGAAGATATACGGATGTTGATGCATCAGCCTTGATTTAATTCGACTTATGTTCTTTTTAATCGCTTTGCATCCCTTTGCATTGAGAGTGCATCTTCTTTGTTGTTTTTATTTTTTTTGCTCTATAGGCGTGCGTGTCGCATCGGCTATTGCTAAATGAAGCGAGCTATCTTTGTTTTTGTTACGGCGTGCTTTCACAACATGTCGGCTATTTGTAACTGTCAATATCGCATCGCGATCCAGCTACAATAAGTCAAACCCATACGCTAGGATAGTATTTCTTAAAATATTTTCTTAATCGCTACTGCACAAAATTTTCTTTATTCTTCCAATGTTTTATAAAAATAAGTATTTCTAGGAGCACTTCTTATAATTGATAAGACCCTTCCTAGTTTGAGGTGACAATTTGCCAAATTTGTTCTCTTTAGATCCGATCGTAAAATGACTTTTTGAAACTAATTCTCCTTCATTTGGATTTTTCTTCTCGTACTTCGATTATAATACTTAGCAATTCTAAGTTTTGTGAGCTTTCATGTTCTCCAGAACTTTTAGTAGATGAGGTTCAAGTCAACAAGATTGTCCATCATAAGATATAATCATCGGGTTCCCGAATTCATCTTGCGGTAAAACCCCTCTAGATCTAACATTAATTTCCTAAGGTAAACTACGGCTCACATACCTATAAAAACCAACTCATAAGATGAACACTTAGTCGATCATGACAAGCCATCTGTAAGACTAAAAGAGTTTTTATTAAGTATTGAATGCCATGGATGCTCTGATCTTCTAATTATTTTTGATCAAAAATTTGATTGGATGTCTCCTTGTCCATTGGCGAGAGCATAATAAAGGGGATGAATTAATCAACTTAAAAACCTGTACTAGTGGCAAAATTTTTGAACTCTTTGGATGTAAATATTTTTCCTTGATCAGTCATAATAGATTAAGGAATCCCGAATCCATAAATAATATACTCCTTAATAAAACTTCAATCATATTAGTTGATGAAGCTTCTCTCAAGGGAATAGCTTCAACCCATTTAGTAAAAATAATCTCTTACCACTAATATAAATTTATGTCCTTTTACTTGATGATGAAAACATTTTGGCGATCAGATCTATTCCTTACCCTCTAAATGGCAAGGCTTCATAATTCGGATCTGGTAATTGATGCCGGAGATTTTTGAACATTGTCAAATCTTTTGACACTCTTGACATCCCTTATAGTATTTAAAAATAATCTTCCAACATAGTCGGCCATAAGTACCCTGTTCTTCTAACCATCCATTTCATCTCTGTGGTTAGATTGATGTGCACTCAAAGCGCCTTCATGGATTTTTACCCATCAAAGACTAGCTTCTTCTTGATTAAGGCATTTGAGAAGCATACCATCAAGCTGTTTTTGTAATATAAGCTGATCATCAAAGAGAACAAATTTGATAGCTTTTATATCTCAACTTCTTGGATACTCGTTGTGATGGCTCTTTCAAATACACAATGATCTCAACTTCTTTCAATCATCATTATCCAACAAGTTCATCAGTTAATACTTCAATAATTTTGTGTTGACTGAGTGGATAGCGTCAATATTTTATATATTAAAAGGCATGAAACATACATCAATATCTAGAAGGTTAGGGTTTTATCTAACAATTTCCATGAGTTTTTGGTGTTATCAATCTCCGAGGGACTAATCTAAAAATACTAAAAGGGGGCATAACTATAAATCTACACCACGCGAGATTATCCATCGCGAAAATACGCAAACTACTCTAGAAGGATCCGGAAGACACCCGAGAGCGAAGGGGAGGCGGGGCATTTGGCGTCGAAGCACCCCCTGGGGGTCCACCTCCCATCTTCTAGAATGTTCCTCCACCCCTTTGAGGATCAATCTCAGCCTATGTGAAGTCGGTTTGATCAAGCGGTACGCAGATTCACAGGGCTATAGCGCGGGCGGACCCCTAGAAAACCCTAATTCATTCAATTCATTCCAACTCGGTCATTTGGTGATCAGAGTCAGTCTAGAGCTTTTAAGTTCTAGTTCCTCATAGCCTTCTAGTTCATAGTTTAGCCTAGTTAGATCTAGGTAGAGGAAGTCAAGTTCTTCATCGATCTTGGATTCCCAAAGCGTTGTCAGAGAAAAGAAGAAAGAGTGCAGTATAGTTTTTAAGCTTTTTCTTTCTTATTGTAAATATCTGCGTTTGTCACGATCATTACTAGCAACATTATTCTTCATTATTATGTTCTTGATTGTATTGTTCATTGTCTATTTTTACATATGTCTCAGTATGAGTTAGTTTTGCTATTATATTCCTACTTGGTTCGTATAAGTGTTTCATCAATTCGATCGGTTGGTGAGTGGTAGGGTTGTGTGTAGGCATGGTGCCCTAGATGCGTACTTATCTGCGAATATCTCGGTGCGTCTTGGGGTAGTGAGGTGAGATCGTGGGTGTGACGGACCCATTTGAGTCCTTTGTAGGCCTTCCATCAAATGCGATGGATTGGTAGAGGTGGGATTTGTCGGGGTTAAGAGTATATTTATATACATGAGGTTTACGTACTCATCTTTTCACGTACATTGCTCAGTGTGTTTAGGGAAACTATAGTAGTATAACTTAACAATGATTGTTAGACGTGCTTGCACTAAATAAGTAGCTTTTATTTGTAGCTTGAATGCAGAAGTTATTTCTCTATTAAATGATTAGGCGGCGTTAACATGTAGAACTACTATGAGTGAATTAGTATTATTATGAGATAGTGATCAATGGCTTATTATGATATTTATTATTTATCATTATTTATCTTGTGACACCTTTACGTTTATTGAGGAGAGACGACGTGGCTACATCTCTTATTCACT